>CM044003.1:89344477-89764477 GCA_024085815.1 Flaveria linearis
ACTTCATCCTTGATCTCTTCCGAGGGTATTTTTGTCTTGTAACACTATAATTATTTTCAAAGTTTATTTTCATCCATTCCTTTATGTTACCATCATCATCATCAATCATCAAAACCATCACCCTGTCACCGCCAACAACCCCCCCCCCCCACCGACCACCACCACCACCACCATCACCGTACCACCGCTAATGTCGCACCAACACACCACCACAAGCACCACCAACATCTGCCGCCATTCCCATTGTTAGCCCGAACAATAACCCTAACCATGGGGCTTGATTGATGGAGCTTTTACGCACCCTACCACCACTTACAACTGTTGATGATGATCGGTTAAACGACCTTATACCCTTCTCATTTTCATCCATAATAATCAAACCCATTTGCTGATTTCATTACTAATTGAAGCATTCACCTTTCAAAGGCTGTAAGCTAAAATTCAAATCCACCTTTTATTTCCATCATTTTCCATTTATCAATTCTCAAATTACAAATTCAACACCCACCAGTTGAAGATGATACTGATACTGTAATCACCTAGTACTACTTCTGAATTCACTCAATCTTTCTAGTTCCTCTATCCTTCACCTTTCGTTTTCAATGGCGTAAGATAGCCACCTCCCCTGCAATGGAGACGGTCGTTGCATGATCTGTAAGTTAATCTTGCCGGTGGAAGAGACACTCACCTGCAAGACATGTGTCACACCTCATATGTTCTCACGCGTCACTGTCTACGATGGCATCGGGATCTAACCATCGCTGGTTGCTTCGATTCGCACAATCGAGTTTGATGCTTCACTCTGTTTTTAGCTCACAGCGCACCTAAAGTCAGCAAGCTTTTGCTGTGCCGAAAATCTCCCACCACCTATAGGTATAGAATAGCTTAATAGTCTAAGGACTATTTTTGTAATAGAATAGTAGTAGAAGGACTAAAGATGTACTTTGTATATGTGAGTTGTTATGGCCGTTAATAAAAGTCAAACCACCCACAAGCTAACGATAGGCTTGATTTGGGTTTCCTCTCTTCTCTCTGTGTTCTCTCAATTCAGGCTATCAATTGGTATCAGAGCTACCGATTCTCATCGGAGCTCCGGCCAACCACCATTAATTCCGATCGTCATCCTCGATTGTTCTATCACTTGCCTTAATACATACTCTGTTTTCAATTCCTAGCTTTCCTTATTTTTGAAACGGGGAATTGATCTTTCTTGATCATTCCATTCCATCGAATTGATCATTTGGATCATTCGATTCCGGTGAATCGATCTATTCGAAGATTTGTTCATTCCTGTAATCAGAATTTTTTTTCTTTTTTCCCAATTAATTGTTCTTCACCGTCTTTCAATTCTTTGGATTCCATTTTAAAATGACTACTCGCAGTCAAGAAGTTGACAGGATAGCCAAAGATGTTAATAGGCTCGAGGAATTTACTTCTCAGACTCAAGAAGGGTTCTTGAGTCTCAAATCCGCCTTTGATCAATTGCAAGCTGCATTTGCAAAGATTGAGAAACAGGGGAATATGGTTCCTCGTAATGAAAGGGAGAGAATCTGCAATAACAGACTAACCAAGGTTGAATTCCCAAAATTCAATGGTGATGATGTGGAAGGATGGATGTACATGTGTGATCACTTTTTCTCCATACGAATCCTGAAAAATACAAGGTCAGATATGCTGCTGTCCATTTGGAGGGTAGAGCATTACAATGGCATCAGGGTTTCATGAAATCAACAGGAAAACAAATTTCTGACATCACTTGGGATGAATATACAAGAAATGCTTCAACTAGATTTGCAGCAACTTTAATAGAAGATGCTATGGGTGCATGAAGGCACTGACACAGACAGGTGAGTTAGAAGACTATTGTGATGAATTTGATTTGTTATTGAATAAGGTGACTCTGCCTGATGAATACACAATCAGTTTGTTCATTGAAGGCCTTAAACCAGAAATCAAGTGTCATGTAAGAATGTTTAATCCAAAACATTAAGAGAAACATATTCTTTGGCAAGAATACAAATCAGTCAAATAAGGTACTTGGTTTAGGAGGTATTAGTGTACAGGATCTTCTGGCCACAAATACAGTTCTTCAAGGACTAACAATTTGACCAACATTGGGAAGCAACCTGTTTTACCAACCCCTGTCAATACAGCTCCTTCCAATGCTATTGTACCAAAGAAAGTAAGTAATAAATACATGGATGATAAAAGAGCCAAAGGGGAGTGTTTGAGAAATATGTGCCTGGTCATAGTAGGGTTTGTAAAGGAAAGAAACAGTTGTAATGAGAAATATGATCCCAGGTGTACCACAAATTTCATTAAATGCATTAATGGGAATTCCATCTTACTCAACTATGCAAGTAGTGGGTATGGTTGGAACAAGATATTTGTACATCTTATTGGACAGTGGATCAACCCACAATTTCATGAGCAAAGCTTTGGCTCAGAAATTAAAATGTCCCATAACACAAATTCCCAATGTGCAAGTAACAGTGGCTGATGGTAACAAAGTAGAGTGTGTTAACCTGTGTAAAGACTTCCAATGGGTCATGCAGGGAAATTGGTTTACAGCTGATATGATGGTCATTGATTTAGACAATTATGATATTGTGTTGGGCATACAATGGTTGGAGACATTGAATGACATAGTGTGGAATTTCAAGAATCTCACTATGAAATTTAATGTGGCTGGCCAAGATTTTGAGTTAAAAGGAACAAAAAGGAGGAATGCGGGCCTATCTTCTATGGAAAAAATTACAAGTTTGATTCAAGATGAGGAGAAGGTGGTACAGGCTCAGTTGTTCATGATTCAAGACTCAGCTGGTTCTCAAAGCATGTATCAACCAATGATTAGTAAAGGGCAAGAAAAGGAAGAGTTGTCTGATTTGTTAAAAGATTATGAAGACATTTTTTATTTCCCAAAAGGGCTACCCCCTGCAAGACCATTTGATCACAGGATTGTGCTCAAGGATGAAAAGGCCAATTTAAATTTGAAGCCCTATAGATACCATAGTGTTCAGAAAGATGTGATTGAACAAATGACTCAAGAGTTATTGGATTTAGGGGTAATTAGGCACAACAACAGTTCATTTGCAGCTCCTGTGGTCCTTAAAGAAGAAAGATGGTTCTTGGAGAATGTGTGTTGATTATAGAAGACTTAATGAAGCCACAGTGAAAGATGTCTTTCCCATTCCTCTCATTAAAGAACTGTTAGATGAATTACAACGGGCTGTAATTTTTTCAAAGTTGGACCTCAGATCAGGCTACCATCAGGTAAGAATGTATGAGCCTGACATTCATAAGACTGCATTCAAAACTCATCAGGGCCATTATGAATTCCTAGTGTTACCTTTCGGTCTAACAAATGCCCCTGCCACATTCCAATCACTAATGAATGCTACTTTTAAAGAAGTTTTAAGGAAGTGTGCATTAGTGTTCTTTGATAATATATTAGTGTACAACAATAGTTGGACTCAACACTTGACTGATTTAAGGACTGTATTGGATTTAATGAGGCAAAACTCCTTAAAAGCAAAGAAGTTTAAGTGTTCATTTGCTGGTGAAAGAGTTGAATATTTGGGGCATATCATTACCAAAGATGGGGTATCAACTGATCCTGCCAAGATTAATGCAATACAAGAGTGGCCTATTCCTCTCAATGTCAAACAGTTAAGGGGATTTTTGGGATTGGCAGGCTATTACAGGCGTTTCATTAAGAATTTGGACTCTTGGCTCGACCTTTGACTGAATTGTTAAAGAAGGAAGGATTCAAGTGGAATGAGTTAGCACAAAAGGCCTTTGATCACATGAAACATGTACTTAGTTCTCCACCTGTGTTAAAATTACCTGATTTTTCAAAAATTTTTGTCATTGAAACAGATGCCTCAACCAAGGGTATGGGGGCAGTTTTAATGCAAGAAGGACATCCTTTGTCCTTCATTAGCAAGGCTCTTTCTAATAGACAACAGATTTTATCTGTCTATGAGAAAGAATTACTTGCCATTATTATGGCAGTTAAGCATTGGCACCATTACTTGTGACCAAACACTTTATGATCAAAACTGATCATCAAAGTTTAAAACACTTGCTTGAACAAAAGATAGTAACTCCTTTACAGCAAAAGTGGCTGTCTAAAATGATGGGATATGATTATGAAATCTGTTATAAGAAGGGGGTAGAGAATGTAGTGGCAGATGCTTTGTCAAGGGTACAGGGTATGACATTGTTTGAGATAAGCATCTGCATTGTGGCCAAGGATTCAAGAATCATGGCAAAAAGATCCCATCACCAAAGATCTAATTGACAAGTTACAATAGGGGATAGTGGTTAAAAATAGAACTTGGGATGGAAAAATGTTAAAAAGAAAGAATAAACTGTTAATAGCTGATGACAAAGAGCTAAAAAATGACATTATTACCCTCTATCATTCATCTCCTATGGGGGGCCATTCAGGGGTAATTCCTACCACGGTAAAGATCAAGGAACTATTCCATTGGAAAGGTTGTGCTAAAGATGTACAAGGTTTGTGAAAGAATGCTCAGTTTGTCAAAGAGCTAAGTATGAAACAGTAGCCTACCCTGGACTACTTCAACCTTTACCAGTTCCTAAAACCATTTTTAGTGACATCTCAATGGACTTCATTTCTGGATTACCTAAAGTCCAGGGTAATGACACAATCATGGTGATAGTGGACAGGTTTACTAAGTATGGTCACTTCATACTTTTAAGCCATCCGTATACAGCAGCTAAAGTAGCCAATGTATTTTTGAACAATATCTTTAAAATCCATGGAAATCCTGACACCATTGTGTCTGACAGAGACCCAATGTTTATTAGTGCTTTCTGCAAGAGTTTATGAAGCTCCAAGGGGTAAAATTGGCAATGTCCTCAACCTATCACCCTCAATCTGATGGGCAGACAGAGGTACTAAACAGATGCCTGGAAACTTATCTAAGAAGCATGTGTATGGATGCTCCTTTAACATGGGTCAAATAGGTACCCCTTGCTCAATGGTGGTATAACCCTCTTGGCACTCCTCTATTAAAATGTCCCCCTATGAAGCTTTGTTTGGAATCAAACCAAACCTTCATATTCCCTATATACCTGGTGATACCCCCATAGCTGCTGTGGAAGAATTGCATAGAGAAAGGGAGGCCATGATACAAAAACTGAAGATGAACTTAAACTCTGCTAGAAACAGAATGAAACAACTTTCGGATGTTCATAGAACTGATAGAGAATTCCAGGTGGGAGAATGGGTCTATGTAAAACTGCACCCCTTTGCTCAGAACTCTTTAAGACTCATCATAACAGGAAGCTATCACCTAAGTACTTTGGGCCATTTCTAATCCTTCAAAGGGTGGGGAAGGTAGCCTACAAGCTGGACCTGCCAGACATTGCTCAAATTCACCATACTTTTCATGTGTCTTTACTAAAGAAGGCTCATGGGTCAATTACACCTACTACTGTCTTACCATAGGGCCCAAGATTTGTGTTGCAGCCTAGAGCAGTGCTGGATAGACAGTTGGTTAAGAGGGGAAACAAAGCAGCTATGAAGATTTTGGTTCATTGGGAAGGCCTGCCTGTAGCTGAAGCTTCCTGGGAATTTTTGGAAGATATGCAAATTAGATTCCCTGATTTCACTTTTTGAGGTCAAAAATATTAATAAGAAGGGGGTATTGTTACATAATAGAATAGCTTAATAGTCTAAGGACTATTTTTGTAATAGAATAGTAGTAGAAGTACTAAAGATGTACTTTGTATATGTGAGTTGTTATGGCCGTTAATAAAAGTCAAACCACCCACAAGCTAACGATAGGCTTGATTTGGGTTTCCCTCTCTTCTCTCTGTGTTCTCTCAATTCAGGCTATCAACCTATAGGCGTTAACGATGATTGGTGGTGGTACCGTGGTGGTGGTCTCGAATGTGAAGAAGGGGTAGTTATGGGTATGAATCAGGGATTTTGTGTTAGATTAAAGTGATTGGGGGTAAATGACTAAAATGCCCATAGAAGAATTAATGTGATGGTAAGTTAACTGACAAGGTTGACAGTGTTAGCCATTTGGATGCAAATAGGTAAAAATATAAACGTCATGTATACAAAACGAGACTTTAAAACTATATGGATGCAATAGTTAAAACTGACAAACGTGAGGGATGTAAAAGGTAATTTACTCTATTTTGAAAGTGGTTGAGAGTGAATGAGAGAGAGAAAATAATGATAAAAGTATGAAAAATATTATTTAATTGAAAAGTAGAGAGGAAAAATAGATGTTTTTATTGAATTATAAGGATGAGGATGGGTGATGGATTGTGAATGCTCTAATTTATTAAAAACCTAATTATAATACACAACAGCAACACATACCCAGTATATCTCACTATCTAATTATAATATAAAAATGAATAAATAATATTATTCATAACTAATGTAGTTATTTAATAAGATAATGAAGCGAAAAAAGTTTGATAAGAATAAATTGATGCTGATACTGTTACTCCATTTATCTTTTTATTAAAGTAGGAAAATTATATGAATTGTAAAATATACGATCATTCCAATTAATTTTCAGCACCTATATGGTATCAGAGCCATATAATTCTCAATATATCTTGTGTTGCTCTACCGAAGTAGTTTATAAAGCCTTAGCAAATGTTGCGGCAAAAATTTCATGGGGTACAAAATTTGCTTAAAGATTATGACAACACCGGGGCTACCTACTTGTTTGCTAATGCGGTTTAACATTCTTGTATGAAGCACGTTGCTTTGGATTACCATTTTATACATGAAAAGGTTGCAAATGGCTCGCTCTAAGTTCTTCACATAGACTCATAGGATCAACTAGCCAATGTTCTAACGAAACCGTTACCGCTATTTTCTTTTCTTAATATTCACTCCAAGATTGGAGTCTCCGACGAATCCTCCATCTTACAGGAAGTTTATAATTCGTTAGTGGGTTATACCTAGTGCTAAATATTCAAACATACATGTAGAGATGACATATTGTAAATCTAAATTACCGAAAAACAAAAAAAAAATGAAAACCCTTGCATAGTGGTGCGTTAAGTCAAACCTCTACAAGTTGTAGTTTGTTAAAAAATACATATAAATTAAAAAAGTATCATGATGACATCAGCGCTAACGTAAGCATACATTGAAGACCTGTATATTGTGCTCGAATGCTTGTCATTATGCAAAACGCTTGGAATGTGCTTGCTCAATTTTCAGCTTGATTGTAAACAAGACAATCATCTCGGTTCGGTTTGTAAACGAACTAAACACGAGCAAAGGTCCGATCTACTTAAACTATTTTTGATTTATTATATATGCTTATATATAATATATATACACACCCATACAACACTAATATACAATTTAATTATAGTTTTATACCAACCACCTTTATTTGATTTGACATACTATCTACAAATATACAATTATATTTATACATATTAGAACAATTAACCCAATAAGAAACTTAACACTAAATCCCAAAGAAATATCCTAAGTCGCTAAGCAACAGTGTTTGACCTGAACCTTCTGCTCATCACCTAATCATCTCTTGCTCCCACCCCTAAGTCGATGATCTCCCGCTTTTATCGTCATCGTTTTCTCTGCTAACTACTCATCATCTCATTGGCCTTGGCCTCAACCTTGTCATTGGCCATGACCTAACCTCATCATCGGGCACAATATTGCCATTCATGAAATTTATTACGCTATGAAATCCGACTGCTTTTTAAGATATAAAAACATGAGACCTAGTATTGTCCATATCTCTCTCCACAAATTGAAACTCGATGACACACTAGATAATCGAAGATGGTGAGTCCCCGGGGGTGTCAAGAGTGACACCTTAGGCGAATCCCACATCCATGGGATGGTGTGGCAAACCTCATCGAGGACGATGAGTCCAGGGGGGTGATTGTAACACCCTACGCAAATCCCATATCAGCCGTAGACAGGAGAGATTCCTGGTTCATAAGGAATGTCTGGTCTCTAATATCACCAACGTGTTTTGGGCGTATTGGCTGCGGATGAGAGGAGAACTCCACAGTTAAGCGTGCTCAGGTGTCAGCAATTCAGGGATGGGTGACCTCCCTGGGAAGTTTTCACCTGGGTAACCAAAAGCAAATCCGTGAGCTCCTCGTGGGCAAAGCGGACAATATTGGTGGTATGAGAGGCCGGGTGTTACACCTAATATTGTCCATATCTCTCTCCACAAATTGAAACTCGATGACACACTAGATAATATGGTGAAACTCGATCAAAAATTATTGTTTAGAAAATGCTCGTTCCAATTTTAGCTTAGTTGTAACCGATTTGATCGAAGGTTTTATAAATGAACCAAACACTAACAAAAATCCGTTCCGCTCAGCTCGGCTCGACTCGACTCGACTCGACTCGTAAACAATCCAATCTTGCCCCCACTTTTTTCATACAATAATAATATATTTGTCACGAGTGAGATTACATGTACTTCTATTATTTTTTAATTTTCGCTTGTTGTCATTTTGAAATAACCCTTCGCGAATCAGCGAAAAAGTAGTCAAAACCCATCGCTTGTCTGAACACTTCGGTGGTGTTTGGGAGTGCTTTTATTTTCAACTTTTGACTTATTTAAGGGTAAAAAGACAAAAATACCCCTTAAATAAGTCAATAAGCTAAAATTTTTAACTTATTAAGAGGTATTTTGGTCATTTTCCCCCTAAAAAAGCTAAAAAGGACTTTTAATAAGGACATCCAAACACCCCCTTCAATTCCCCAAATCAAAACCTTCGTTCTCAGTGAATCACAAACTCTCGTCACTGTGAGATTCTGTTGATGCCGTAAACACCTGCTGATGATAATACTGCTGTTACGGTACTGATTATCTCTTCAATTTCTTTTTTTTTCTTTTTTTTTGTATTACTTGCTAACATTTCGCACTCAATTATTGTTTCTTCAATGGAAGTTAATTCAATTATGTATTATGTATACTTTGACCGTACAGACTTATGCCTGCTGGTATCAATGTGTACTGTGTGTGAGATTGGTGTAGAATTTATGATGTGTGAGCCTTTGCTTTGGAAATTATGTTTTGTCATACTTTGCTCATCACGAAGTAGGAGTTTTATGAAGTTTTGGAGGTTTTATTTGCTAATTAGGTTAACTTTTGATTGGAGTTGATAGTTGTTGACTATGCTTATAGGCGATTCAAAATTCTATTGTAGTTTTGACAGTGTTTATTGTTCTTTTAGATTTGTAATAAGTTTTTGGTATAAATAATAACTTGATTTAGGCATTTTTTGGGGAAAGCAGTCATTTTATTGAGATTATATTCATTTTGAACTTTACAATGTAGTTTGCTTGTTATTTAGATCTGAAACTATGCTGATGTGTCTTGTTATGTTCGATTGGGAAGCTTCTCTTATATGCAAGGCTTAGGTGGTGAGTGTAAGTGTATTTACTTTGCTTTAAATAATTGGAAAATTGTAATATCTTATTTTATATGGTTTCATTGTATTTGCTGTTCATGGAAGTGATTGAATGCTGTAGCTTTTTAAATATGATTCTTAAGTCTTGATAAGTTATAAGACTTGTTTTTGCTTTATCATTAACCATGTTGAAGAAGATGTGTTCTAGGTATATGTTTACGTGAGCTTCTTAAGTGTCTACAATCATCAATTAAGTTACCATAGATCTGTTAGTGTTAATTGGTGTTTTCTGACCTTTTCCTAATGCAGTGTGTGTTTGGAGGTTTATAACTTCTTGTCTCCATCGTTTTAGAACTCTGAGAAATCAAATCTATGAGCATGGACAAACTGGTCCCGGACTGCCCATATCCTGGATGTTTCTTTTGTGTCATGAAAGAAGGGAACCCGAACAAACGAAGAACTAGCATCATGAAATTTTTCAGAGAGCTTCCTTCACACGATGACGATGGTCAAGTTCTCCCAATAAGTGGGCTTTGGAACACAGCTATGGCGCATCCTAATGATCCAGAATTCATTGAGTTAGGTATATTTGAGTGCATGGCTGCACTTATTTGGAAGGGCTTAAAGAACCGCCGCTGGCTAGCTCATGATCAAAATATCTACATACCTTATTATGCGGCTCATATAATTGGATCCTACACCATGAACATGGAAGATTTTGCTGAAACTGCAGTTAATGCTGGTGTAATCCCACCGTTGGTTGAACTTCTGAGGGGTAGGTTGACTTGGGTTGAACAAAGAGTTGCTGTAAGGGCTTTAGGACACTTGGCTACATACTCAAGCACATTCCCTGCTGTAGCAAGTCATGGGGAGATTCTTGAACTTTGTATCCAGTTAGCAATGAGTTCCCTTGAAATTGTGTATTCTCATTTTTATCAGTATGCTGACAGAAGACTTAGTTACCACTGTGATCTTCTGACACGCGGAATGGGTGGTGTAGAGATGGAGTCAAGGAAAGCTGAGGAATGGGCTAGTCAGTTACAGTGCTGGTCTCTTCAACTTATAAACTGTTTTGCATTCAAGCCTGAGTTTATTTCTACAATATGCAACCCAGAATTTCTTGTAAAACTTCCTGGTATGTGGGGAGGACTTGTTAATGAAAATTCACCTGCGGGTATCGGCTTATTAAGAACAATTTGCCATCATAAGTTTGGAAGAGGACCTGTTAGCAGCTGCCCTAGTGTTATTGAGGCATTATGTAATATTGCACGATCATCAGATGATTGGCAATATATGGCTATTGATTGTCTTCTATGGTTGCTTCAAGATCCTAATACCTTCCATAAGGTAATATCTAATACTCTGAAAAATGTTCCTTGAATAAGTTCTATGTTTGTTCAAAACGCTAGATTCTTTCGGTATCAATTTGGTTGACCGTAAAATAGAGATTGGCGGCATATCTTTTGTTTCCATACGTAAATTTTTATTTTTTTAACCTTTTCCCTGTACCAAATTGTAGTAAATATGATTCTGCAAACATTTGATCTATAACTCATGATAAATATGCTTATGCAAAGTGTAAATGTTAAATTAGGTTATAGAAAAGGCAGCACCTGCACTTCTGGACCTAGCAGAGATATCAACTCTTGGGGATCACAAAAAGCTTGGTGATTCCATTTTCAATGTTCTTCAAGAATGTATTCAATCACATGCAACAGGTCGCCATTCAATCAGTAACCGGATAAAAGAAGATGTTGAAGAAATATTACATTCAAGAGAGCGATTCAAATGGGAAAAAAGTATGCCAAAAGAGGATCTCCATATCAAACAAGCTGCAGCATTGGTAGTAAAACTAGAAGGTAATTCCTTATTTTCATCAGGAAATATCTCTGGAGCAGCATCAAAGTACTCAGAGGCACTCGCATTATGTCCAGTAAGATCTAAAAAAGAAAGAGTCGTCTTATACAGCAATCGTGCCCAATGTTATTTATTATTGCAACAACCATTAAGTGCTATAAGTGATGCTACACGTGCACTCTGTCTTCATAATCCAGTTAATCGACACGCTAAGAGCTTATGGAGAAGAGCACAGGCTTATGATATGTTGGGCTTGGCCAAAGAAAGCTTATTGGATGCTATTTTGTTTATAAACGAGTGTTCTCAATCAACAGATCCTGACCTGTCTTCTAGGCAGAACAAAGTGCCTGACTATGCAGAACGGTTGGTTAAAAACAGATGCGTGCTGCTTGGTTGTTTAGGGAAGCTGCTATTAAACATGGAGGAATTGATTGTGAGGCTGATGTTGGTGATGTTTATGGGCAAGGGACTGATGATTCTGAATGGGAGACTGCTAGTGAAAGTGATGTGGGAAATGATGGTAGAAAAGAGACGGGTAATGATGCTGAGTGGAAAAATGATGAGGGAATTACGGATAGGATTGATAAACACTCTACAAGAGGTAATCTTTATCATTTTATTTTGCTAGTTAAATATGATAATTTGAGCTTAAGTGCCCATGCTGATGATTAGTTACATTGACATTTGGTTTGTTTTGTTGCAGAAATGAAACGTTGAAAAGATGCAAGACGAAAACATGAAAGTAATATTAAAAAGTCAACACCAAACTGTAGAACAAACAAGTGGTCTGTCATCTTGTTCAACACTCGTGCCAGTCTTTTCAGGTTCCTGCAAAGGCAGATGACCCTGTTAAATCACTTATTACTGTGTGTGTGTGGTTTTATTGCATTTCTTTATCGTAAAATATGATTGCAAGGTCTCAAAGAATTGTACATTATTATTATGTCTTCATGTAATTTTGGTGTGTATCTTTCTTTCGTGTGCAAATGTGTATAAACCCTCAGGGGACCTTTGAGTGATAATAGTTTATTTATATATTATAAAGCTGTAATGATCCAGGGCTTAGTTATGGTATAATACTTAGGACTTAAACCGTATATGATTTCATTGTCGCCATCACTTGAGCATTCAGAGTGAATCAAAGTTGCCATTAAAGTTTCTGAGTACTTGATTTAAAGTCATCTACTTACTATATATGAGCTAAATCGATGACCTCTTTCCTGATGGCGGGGAGTCGTTTTTATTCTTTTCATTTGAGGGAGAGTGGTTGCTGGTTTGCTGTCAGGCTGCTATGTATGATACACTTCAGAGGTACGTCACAGGGAAACAATAAAAATAACATGATGTGCAGTTTATTTCTTTTTTTCTCTGTATTTTGGGAGTCCTGAATTTTAAGTTCTCCACTAAAAAAATCATCTGTTTGTGTTTTCTTTTCCGGCTTTATAGGGAGGTGCACCTGATCTGATTACTACAGCGAAGTTGGTTCTTCTAAGCGGACCCTTACAAGTGGATCTCTTATTAGTGAACAGTAGATGTCGACTGCAAAAAATTAAGAAAAAGATGGTTGACAAACACATTGGCTTAGCTTCAAAGGAAATGGGTCAGATGGGTTGAAAGTCTCCCATAGTATGTTTTCATTACATAAAATTTTCTGAATCATTTGATCCAAAAATATATAATCATCAACATTATTTTTTGGTAGTCCCATCTATGCTGATTATTTATAAGAAAAAAATGATGTTTAGTGACACTGCCCTGTACCAAAAGTAACCAGTTTTGACATGTTCTTGAATGACCCATTCACTTTGCCACCTCAGTCTTATAGGGATTAGTGAGCTTAGACACAAATTTCACCTAGTGTGGTTTAGGAACTTGTTTTGCACTAAGTAGGGTCATAAGATTGCTCAATATGAGGATTTAACTATGTTATTTTCATTTGTAATATGGTTATGCATATTCAGAGCAGCTTCTCTATCCTGTGGGATAGATGAGAGGTTTGTGTCAAATGGTAAAAGACTTTATTGAATATTGTTGATAGGTTATGGTTACATATTATATAGAGTTTATAAGAAACCCTAGAAACCTAAACCGGGCCTGTGGGCTTAACCATATAATAAAAATCAATACTAACCCTGACCCTAATAATAATATAGTCTAATAGTTTGTTCCCACATACCCCTATAAATAGTCTTGTTATGAGTGAGATTTTTTTGGGTGTGTTTGTTTGTCTATGGTTATGCATGTGAATTTCTAATTCTTTCTTATATGGCTGAATACATTCTTCACCAGACACCAGGTACTAACAATTTTGTTTACGCTCCGGCTCCAGTGCTCCACAGACCAATGATGCTAGACGGATTTCACAGGTTGATATTATCTGAAATGCCCAAAAATATATTGCCTCGACAATTTGCAGTGTGCTATTGAAGACCTTTGCCTTGCGTCTACCTCAGGTGCAACAACCTAGCCTCGCCTGAGAATTAGGCGCGCACCTAGCAGCTAGGTCCTAGCTTACATATGACCATATAGGTCCAAATTTACGAAATTAAAGTTTTTATTGGCATTCCTCATTAAAACTGTTTTTATTTCCTCACGGTGAATAGGCGAATAAGTGAGATTGAATTTGAATCAAAGCCTTTGTCATACAGGGGGTGGTCTCCTATATGAACGGATGGAATTACTCGTTGCATTCTGCTATTTGTTACGGAGGTCAGGTATGCTTACTCCTCTTCATGGACGGGTATTTCACAATGCCAAGATTGATACGATATCCAACATATTTCAAAAAAATTTGACAACTGCATTAGTGTTCGGTAAAATTTTAAAATTGTTTTGCGGTATAAGTTGAATTCTACTACATATACATGGGCAGGTTTCTTACAAAATATTCTTTTTTTCTTGAAAAGCATGGGAAGCAATGAGGATATACACATGCATGTGCGATTTTAATGGGCGAGGGATAGCTTCGATGTAAACTGAGATAGTTGTACCATAGTTATCGTAACAAAAAAACATTTCAGAATCTATAACATATAATAAAAGAAGGTTTTTAGTGACACGTGTCATTATTCTAGCATATTAATGGACACGTGTCATCATTATAGCACATCAAAAATTATTTTCCCGCCTCTCTCTCATAATAAATACGAAAATTATAAAAACAATCAATTTGACTTTCCTTTTTTACTTTGTGTTTCTTGTCTCTCATATTAAATGATAATTATTTTAAATAAGTAAACTAAACTATCAAACATCTAAAATAGTAATATTTTTATTTTAATAATTTATTAATACATAATAATTTATATGATTTCAGATGTATTTTATATTTAAATATAGAGTAATAATTTCTAATTTCATTGTTTGTTATAGTTATTAGATATTCATTATATTTTATTTCACCAATGGTTAATAACATCTAAAAAATAAAATATTCATAAACTAATGGTTTTAACATGTATTATTTATTCCACACATGTAATACATGGGTTCTAACCTAGTTAGGTATACATCCATCGTGTATAAATTTGACACAAATCCGCTCCTTATAAAATGGGATACAACTTATAAAAGAAACGTTGGTTTTCTAAAAAGAAAGAGGTTCAAATACAAAGTGTATTTTTGTTACAAAATGTGAAAAGACACAATGAATCAAAAAAAATCACAAAAAAAATTATATCTCACAATCTAAATTGAATTTCAAAAAAGTAATTCCGAGCTTTTGTTCCCCTGTCGTCCTTTTTAAGAAAAAAATAAATGAAAAATAAAAAAATAAAAAATATTAATGTTTTTTTATTGTGTCATTTATGAAAGACACAATGTACTGTATGCTATATAATATGCTTGTTATTGTAGTGTTACTGTTATCGAGTCAGGAGTCTCTTTGGAAGCGGTGTCTCTATCTCCCAAGATAGAAGAAAGACTCGCCACCACCTACCCCTCTAGACCCTGCTCTTGAGTGGGATATACTGGGTATGTTTGTTTGTTTATGAAAGACACAGTTACGTCATTGTGTCTATTGTGTCATTATAAAAGACACAATGACGTCATTGTATCATTATGAAAGACATAATAACGTCATTGTGTCATAAAAAAACACAATGAATTTTTTTTTATTTTTTTGAAAGAGGACAACGATAACAGAGACTTCAAATTACTTTTTTGAAATTCTATTTAGATTGTGAGATATAATTTTTTTTTATTTTTTTAGCCTCATTGTGTCTTCTCACATTTTGTAGCAAAAATACACTTTGTAGAATAACCTTACCATTCTAAAAATATATACAACAATACCATGATCAAATAGAGAGAATAAAATACTTAAGTTCATGTTATAGTTATTTAAAGAGAATAAAATATTATTTTTATGGAAAGTAAAAAAATAATAATAAATTTTGCAACTACTATCTATTGAATTGTGAATTCATGTCTGTTACAATGGAGTTACCTCCCTAATATAATGAAGCTCCTATCCTCTAAACAAGGAATGAATACGTGAAAACAGGAAACCAAAACAAAGACCATAAATAGCAAATGATAACTAAATAATAATATCCTCTAATAGTCCCCCTCAGCTTGAACGTGAAGATCCTGAAACGTTTAAGTTGGACCGAAACGAATCAAACAAGTATCGTGGCAATCCTTTCGTGAAGATGTCAGCATACTGTATGGTGAAGGGATGTGAAGAACCCTTATATGTCCGATCTGAACCTTCTCCCGCACGAAATGAATATCCATCTCGACATGTTTTGTTCGTTGATGTTGAACCGGATTTTCTGACAAGTATACCGCGGAGATGTCACAGTAAACTATAGTAGCCTGATGAACCGGTACGTGTAGTTCGAATAGTAAATTGCGGATCCATGTGGCTTCAGCTACGGCGTTGGCAACGCCCCTGTATTCAGCCTCCGCACTTGACCGAGAAATCGTCGGTTGTCTTTTCGATGACCACGTGAGCATGTTAGGCCCCATGAAAATGCAATACCCGCTAGTAGACCGCCTCGTGTCGGGACAGCCGCCCCAATCAGTGTCCGAGTAGGCGACAAGTGATGAATCAGTGGAGGCCCGTAAATACAGGCCATGATCTAGGGTGCCATGAAGATATCGGAGAACACGTTTCATGAATAGGAGGTGTGGTTCTCGAGGAGCATGCATGAAGAGACATATCGCTGAACTGCATAAGACAGATCTGGACGTGTGATGGTGAGATACTGAAGAGCCCCGACTAAGCTGCGATAAAGAGAACCATCAGACAAAGGCGCCCATCATGAGCACTTAATTTGGGGCTGATGTCAACGGGAGTGTGACAAGGTTTACAGTTTTACATATTTGCCCAATGAAGGATATCCCGAGCATACTGAGTCTGACTGAGGAAAAGTGAACCTGCTGATCGCGTGACCTGTATCCCGAGAAAATGATGCAGTGGACCCAAATCTGTCATAGCGAACTCTAGAGACAGACGGCTAGTCACCTGAGATAAGACATGAGGGTGACTAGTAGTCAGGATTATATCATCAACATATAAGAGTAAGTAGCCCACCTGATCTCCGTTGCGGTAGATGAATAACGAAGTATCACATATGCTTCTGCGGAATCCCAATGAAGTGATAAAAGTTGAGAAGCGCGAGTACCAAGCTCGTGGTGCCTGTTTTAGCCCGTAGAGAGATTTCTGTAACCGGCAGACATGATTGGGATACTCTGGATGAATGAAACCAGGAGGCTGCTGCATATATACCGTCTCCTGTAGAGTACCATGGAAAAACGCATTTTTACATCCATTTGATGTATCTTCCAGTTCTTGGAGATTGCAATAGATAGAACTGCGCGAATAGTGCCTGGTTTAATGACCGGACTGAAAGTATCCATGCAATCAATACCAACTGTTTGTGACTTGCCATTGCAAACAAGGCGAGCTTTATAGCGATCCAGAGAGCCATCAACTTTGAACTTATGACGAAAAAGCCACATGGATTTAATGACCGGTCTGTCAGACAGTCGGGGAACCAGTTCCCAAGTTTTATTAACCTGTAACGCACCAAATTCATCGTTCATGGCTTGAAGCCAATTATGGTCCGATAAGGCTTTAAGATAGGATGTGGGTAAGGGTGATATGTTAGTTGAAGTTGTGAAAAGGTAACGGGAATTCGGTTTAACAACACCAGATATGGCTCGGGTTTGCATGTGGTGTGTATTGGGATGAGAGGTGTGGGTGGTTTGAGCGGACGTGGGCAGAGTGGGTTCAGACTAGGCCGTGGAGGTCTACGAAGATGATTGAGCCGAGGAGATGGGGGATGGGTTGGTTTGGGTTTGAGTAGTTTGGGTGGTATTAGGGTTGTGGTTGGTGGGTTGGTGAGTGACAGGTGTGGATGGAGGAGATTGGTGTGGGGCCGATGATGATGGGGTGTTTGATGGTGGGAATTGGACGTTTGAAAAAATTGGAGCTTCGTCCTCAAGGAAATTGTAGGTGGTTGAGGGCGGAGGATTTGTGAAGGGAAACGTGTTTTCGTCAAAGACGACGTGACGAGATAAGTGTACTCGACCCATTTGGGGATCGAAACACCTATAACCTCGGAAATCGGCTGGATACCCAAGGAATACGCATTGAGTTGATCGGGGAGAGAGTTTGTTGTGTTGGTTAGCCGACATGTTGGGATAGCACGCGCACCCGAACACACGCAAGTGATCGTATGTCGGATGACGATGATAGAGAGCATAGGCAGGAGGGTTGAAATTTAGTTTCTTGCTGGGGAGGATGTTATGAAGATAAGATGCAGTGTGGAGAGCCTCAACCCAGAATTGGGGGTAGGTGTGAGTGGATAAGTAAGGCCCGAATGATGTCGTTCAAGCGTCGGATCATGCGCTCAGAACGACCATTTTGCTGGGACGTCTGAGGGCATGAGAAACGAAAGACGAGGCCCTATTGGTGAGCAAATTGTTTAAAGTCGTTGTCAAACTCACCTCCCAAATCACACTGAAACGTTTTAATTTTTTTTGTTGAATTGAGTGTGTATAAGATTGTGAAACTTGGTGAAATTGGTAAATGTTTCTGACTTGAATTTTAGAGGGTACACCCAAACAAAATTGGTAAAATTATCCAGAAGCACCATGCAGTATTTATAGCCAGAGTTACTAAGCACAGGGGATGTCCACAGATCACAATGAATTAAATCAAAAGCACTAAAAGTTTGAGAAACAGATTCATAAAATGGTAAACGTTTACTGTTAGACTCTTGACAGGACTTACAAACAATGAATCCAGACACTTATTATTTAAAGGAAAATAAACAAGACAAATGTTGAAGCACGTTCGAGCCGGGGTGCCCAAGTCGATCATGCCAAGGAGCTGTCGTGGAGGTAGTGAGAAGACTTGTGGAGGAAGGGGTGAGCGGGTAAAGATCTCCACAGCTATTGTGGCGGGAAAGCAGTTGTCCATCCTTGAGGTCCTTCAAAGAGAAGCCAAAAGGGTCAAATTCAATCGATACTTGGTTATCTCTAGTGAATTTGAGAACAGAGAATAAATTTTTAATGATAGTTGGGGAATGAACAATTTGGTTAAGTTGAAAGGTTTTGGTTGGGGTTTTGTAAAATCCATTACCGGAGCCACTAACGGGCAACAATTGACCATTCCCGACAAAGATTGGAGTAACAGGTAAAAAACTAGGAACTTTAATGTTACCTGGATCGGATGTGATGTGAGAAGATACGCCCGAATCCATTATCCACTGTTCCTGATCATGTCCATGGAGGTGCAACGTAGACATAGCGGTTCCAATGTCTTAAGGTGAAAGGGGATTGAGGCCAATTGTGTGTTGCGGGTAAAACCCAAAACTGTGTGGGCTAGTTGGATGTTGGTTTACTAGGCTAGCAGAGTGCATTTGAGCCATGTGGGCTTGGTTATTATTGAAGTGGGCCTGAGTGGAGGGATACGGGCCCGACAAGGATGGAAAAGGGGCGAATGGAAAAGGGGTTGGTGGTGGGGTCCATTGTTGCGACCCGGTACCCCCAAAAGGGTGAGTGGACCTCTGATATTGGGTATTAGGGGTTTGGTGGAATCCCCAATTGTAGCCTGAGCGACCGCCTTCCCTGTCGGAGGTGCGACTGCGACCACCCCTTCCACCGCGCGCTGCCTTTGCGGGGTCATAATTGGTACCACGATAGCCATTGGGGTAGGGTGAGCGGATGGTTGCAGATGGTGCGGGGTTGGGAGGAGTCCGATTGGGGTGTTGAGAGGCGGCCAGAACGGTGTCGCGAGCGGGGTTCCGGCGAGCGGCTTGGCGTTGTTGTTCTGCTTCCACCATGCCGCGAGCCGTGTCCCACGTCGGCGTCTGTTGATTAATGATGGCGCCCACGGTGTCGTACTCCGGCGGAAGGCCACGAACCATTTGAATTACCAGTCGGCTCTCCGATACAGGTTGTTCGATGTCTGCAAGTTGGTTGGCTAGATCTTTTAGAGTTTGACAATATTCATCGAAGGATGCCGAGGCGGCCAATGTGGTGTTTGTAAACTGGTGCTCAAGGGTGGCTGCCCGAGCATGTTTGTTATTGAGGAAGATCTCTTGGATTTGCAGCCATGCCTTCCGGGATGTTGGTTCGTCAAGAATTCGTCGACAGATGTCTTCTGCAACTGTGCTATAGATCCATTGGAGAATGAGGGCATCAAGCTCCGCCCATGAGTCGTATGCGGGGTCGTCTTTAGACGGAGGTTCGGTGCCGTCGATATGGGAAAGCAATTTGTAGATGGTTAGGTGATTTAGGAAGAGTTTGACCCAGTTGGAATACGGGGTTTTCTTGCCATCCAAGGTACGAATACGAAGGTGGACATTATTGGCTGTGAAGGCCGGATGTAGTGTTGGTTTTTCGTTGGTGATGTTTGAGGAAGAAGGATTGTCACCCTCCGCCATGGCAGCTGCCGGATTAGGGTAACGAAAAAATAAAGACTAGGCTCTGATAACCATATTGGATTGTGAATTCTTGTCTGTTACAATGGAATTACCTCCTTAATATAATGAAGCTCCTATCCTCTAAACAAGGAATGAATACGTGAAAACCGGAAACCAAAACAAAGACCATAAATAGCAAATGATAACTAAATAATAATATCCTCTAATACTATCTAATGAAGTAGCACACAAGGGGTATGTACCATTTTTACTTCTAGTTGTTTGTGACTATTAAGTTCCTTTAAACAAATTTAATGAATTCATAAAAGAATGGATTATGACACTAGCAATAGCTGTATATTTGTTTTGCTGCGTGAAGTGTGAGAGGGAGTTAATGATCACTTCGGACGTTTAACTCTGACGAAAGTTAATTGGTGGAATCTCTACACAACGTGCTGTGGTGAGACATCTTCTCTTGATTTCACACTAGTTTTCTTTCATAATGTTTGCCTCACCATTGAGATAACATATACAAGTGAATCTACTATCACTAAGGTGTTATTTGTTTTTTCTGCAGCAAAATGTCTGTAATTTGCTGTCTGCGGATCACATCTGCAGACATCTGCAGGAGAAGATGTGGACAAACGTCTGCAGTCTGCAAGAGAAAACTGTTTATTTTTAACATCTGCAAACTGTAAAAATAGTCTGTAATTAAACCAAATCAAACTTTACCTTAAACCAAATCAAACAAAAACATAAACCATCTCACAAACCATAATAATCTAACCCATTATGATCATATATTGATATAACCAAATAAATATACACAAAGATATGAAACCAATCATCAAATTGAGTAAACATGTATATACAAACAACACAAACACGAAACGAAAATTCTTCAAACTCAACCACTAAACAATCTTCCCCACACACCTTGATTTCCATTATAGGCAACAGAAATTGGCACATTGATTTCCATTCTAACCCTGCAGATATCAACAATTGGAATAGTGAAATGAATAATCAAAAAATAGAATGCATCTCAATATGATTTATTTCCAGATTTTGAAGCAATGAAAGAGATTCAATTGTTTAAATCTAAATAGAAGAGAAGTATGTACGTGCAATTTTGCCATTCCATCATGACGGCGGATCGTTGATGTTTGAAGGCTGTCGAGAAGACGGTGGCGACGGAGGAGACGGTGGCGGATGACGGCATTTGAACGGAGCGACCACCGGGGCTGTAGGGGGGTGGTGACGGGGGCTGTAGAGGGCGGAGGCTAGAGGAGGGCGGTGGCTAGAGGGGGACGACCGGCAAGGCGCGGTGGCTGTGGTCGCTGCAGTGGCCGGCTGTTGCGATCTTGGTGGGTGGGGGGAGGAGGTTTGGGCCGGAGCTTACTTTCTCTCTATCTAAATACTAACGAGGGGGGGGGGGAGAAGCGAATAATCAATTATTGAAGGAGGGTGGAGGCGGAAACATGTCTTTGAGACGTCGGCGACGACGATAGCGGTGGAGGAGTGGTGGCGGAGGGCGGCGGCGACGTTGGTGGCGGAGAGGTGGTGAGAAATTAGGATAAGAAGAGAAGAAATATGGGTAGGGTAGAATGAAAAGATAGAAGAGATTAGAAGTGGTTAGAAGTGGTTAGAAGTGGTTAGAAGTGACTGATCCATATCTGCACCAAGAAGACTCCGTGTATACGTTTTTTAATGAAATGTCTTTGAAAAATCAAAAAGTCTGTAGAAGAAAATGTCTGCACATAGTCTGCGTGACGCAAACATAAAAGCTCAAGAAGAACTTCCTGAAAAAACAAACAGCCTCTAACTTGATGATGCATCCGGTTTATCAGGCTTATAAAAAGGACTATGATTTAGGCCTAAAAGATTAGTCCTATTTAGCTTTCAAAAAGCCTAGCTATTATGTGTATGGACTTTATCTAGGTAGGCTGCTCAAATGAAAGGGAGAAACATGGGAGCTAGGGAGAATCCAAGCACTACTAAAAAGTTGAGTAGTTGTGACAATCTTTTTGGTAAAAAAAAAGGATTATTTGTGACTGATTTGCGATTAAAATAGTGATTGCAATAACAATCGAGGGTTCCACTTTTGCCATTGCGATTAGTGGTTATTTCGCATTCGACTTTAGTTGTCATATTGTTGTTCGCAAAATTTGCGACTGATAAATGTGTGTTTATACTTCATACATATATTCATGATGTTGCAAAAATTCATAATTTTAAATTATTATCTTACATATGTTACGGATATGTAACTGTCATATTACATATATTTGTTGTATTTTATATGTAATATGTCATTTTACATGTATGTAATATCAAACCATTTACAATATGTTTAATTATTTTTTAATGTAATAAAATACTATATTCAAATTATAGCCCGAAAAATATTTGATTTTATTGTGTCCCCTTAGAACATGCTTCCATGAGTACAATTTTGTGTTTTTGAGCAATTATTCTTCATGGTTCATTATGCTCATGTCATTGTTAATTTTGAGTGTGCCAATGTTATTATTTTAGAACTTGCAATGCATTTCAAATCATAAACTGATTGCGTAAACGTGATAGATGCATTAGGAGAATTCATTTTGCGTACCTTACCCTTCAATTACCACTAGTAAACCATGTTAAGTCTACCTCTTTCGTATCTTATTCATATCTTAAATACATATAGCCAAATTAGGCATTTTTTAAAAATTGTGCTAAACTTTATTTTTTTCTTAGGGGCTGTTTGCAAGCATCTGAATCAACCTCTTAATAGTTCAGATGTCTGAATGGTTAAACACTTAATGGTTCAGTCTGTTTGTTTCGCGAGCAAATGTCTAATGGTTCAGACATTTGCCTCTGAATGGTTAAACATTATACTAATGTTGAATAGTTAAAATCTCTTATCTGAATTGGTCAGACATTTGTTTTTGAATAGTTAAGTGATATACTAGCTCTTAATGGTTCAGACCTTTTAATGGTTCAACACTTAATGGTTGAGACCTCTTATTGGTTCAACACTTAATCATTTAGAAATTACCAAACAGCCCCTTAAATTGTCCAATTGTGTTATCTTGTTACAAAATTTAGTTATACCAGCACATCTATGAAGAAACCAATAAAAATGTAAGCAATTTTATGTATAAAAATGTAAGCAATTTTATGTATAAAAATTAAAAATCCTATAAGTAACTCATGATAAGTTGGTTTTTGTTGATTTGTGTATTCTTCTGTCATAGTTAGTTCGTAGTAATTTTAGATCTCTAACCATTTAGTTACTATATCTCAAATTCTATTTCGTTAGCCCAAATCTTGTTATAATCCTTCAAAGACCTTCTGATTTATGCAAATTTTTCATGTTATTTGATGGAGTTATGATAATGTTGTTTTATTTTCTGGCAGTATGTGACTCACATAAACACTTGTACATAGAATTAATTGCGTGCTGAGCGAATTGTTATAAGAGACACAATTGTTGCAAGATACGCATTCTAGACTTTCTAATGTTTATTTGGATATTTCATGTTATTATAAAGAAATAGTCCCATGGTTAAATCGTTTTGTCTTCTTGTTTTAATTGATGGATTTCTTCAAAAATATTTTATAAGGACTTAGAGTTTTAATTTGTTTTTGGATTGCTTATATTTATTTGTTAAAGCTACTATGATTTTCGTGATTCGTTGCATGAGGTTTTGTTTGAGATAAATGAAAGTTAAATATGTGGTTGTTTGATATTTAAAAATATACATACATATTAAAAATGCATATTATCTTTCATTTAAGTACATTTGGTTGTAATTTCAATTGGATCACGATGAGTCTTCACCTAGTACGCAAAACTCCTTTGTAATACGCTGGTTGAACATCAAATGGTACACTACAGCACTTGGGCGTAGACTACGCCGACCTAAGCATAGACTATGCTAGGCCACTTTTCTCTCTTTCGTGCAAAATTTTCTAATTTGCACGTATTAAGCTAGGTTCTTATGTAATGCTCGTCATTACCTTGTAAATACAAAATAACTTAAAGTAACTCTATTTCATATATAACTATAAGTGAAAACATATAATCGCATCGAGTCATCATTTCCGGTAAACATGAGACATTTAAGTCCAAGAGTTGAATCACCACATTAACATAAAGTTTTGTCAATACCTAGATCCAACTCTCAATGAGAGCTTGAATTTAAAACACCAAAAACTCAATCAACAAAACATGCCAATCATGATAAGTTATACTAAGATGGTGTTCATGTAAAACCACGTTGATTCCATGAAATGAAACTATGAATGCATATTATAACTATACTAAAACATTTTTTTCAACCACGGAAGTCGGAAAGAATGTTATTATATAGTATCACATCCAAATTATTAACTATGTAATTACGTATATATAATCTATCATATTGTATATATTTGTCGTATTTTATAATGTAATATGTCATACTACATATATGTAATATCAAACCAATTACTACACGTTTAATTATTTTTTAATATAGTAACATACTATATTCAAATTAAAGATAATTAAATGTTTGATTTTATTGTGCATCCTCCCATGACCCTATCGTTTTCATGAGTTCAATTTTGTGTCTTTAGAGCAATTATTCTTCATGATTCATCTTGTTCATGTTTTTGTTAATTTTAAGTGTGCCAATGTTTTTATCTAGAATTTACTTAGGTAATGCATTTCAAAATCATAAACTGGCATAAACTGATAGATGCAAAAGGAGAATCCATTTTGTGTAGCATTTTTCCTTTCTCCTGATTACCACTAGTAAACCTTGTTAAGCCTATCTCGTTCGTATCCTAACATCTTAAACCCGGCCATATAGCCAAATTAGCCTTTTTTTTTATTTTCACAACTTAAATTAGCCTTTTCTATTTTCAAAAATTGTGTTCAAATTTGCTTTTTCTTAATTGTCCAAGTACTATCATACAAAATTTTTAGTTATACCATCTCACCTTATGAAGAAACCAATAAAATATGAGCAATTTTGTGTATAAAAATGAAAAATCCTATTAGTAGCTCATGATAATTTTGTTTTTGGTTAATTTGTGTATTCATTTGTATTTTTTGTATTTTGTCACTGTTAGTTCGTAGCAATTTCTGATATTTAGCCATTTAGCCGCTTTATCTCAAATTTCGTACCGTTAACCCAGGCCTTGTCATAAATCCTCAAGAACCTTTTAATTTATGCAATTTCTCTCGTTATTTGATGGAGTTATAATAATGTTGCTTCATTTTCTAGCAGTAAGTGACTCACATAAATACTTATACATATAAATAACCGAGTACTGACCGAATCATTATGAGAGATGCAAGTGGTTGTGTAATACAAGTTCTAGACTTTCTTATGTTTATTTGGATATATTATGTTTTGGGAAAAAAGTCCCATGGTTAACTCGGTTTGTCTTCTTGTTTTGATCAAAGGATTTCTCGAAAATATTGTATGAGGAATTCTACTAATTTGTTTCTGGATTTCCTATATTTATATGTTTAAAGCTAATATGATATTCATTGAATTGTTGCATGAGGTTTTACGTGAGGTAAATGAAAATTTAAATGTGAGGATGTTTGATATGTGAGGATGTTTAATATGTGCGGATATATACATATTAAAGATGCATATGATCTCCCATTTAAGTACTTTTGGTTGTAATTTCATTGGATCGACATTTACTCGTGTTTCACTTAACCCTTGTATTTTTGTATGGCTTTTTGGCGGTTTCGATGAAAAACTCAAGAAATTAGTGAAGATTTTTTTTGTTTGGGCATAGAGCTATGGTCCCTAGGGTTAGATGGCCAGGTCTTCACCTGATACCCCGTATCTCCTCTGTAACACACTGATTGAACGTCAAATGATACATAACAACACTCAGACGTAGATTACGCTAACCTAAGCATAGACTATGCTAACCAGGTCATAGAATATGCTTGGTAACTTTTCTCTCTTTTGTTTTCTTGTTCAATTTTCTCTGATTTGCATGTACAAAGCTAGGTTCTTATGTAATCTTTAACATTACCCTGTAAGTACAAATACATTTAAAGTAACTCTATTCCATACATAACTATAACTAAAAACATATAATTATATGCAATTAACACATGATAAATAACCCCTATTAGCATCGACTCATCAATTTCTAGTAAAGGTGAAGCATTTGAGTCCATGAATTGAATCCCCAAATTAACATGGAGATTTTCTAGATCTAACTACTCAATAAGAGCGTAAATTTAAAACACAAAATCTCAATCAACAAAACATATGATAAGTTATAACTGCTAAGCTGGTATTCAAGTAGACCTACATTGATTCCATGAAATATGAACATATATTATAACTAGATTAACACAGTCTTGTTGACCATAAAAATCGAAAAGAATGTTATTTATTAAAACGTTATAGTATATCATTATATAGCATCACAGTTTATGTTGCTCCATTGTATTATCATCAAGTATGTGAAGAACACTTTTGATTGCATTGACTCCAACTGTTATCCTAATTGCTTGCAACAAAGCAAATAATTCGTTGAGCCTAAATTATAAACCGGAACCCCTAATATTCAAATGTACTTGTTTGAAAGATCATAAAGTAGTCTGATGAGCCTACGACTTAACATGAACTTGAGCGATGTTCTTTAGCATCTTTTACAACTTCATCTTGTTTGATCTCATATAGAGATGACAGTTAAGCCCGAACCCGATGATAATACTCGAAACCCTAGACATTTGAGACAAGTATGGGGTTTGGTAAACGAGTATAGGACCGGGTATATGATTAATTTTTTATTATTTTCGCGGGTATGAAGTTACATGATATACCCGTACACCCGTCCCGTTTACAAGTCTTATACCTGAAATAGTTTTTGTTTTTCTGTCATTTTAATTATATTATATTTATTTTTAGTTATTTTAGTTATATTATATTATCTTCAAGCTCTTTAGTATTAATTTTCATCTCATTCTGTCATTTTTATAATATTCTACTCAAGTAATCGAATCAGACTTTTGATTAGCCTTCGAATCCTAGCAATTATTAGAAGAGAGTTAGTGATATAGCAACAAGTAGATTTGGTTAAAAAAATAACAACAAAGATATTAAATCAAGCTATCGAAGAGATACCCAACAGGTATACCTAACAGGTACTATTAATGAAATTAACGAGTATACCCGATTACTCGTGGTTATGCCGAATCCCGATACGCACCCAATGAGTTTTGGGTTGGGTATGGGATACACTTTTCTAATCGAGTATGGGATTGAGATTACCAAACCCGTCCCAAACCTGCCGCATTACCATCCCTAATCTCATATAGTGCATGTCATATAATCAAGTGGCTGCTAAGGATGTGAAGGAATCGAAGAAAAAAAATACTAAAAAAGTATAATAGAGTAGCATATCGAAGAAGTAGGGTTTAATTATAAGGAGGTCATGATGACCCATTCATAAACCCTAATTACTTCCTCTTAAATAGAAGCAAACAAAGGAAGATAACATAGTTATTCATGTAAATCGACAAAACAAGAAGCCGCCACTATGGTTGCGATCGGGATATGGCCGCTGGAATACCATGACAATAGATAGTAAGTATTCACAATGACGGTGATTTGAAGTTTAGGGGATGGCCAAGAATAAGACACCCACCTAACAAAGTATGTATAAATTGCCATTATAATGACCACCAAATTAACAGACAATATGTAAGAGATTGCCATTACACGAAACGATGATTGTGTCAAATAGGTGATAACCGGTGGCGGCAACAGTTGAAACTACTCTTTTTTCAGTTACTTTCTAAGAAGAAAAAATAAGCAAACCTTATACCAAACTCTAATATCATATATCTTGCACCATCTATGAGTGATAAACTCTTACAAACTAAGTTTGATAATTGTTATATTATTGCTTGTTCAAATATATAATCAATATCTAATACAACTTTTTTTTGAACGGCCAACGAATAATTTTTAAGCTCGGCCATCCGGGTAAACCCATTGGCGAAAGGCCATCCACGCCCGCGAATACAGACAGCGCTGGTGACCCGGCTCGCTCACCATTCCAAGGGAAACCCACCACCCAAATGCCCACTGTGGTAAAACTCTTGATCCACTTGAAGCATATTGTACCTAGTGAGACTCCAACCCATGACCTCCATTTTAGAAAGTCATAGGGTGCCTACTTGTAAAACAGTTGATCTAGATTTCATTAAATTTGAAATTCATAATCAAAGAATATTAATAAAATTTTCTGAAAATTAATATTCATAAAGATGTAAATAAAACATGTCAATAGTAGTCCTTTTGGTAGCAAAATAAATAACCTATGGGGGTGATGATAGGTCAGGGAAAACCAAAGCCAAAGCTAAAACCTTGTAGTGTCTCCATCGACACAGGTGGTAGTAACATAGGGGGATCTTGCTCCATCTTCATCATACAAACCCTAGCTTTTTGCAGAGCAGATCCCCTTACATACATACACATATACATCATACAATAACCCCATTACCATGGCTCAAGAGCCCTCATCATCATCATCATCTTCTTCTTCATCACAAACCCTAGAAACCCCTATCCACCACGACGATCTTCAGCAAACGACTTCAATCACTTCGGATTCTACTGATAGCAGCAATCCGTCTCTCACACGTAACGTATCGTTCAGCCGGCTTAACGCTAAGGCGCCGGAGTTTGTCCCTCGAACCACGGCGGCGACGGCGACGGCGGCGGCGGCGTCTACTGGTGGTGCTACTGTCGGTGGTCGGTCGGATCTAACTCAGCCGCGGCTGGTGATTTCTCCTCCGCCGACGTCGCCGGGGATGATTCATGTATATCCGTCTCCTAATTCGCCGTTTCATGCTCCGATCCCGACGCATGTTCCGGTTTCTGTGCCGGTTGCTGTGCAGAATCATCACGGGCATCATCATCACCATCATGTTTCGCTTCAGTATCACCATCATCACCACCAGCATCATAATCAGAATCATAGTCATGGTCATAGTCATCCACGCGGATTTAATGGTGGTACGGGGTTCCTTGATCAGAAGGATGCTTCTGTTCAAGGTCAGAGAACGGGTCATGGAGATCCGGATTTGAAAGATGGGCTCACTGATGAAGCTACTCAAAAGATCATTAATCAGGCAGGATTATATCCCTATTTTTACGTGATGATTATTTGATGCTTTGCTTTTGCTTTTACTCTATTTGCCAGTAGAACTTTGTGCTGCTGTGTGTTGATGATCGAGATTTGATTTCTGATTCCATTGATTTAGAAAGGCTGTTTATAACATAGTCTATGTTTACTTAGGGAGTTAGGGGCACCAGTATCCAGATATGTTGCGTCGTTTTTTTTCGCACACCAACTTCATAGGTAGGGCGTGGACAAAGTGTATATTTTTCACCGTTAGATCATCTCTAAAGTTAACTTGTTTGCTTACTTATGCTTTAACTATTGAAGAATGATTCCAGCTCATGGATCACGGAACTTCTCATGCATGCATGTGCACGTGTGCACGTGTGTTTATTAATTCTGTTTGTTTTTGAATAAGTCCCCAACGACTAGTTTGTTAGGTTTTTCCTAGTCTAGTGGTTAGTTCCTCTTTTGTTGCTATTTCTCCACTATATAATGTGGGTTATTCTATGTAGTTGATGCACACTTTCAATTAATAATACGAGAAGTTCCTTTGATATTTTCTGTTTCAAGTTCTTAATATACCAACAAATTGGTATCAGAGCTTGCGTATTTGATACAAGCTCGTCGGATTACATGGCTGATTCAACCACTCATTCCTCTTCTAATTCTCCCCTTATTCCGGTCTTCAAAGGGGAGGGTTATGAACATTGGAGCCTACGTATGAAAACTATACTTCGATCAAGAGAACTTTGGGAGGTGGTGTTCCTCGGTGTAACTGCTGTGAGCGAAGGTGTACCAGACAACCGAGAGGTAAAGAAAAAGGATGCTCTTGCCATGTCTTTTATTCAACAAGGTGTCCATGATAGTCTTTTTTCCCGAATCGCTGCTGCGTCCTCGGCTAAAGAGACTTGGGATACCTTACGCTTAGAATTTCAAGGCGATTTGCAGGTCCAATCTGTAAAACTTCAAGGCCTGCGTCGCGCTTTTGAAAATCTTAGCATGACCAATGATGAAACTGTGGGAGATTACTTCTCCCGAGTGATGAATAATGTCGGGCAACAGAGGTCTTTCGGTGAAGAACTTGTGGATCAAAAGGTAGTCGAAAAAATTCTGCGGAGTTTGTCTCCCAGGTTCGACTATATCATACCATCTATTGAGGTGATGTATGAGTCGACCGAGATTACTCCTGTAAAGCTAATGGGACTCCTGCAGTCTCAAGAGGAGAGAATGAATAGCAGGATCTCTGGTGACAGTCCTGTCAAACCAGCCGAGGTCCAGGAAGAACGAGCACTTCAGGTGGTTCGAGAACAGAATTTTCCTCGTGGTAGAGGGCGTGGACGATCATCATTCCGTGGTCGAGGAACCGGTCGTGGACGTGGAGTGTTAGACAAGAGCAAAGTACCACAATGCTATTGTTGTAAAAAATTTGGCCATGTCAAAAAGGATTGTTGGTATAACAATGAGGATCAAGCCAATGTAGCGGACAATGAAGAGATCCAAGAGCAAGAAGCTGCTGAAGATGAGCAACACCTACTGATGGCCACCATACATGATAATTCAGGTTCTACGAATCATCTTTGGTTTATTGATTCTGGGTGTTCTAACCATATGACAGGATCCAAAGATATCTTCGTGACACTCAATGAAGCTCACAAGTTGAGTGTTCGACTTGGCGATAAAAAGAAATTGAATGTAGAAGGGAAGGGGACCGTGAAGATACGAACTGGAGACGGGACATTCAAGCTGTTAGAGAATGTCTACTATGCACCCAAGCTCGAATACAACTTGCTGAGTGTTGGTCAGCTCATGAAGAAAGGTTATGAATTGCGGTTTTCGAAAGGCAAGTGTGTTATCCTGAACAAAGAGACCAACAAGACCTTACTGGAAGTGCCGCTAGCCAGCAATAATATGTTCGTGTTTGATGCAACCAGTCTGATCACTGCTCGAGAACTATCCGCACGTGACTCAGCTGCATATCGATGGCATTGTCGATATGGTCACCTTCACTTTGAAGGGCTCAAGAAGCTGCATGATAATGAAATGGTAATTGGACTTCCTAAAATACATACCTCTGTGTTTTGTGAAGCTTGTGTTGCAGGAAAACAAGCTAGGTACTCTTTCCAAGGAACTCCTTGGCGAGCTCAAACCAAACTGGAGTTGGTGCACACTGATGTATGCGGACCCATGCACATTCCTAGTCTCGGTAAAAGCTTCTATTACCTTCTCTTTATTGATGACATGACTAGAATGTGCTGGGTGTATTTCTTGGCCAACAAAAGTGAAGCATTTTCGAAGTTTAAAATGTTTAAAGCGCTTGTTGAGAAGGAAAGTGGATGTCTAATCAAGAACCTTCGGTCAGATCGTGGGGGTGAGTTCTGCTCACGGGAATTTGATGATTATTGTGAAGCCAATGGAATAAAGCGTGACCTTACTATACCGTACACACCTCAGCACAACGGGGTTGTGGAAAGAAAAAATCGTACTGTTATGAATTTGGCGCGAAGTATGCTACAAGAAAAGGAGTTACCTGGTTCCTTATGGGCCGAGGCAGTAGCCACTGCCATCCACACTATTAACAGGTCACCCACAAAATCACTAAATAACTGTACACCTCTGGAGGCTTGGTCTGGAAAGAAGCCAATTGTCTCTCGGCTCAAGACATTCGGCTGTGTGGCGTATGGCCTCATCCCTTCTCAACTTCGAAAGAAACTTGATAACAAGTCAGAGAAGAATATCTTCATTGGATATTCAACTCAAAGCAGTGGTTACAGGCTTTACAATCCAGATTCCAAGAAGTTCTCAGTTAAAAGGGATGTAGTATTCCTTGAAGATACCAAGTGGGATTGGTCTAGTGTACCTAATTCAAGCCATAAAGCAAACCCTCAAGAAAAAGTACACATGTACTATGACCCTTTTCCATCTGATGTTGAACCTTTGACCCATACCTCTGCCCCATCACCTCAAAGCCAACCTACTTCATCTTCTAGCTCCCTAGCTAATGACATGTCAACCTCAAATCCTATACCAAACTCACCTAACCCCGTACTTGAAACCTCACCTCAAACCACACCCACAAGCAACCTTAATGAGGCTGCTCTTCCTGGACCATCCCGAAGGCCTACTAAACCTCCATCTTGGCTTCAAGACTATTATTCTGGTGAAGGTTTGTCTGATGATGACAATATCCTCACATGTCAATTTGCTCTCACCATAACTGATCCCTCTTCCTACATGGAAGCTTCTAAACATAAGGTGTGGCAAGATGCTATGGTTGCTGAGTTGCAAGCTATTGAAAGAAACAAAACGTGGCAGTTAGTGTCTTTGCCTCCTCAAAAGAATGTTGTTGGTGTTAAATGGCTGTACAAAACTAAGATGGGCTCAGACGGCAAAATTCTAAGGCACAAGGCAAGATTAGTGGCCAAGGGCTACTCTCAAAAGCTTGGAATTGATTTTCATGAAACTTTTGCGCCTGTTGCTCGTTTTGAAACCATTCGTATTTTACTAGCTGTTGCTGCTCAACTGGGGTGGTGTATTTATCAACTGGACGTCAAGACAGCATTTCTTAATGGAGATCTATCTGAGGATATATATGTCGAGCAGCCTGAAGGGTTCGTCATTCCGGAAAAGTCTGAGATGGTATACAAATTGAACAAGGCGCTTTATGGGTTAAAACAATCTCCGCGAGCGTGGTATGCAAAGATTGATAATTATTTCTTGGAAGGAGGATACATGCGAAGTCACAATGAACCCACCTTATATGTTAAGCAAGGAAGTTCAGGTAATGTTATCTATGTGTGTTTATATGTAGATGATATTATTTATACTTCGTCTTGTCCTAACATGATGAAGGAGTTTAAAGAAAACATGATGAAGGAGTTTAAAGAAAACATGATGAAAGCCTTTGAGATGACTGATATGGGTGTTCTCAAGTACTTCCTGGGACTTGAAGTGAAGCAATCTAATAATGGAATCTTCTTGTGTCAAGAGCGTTATGCAAATATGCTTCTTGATCGTTTTGGGATGAAGAAGTGCAAGGAGGAATATATCCCAATGAATACGAATGAGAAGCTTCTGGTTCAAGATGAGGCTGATAAAGCAAATGAGGAACTGTTTCGAAGTTTGGTAGGTGGGTTGATATATCTAACTCACTCCAGACCAGATCTTGCATTCTCAGTGAGTTTGATATCTCGTTTCATGCAACAACCATCTAAAATCCATCTCGGTGCTGCTAGGCGAATTTTGAGGTATGTGGCAAACACCACTAAATTTGGAATATGGTACAAACGTGCTCAAGGAATCAAGTTAGTTGGATACAGTGACAGTGACTGGGCCAGCTGTGTGGATGATAGAAAAAGTATTTCGGCTTATGTGTTTTCAATTGGGAGTGGTGCGATTGCTTGGAGGTCTAAAAAGCAGCAAACAGTGGCTTTGTCTAGTACTGAAGCTGAATACATTTCAGCTACCGAAGCAGCACGTGAAGCCATTTGGATAAGAAGAGTTCTAGCAGATCTTGGGATCAAATCGGAGAGTCCTACGGTGATATATTGTGATAACAATTCAGCAATTAACTTGTCAAAGAACCCTGTGATGCATAGCAGGTCAAAGCATATTGAGTTGAAGTATCACTACATTAGAAAGATGGTTACTCAGGAGCAAATTCAACTGAACAAGTGTAGTACTCATAATCAACTTGCTGATGTGTTAACAAAACCTTTGGCTCGAGACAAGTTTGTTTACTTCAGGCATATGATGGGCGTTATGGAGCTTGAATCAAGGGAGGGTATTGAAGAATGATTCCAGCTCATGGATCACGGAACTTCTCATGCATGCATGTGCACGTGTGCACGTGTGTTTATTAATTCTGTTTGTTTTTGAATAAGTCCCCAACGACTAGTTTGTTAGGTTTTTCCTAGTCTAGTGGTTAGTTCCTCTTTTGTTGCTATTTCTCCACTATATAATGTGGGTTATTCTATGTAGTTGATGCACACTTTCAATTAATAATACGAGAAGTTCCTTTGATATTTTCTGTTTCAAGTTCTTAATATACCAACATTAACACGAATGCTATTTCCAATCTGAAACTAAGGTGGGGTTTTTGAAATCGATTGTCATGTTCTAGGCTTTAAGCTATATCATGGTTGACTGATAGATTATTAGAAAGTTCGTCACTTGGCCTGCACTGATGTTTTGTGTATGAAACAGATACATAGAGACTAGAAATTGGTTACTATGTACGCATTCATTTTTGTCAGAGACAAATATGGCTCTGTATCTACCATGTCAAATGGGTATCCTTGCCATTCGTAACCGAAAAAACATTACTTGTCATGCTAGTCAAATCTGTGCCACCTTTTGCAGCTTTGCTCAGCTACAAGATTGTATTTTTTGTACAATTGAGTTAAACTTTCAGGCTCTTTTGTTACTGTTTGTTTGAATGAAGTGGGTTACATTATGGGGGATAGAAAACATAGGTGTGTTATTTTGATGCTGAACACATTGTTTTGTATGTTAGAGATTTACGTGATGCCCTCCACAGCTGTAAACTTTTTCAAACGATAATTGGATTTTGGCTTTGGAGTTGGGTGCCCAAAGGGAATGGGAGGGCCAACTTTTGGATATTGGCAGGAAAAAGCAATGAATCATATGGTGAAATTGCAAAATACTAGGTGGAGACAATAATTGAAATAAATACTAATTAATACTTGATAAAAGTTGCATTAAGTTGTTTTAAAGCCAACATCCAAAAGTTGGCCCTCCCAAGTGAGCCAAGACTCTGCAATGTTTTTTTAAGGTATAGATGATATTTTTGATGGTCCGTCTCTGGAATTCTTTCAATTTGTAAAGCACGGGGCCAAATGTTTTAAATTTCTTGGGAAAAAAATTAAAACAAACTTTTAAGGAGCGGTGATGACTGATGAAAACATATGTTTAGTCTTCTTGGGGATGCATTTTTATTTATTTGTCTGCTGTCTGACCCTGAAGGTGCTTTAATTTTGCTTCCTTCCTGCTCTAGATTTGACAATTCCAGGCAATTTGTTGTTTACCAGTTCTGTTTCAGTTATTTTGTTTACCATTTCACCTTTAAGAACTTTGAAAAGGATTTGTTCTAAATGATTGTCTTTTTTTATTCAAACAATTTCTATATTTTTGTTATATTTCTCACTATTATTATTATTGTTATTATTATTATTATTTTGTCTTTGTTTTTGTTCTCACTTGTCAGAATAAAGTAATTTTTTTTGTTTAGTCTTGGCTCTGGCTCTTGATTAGGATATGCCACACACTTTTAGTTCGTGAAACCAAATCTTCGTTGTTGATAATCTTCTTTAGACATTGGCTAACATCTTAGCTGGGTTATTATAGAAACCCATTGTGTTGGCATTTTGTAATAGTTGGACTTTTTGCTATATTCTGGTACCATGTTAAGATGTATAAAGTTGCTTGCAAATGATAAGGAAATACATTTTAAACCTGCTTTTGAGTCCTGTTGTTGCATTCTTTACAGTATTGTTTAGCGTACAGTGAGTGCTATGGTTATTAAGTAATGCATGTAGTTTAAATCTTCACAATTGACATCTTAGCAGTTCAAATTTTGTAGGTGGAGTATTATTTTAGTGATATAAATTTGGCAACTACTGATCACTTAATGAGGTTCATCAACAAAGATCCTGAAGGATATGGTACAATTTATTCCTTCAAATGTAGATAAACCATTCTCATAATTTTTATTCTACAAATTTTGAGCTTGTCTAAATATCTTGTTGGGGATATCATGATGGTCTCTTGTCAATGACAATGAGCCCTCAAAAGATTGTCTAATTTCCACTTTTTTATCAACTTTTCTGCTATTTAAGCTTTTAACCTATTTCTTGATATTTTTTTCCAGTGCCAATTAATGTAGTTGTATCCTTTAAGAAGATCAAAGCCCTTGTTAGCAGTAATGCCCAGCTTGCTAGCATACTGCGGAATTCTGGAAAGCTGGTGATTTTATTAACAATATTTTCTTTGTTCCATCCCTGATCAAATCCTCTTTTTCTGTGTTCAATTGTAACTTTCAATGTTGCTATATTCTGTAGGTGGTTAGTGAAGATGGGAAAAAAGTCAAACGTGTGCATCCGCTGACTGAACCAGATATGGAAGAGCTGCAAGTGCGTCTATTATATGTTTTGATGTTGTCCAACATTCTAGAATATTCAAGTTGGATATATTTGATATTGTTTTCCTTTCTTTTTCTGTAGTCACGCATAATTGTTGCTGAAAATTTGCCAGAGGATCACTGTCATCAGAACCTAATGAAGATTTTCTCGGCTGTTGGGAGGTACCAGATTTTCATTTAGTACTTTTGAGTATGTATGGACTACTCTTCCATTAGGTATTACGTAAGTGATCTTATTTTTTGAAGTTGTACTTGATTTAGTGTAAAGACAATTCGTACATGTCAGCCACAAACTTCCAATGGTGGGGCAACTTCAGCATCAAGAGCAGGAAAAACTGATGGTATGCTCTACAGTAACAAGGTATGCATGTATTGAAGTATTGAGATTCATTTTGTATGTTGCTAACATGTTTAGCTTCTTATGCTTCTGTTTGCCTTTTTAACTATACAATCAGTCACGTGTAGTATTCTTTCACTTATTGGTTAGTTTTGCTGAACTTATTAAAGTGTTCGTGAATTATGCTTTTTTTTCAACTTCTTTTTTGTTTATTTTCTTAACAAATATTTGACCTGTTCTTTGTTTTATACGTATATTTGGCACAGTTGCATGCTTTTGTGGAATATGAAACCATTGAGCTTGCTGAGAAAGCAGTAAGTGTTCACCGTTATTTTAGATTACGATGTGCTCCCTAGGTCCATTATTCAGGATTTAATATATATATATTTGTTCGTACAGGCTCTGGAGCTCAACCAAGAGGGTAACTGGAGACATGGTTTGAGAGTTCGTTTGCTAAGACGCCCTGTATGTGTCTTACAATACGTGACCAATTGGCTGATTGCTATTTTGATGTTTTTCATACTGATCAGTGCAAATTTCTTGTTGAGCTTTTCCATTACCTAGAGAAAAATGTATATTGAACTAGTTAAGATGATTAAAAATACATCTAAAGGATCATGGGTGTAAAGAGTTACATTGCAGAAGCTGGATTGCTTCTGTCAAAGGATGTATTGGTATGGGTCAAAATGGGCTTGAGTAAAACATGTCACTTTTTGCATGGGTAGAAACGGACTGGGTCGGGTTGGGTTGACCAACAAATTTTTTTTTTTTGGATTTTTTAAATCTCTGAATGAAAAAGATTTAGGAGGTTGTATGAAATAAAAAAAGACTTTGGGCGACTTTCAACCTGCATGACATGTTTGACCCATCTGACCTGTTACGCTTTGTGCTATTCGATAACCTGTTTGAGATAAAATTGAACCCAAATAGCACATTCATAGGTAAATATGTCTAATTCCCATCTCATATGATTTATTGTTTGGCAAGTATATAACCCTAACGGTCTCTGATTTTTAATGTGATTGACTTAGTGAATCTATTTTTGATATTTCCTTGAAGTCTCAGGCAAAACCAGCTCAAACACGTGGAAAGAAAGCAGGGCAAGAAGACGAGGGTGTCCAGAAGGAAGATGATACATCTACATCAGAGCAACATACACTGAATGAGAAACATTTAGATGACACTTGTCAACCATCTGATGGCCAGTCATTTGAACATGTAGTAAGTCCCTTTTCCTTGATTTTGAAGCTTGATCTTTCATTGTTATTTAAATGGCGGAAATCTGATAAGTATGGCGACCTTTCGTTTTTAGTGATAGCACTTCAGTAGGTGTGTTGTAGCCAGACATATTTGGGTTAACGATTTATGAAGACTTACTCTACATGATTTTGTATAGTTATTGATTCAACTATTTTTAGTGTCATGAGTCACATGAGTTGAATTCCCTGTGAGGATAATAAATGCCTCTAAATAATGACTGTACTCAAGGAAATTACCACGATGAACGGTTTTAGAAGTTAGAGGTGGCAAAATGGGTGGGTGGGTTGGGTTATGGGTCCAATACATCAATTGGGTACAATTCTTTGTACTGGATGGGTTTGATTGACCCTATTGTCCAGAATTTAAATCTTCTATAAATATTTACTTTGAAAATATGATTTCAAAAACTGCGTAATCTATATTATTTCTATTGTAACCTAGGTTTTTTAATTAAGTGATTCAGGACGTTTCATGTTGCAAAATACATTTTGGGCGATTTTCGACCCCATTCTTTTAACCTGATATATGTGTAGCAGGGGGAAGATCACTCAAATGATAAGGAGGGTGTGCAAAAGAAACGGGGCAACCGTGGCAGAGGCAAAGGACGTGGCCGACCTCAATACAACCATCACAACAACCGTGGGGCCCACATGGGCACACCACCTTCAACCAATCCAGTTAACACCGAGCATCCGGTTATTGGGAAACAACCTCCCGGGCCACGAATGCCAGATGGCACAAGGGGATTCTCCATGGGACGGGGGAAGCCCGTGGGTGTTCCTGTTGATAGTAGCACATCATAAGGAGACAATCAAAGTGATTGTGGGATGGGATGAGATGGAATAATCTGTGGTGAGTGTTGGGAGTAGGAGTATATTTCCTCTTTTTACTGGTTTGAGTGTTGTGTATTTTAAAGTAAAGATATGATATGGGTAAAAACAGAATGTGGGTTTTTTGATACACTGTTTTAGCGGTTAATACCCCTTGTGTTTCTTGTTTGTTAATGTAAATTGCAAGAAGAAAACACCTTTGTGGGAACCGAGCCAGGCCGGGCCAGGCTGGGCTGGGTTTAGATGTAATTGAAGTAAGCAAACATGAGATGATTGATGAAGATGTATTAGTTGAGGGTTCTTTCTGTCCACAAACTTTGCTTGTGTTTGGTTCGATTTCTTCCAAAGTAGTAGTTTGTAGTTTGGTTCTAAGTTGAGCTTGTTAACGACCGAGTTGAGCTAAGGCCGCTTTATCTTGGTAATCGGCTTGAAAGTAAACGAGGTAAACGGGCTCTGCTCTTGCACTATTAAGGAGCTTTTAGAGTTTGATCTTAGTTTGAATAAAGCTCGGGTGCCCTATTTTTAAATTCTTGGTAGATATTATATTTCTTGACAGTTGAACGTATGGATAGATATGACGAAAGTATTTTTAAATATTTTTATGAGAAATATATATTAAAAAGGTTGACACGTTTTTCTTGGCCATAAAATTTTACAAAATAGTAATCAAATTATAAAAGTACTTCAGTTAAATTAGTCACTCGTATTTAAGAATTTATTTCAATTTAATCATTCATATTCTTTTCAATTTTTTGAATTAGATTAGGTCATTCATATTTTTAAATGTTTCAATAAGCTATTAAAGTTTTAAGAAATTTTAATTTAATCATTCATATTTTTTCAATTTTTAAATAATTTGTATTTTTATAATTTTATTAAGAATATTTTGCAATATGTGAATAATGATTCCAATTATCTAAATGCAGATGCAAAAACACCTCGCAATGGCTATGCTCTCATGTAAAATCCTATCACCAACATGCTTTAACTCCTAGGACTTTTGGAATTGAATACTCTTAGGTGGTGTTTGTTTTTCTGAAAAAGAGCTTCTGAAGCTCTTTTGTCTGCACCAAAAAGAGGCGGACAGATGTTTCTGGTCTGCAGAGTGTTTGTTTTTCTGAAGACGTTTCACTAAAAAAGGTCTGTGTGACCTCTTCTCCAAGGAGATAAAGTCTTCAGAAATCTTCTCACCTCTTCCCTCCTTCCCCCTCAGGCCTCAACAACTCAAAACCACCATGGCAGCCACCGTTAACGCCACCACCACTCCTCCTCCTCCTTCAATCACACTCACCGCCCCCAACCACCACTTCGCCACCAACCTACGCTACCCAAACCTCCACCACCACCACCGCCGCCTCCGCCTTCGCCGCACCACAACCTGTTCCTACAAAGTATCAATCGAACACGAAGGCCAATCGACCGTACTCGAAGTAGATCCAGACGAAACGATTCTCGAGAAGGCGCTCGACACCGGAATGTCCGTACCGCACGATTGCAAGCTCGGAGTGTGCATGACGTGTCTCGCTAAATTGCTCTCCGGAAGCATCGATCAGAGCGAGGGGATGCTGAGTGACGATGTGATTGAGCGTGGCTACACGTTGCTCTGTGTCTCGTACCCTAAGTCCGATTGTGATATCAGAATCATACCTGAAGAAGAATTGCTCTCTCTGCAATTAGCTACTGCAGATGATTAGCTCCATTTCGGTGTACCCTTCGTTTTTGATGAATCCTTTTAGTTTTTAATCTACTGTGATCATTAATTAACATCTGTTTGTTGTAAATCATTTTAGTCGAGGAACATTATATTTTATAGTTTGTTGAATGGTTTGTTGAATCAATAGTTTTGATAGTGATTTGGTTAGATTTGTGGATGTTCCTATTGTTCCCAGCTTCTCAAACGTCTCATTTCCTACAAAGTACACATTCAAATGAATTTTGGTTCTATGAATGGTTTATTGATTCAATAGTTTTGATTAGTGATTTGGTTTGGTTTGGTTTGGTTTGGTTTGGTTTGGTTTGGTTTGGTTTGGTTTGGTTTGGTTTTATGAATAGTCTCTCGATTCAGTAGTTTTGATTAGTGATTTGGTTTGGTTTTGTGAATAGTTTGTTGATTGAGTTTATTTTAGCACGCTGCAGATGTTAAAAAACAAACAGTCTTTTTTTTACAGACTGCAGACGTTTGGTCCACCTCTTCTCCTGCAGATGTCTGCATATGTGGTCTGCAGACTGCAGACGTTTTACCTCTTCAGAAACAAACAGCACCTTACTCTTTTTTATTAAAAGATGGTTATCTTTTATCCCTCGTTCTGCAGTTGTTAGAGACTTAAATTTTAGGCCTTTTGAGGTACTATTGATGTTACAGGAATTAAAAAACTTAAAAACGAAAGTCATTATCAGAAAAATGAAATATTAGAAAATTAAATGGGTTAAAAGCTTTTATGATATAACCAAAAATTAAAAGCATGCTTTACATCGACCAAAAAACCATAAAGCGAACACCGATAATAGTTTCGATAATACCTATAGTCTATAGCCAGTGGCGGAGCTTGACCACTCCCGAAGGGGGGGCGGGGGCGAAAATAATTTTTATTAGGGGGGGCGAACTCGAGTTTTATATGAAAATTTACACTACCGAGCCAAAAATTTACACTACCGGACTAAAGTTTAACACTACCGACGGAAAAAAGAGGGGGGGCGGCGGCCCCCCCCCGGTCCTAACTATGCTCCGCCAATGTCTATGCGGCAATGATGTTGTTCGCTCATAACTGATTTAGTTCGTCACTTTACCGGAACGGTAAGATCCTCGTTTATCAACTTCAATCTTTGAACTTTCAACTTTCTTACCGGTCTATTTTACATATGTTAGACTGGCTGTTGATAACAAACCGACTAGTGACATAGTTCCACCATTCCTCTGTTAGATATTTAGTATAATTGGATTGACTAGTTAACAAATATGATCATAATATTTATTAAGCTAGTCAAGGGGTGTGAAGTATTTGTTTGTTTGAGTTTATTACAATTTTCGGTATTAGAACTTCATAGTTTCTTTGAGGAGAAGCTCTAAGCAATGGGGGTTTCAAGGGGACAATGTCCCTTTGGCGGGGCCTGGGGGCAGTGCCCCTGGTAGGGGGGTTCAATAGGCGGCAACACCTAGCGGGGTCCAAGGGGCCGGGGTCGATATTTCTTGGAAATTTTTTATTTTAGTAAATATTGTTTTATTAAAAGCACATCAAAAATTTATTTTTCTGAAATTTCACTGTGAATTTCGGGGGTGAAAATGGTCTGATTTCAAACTTTAAAGCTATAAAGCGGTAGTTTTTCCCAACCCTTCAAAAACAACTCCTAGATAATTTTAGTCATTTTGAAAAATCTTCTTCATCTGGTTCATGAAAAAAACGCACACACACAAATCACAGGTGTTTTATATTAAGTACATGACCTCAAAACACCCGTTTTACATTAATTAGTTTTAATTGTCTTGTACAACCATGCTTAAAGTATTGTATATTACTATTCATTTTAGTCATCTGGACAATAAGGTTGATTAGCTATATGATATGTTTAGGTCGATTGGATGGATGAAAACAAAAGATTGACAGGCTTTTTTTTGGTTTATAGAGTTTTGAGTTATTATATGGGTGCTTAACTTGAGTGAACCAAATGAACGTTATAGAGGTGTTTATTGTTTAAATCAAATCAGATAAACTAGATTACATGATATAAAATTCGAATAAGGAGTTCAAATTTGGGATTAGAATATACAAATTGGGTTTCTATCCATGCCGAGTAGGTTTTTTTTTTATATTTTGAATTCGCTTCAAAATTTTCAGATTTAAAAACGAAACAGCCTGAAAACCGAGTCAATAAACACTCTTAGAGCAGACTCACATTGTCTTTATAATTTATAGGCGCAGTTTGTCTTAGTTTGAAAATTATACAAGCTTATCTTTAACGATTCCTTTTTGAAGCAGCTTCTAAACGTAAACTATTTGTAAGGTAATAGTTTTAGGTCTAAAATAATATTTTTTAAAAAGTGGGTTATTTTGTTTTCTAAATATCAAAATTATTTATAATTTGTTTTTAAATTTTATTTGCCCCTTGCGTATACTTTTTGCAATCATGGTTGACCTGACCTAACCTGGATTGGTATATGCACCCTTTGGCTTATGCCCCATGGCTTCAAGATGAGAAAATCAAATGGAACACTATCAATTCTTAGGATGACTCATCATTTGCATTGATGCAAAAGTTATTAGAGAAAATTCTAAAAACATTTTTTCGGTATTTCGTTGTCAGATAAAGATTTTATCATTTCAACCGTATAATTCGCATACAAATGTTGGTGTGTTAACCTTATGTTTATGTATAATAAACATGTCTGTGCGAAAAAAAATCAGTTTTTATTTTAATTAAACTAAATAAAGATTTTCTTTTATTAACAAGGAAATACACATTAAACAAAGAAGAATGCATCTAACTAGGTTCTTTGTCATGATCTTCCGCTGCTAAGATTGAACGCATAAAACCCCATTAAAGGTTTTACTAAGACACATGTTTAACATACTTGCCTTAAAACAATATTCATCTGCCACAACTTGTTTTGTTAGGGTATAACAACAAGAAACAATTAGTAGTATTGTCGAAGTACACCAATAAGCGTGAAAGTCACCATGAATTATGTTGTGTGTTTGAGTGTTCTTAGTTATATAGTTGAAATCAAATAGAAGCTCCTCTTCATTAAACTTGGGTGTTAAATTGTATTAAACATCTTTAATGCAATTAAACTCGTTTAATAAGGTATTAAATGTCTTTAATACCATACTTAAATATGTTTATACTTCACCTCATCAGTGGAATTGTTCACATTAGTAATAGATTTCTCAGTCGCAACTAAGCAATCGTAACCAAGTGCTCAACTTTTATTAACTTTGCACCGTGGTAACTCCAACCATAATAGTAACTTTAACCCTGGTAGTAATTGAAAATTGGTAGAACCGAATCCCGATTGTAACTACACCTCGGTAGTAACTAAATTGCCTAAATTTCAGGACTTCAACAGTTTCAAACACACATTTTCAAGTATCGATATCTCATTTATCTTAATATCATTTTGAACGCAAATTGATTCATTACGAAGTTCTTACATAGTAAAACACATACTATAAAGAAATATATATATATATATATATATATATATATATATATATATATATATATATATATATATATATATATAGGGATCCATTCAAATGAAAACTATTTTTTTGTAAAAAACTAAAAGAACCAATTTCATCCAATCAAAAATTTTAAAATTGATTTTTATTTTATTATTTAAAGCATTAATACGAAGGGTAATAACGTAATTTACTAAAGTAGTTAAGAGTTAGTGGTGTTGAATCGCATAACCGTCCCCGCCAAAATTGGTTGTAATTTTACCAAATTATCAAATTGAAAAAGTTGTCCCTTTAGCAATAAAATAATCAAAACGTATTATATGTTGCTTCTTTAAGACGAACTAAGATAATAATTGCTGAAAATTGGTAATCAATAAAAATCAAAAGCCTATGCTACTACATATTTTAAAACTTCAGTATATGAGAACTTGCATATGTGTATAAATGCATATATGCATAATTGTATTGTGTGAACTAAAGCATCAATACATTATGTGCATCAATGCAAAATTGCATTTAATCAAAATATATATAAGCATTAACCCATGAAACAAGGTTCTACTCCACAAGAAAATTATGATGTTATCAATCAACCATATTTATATATACACACACATGGAGCATTCCTTCTTTATGCTCTAACATACTTATATTATTGGAAAAACCATATAATATAGAGTTGAAATTTGTAAACTAGCAATAATTAATATTTAGTAACCAAACAAAGATATTATATTGGTGTATCTCAATTAACATAGCTATTTCAACCAATTTCTTTCCATTCACATTAATGAATGGATGCACATTATATTCATCAAGTCATACATTTTAAGTTTTAAATTTTACAGGTCAGAGTAATAAAATAGTAATAAAATATCAGCTACCTATGTAATTTTTTCAAGAGTTAATTTTACAGAGACATTAACGCACATATGGATTAGATGCATTAAGGCATAACAAGCACTAGACACATTTACGTACCACAAATATCAGGTGCGTTAATGCACAAAAAATAATCGTTGTGTTAATGCATAACACGATAGTAAATTGGTTAATAAATAATAAGCAATGATTGCACTACTTACATGCTAAGCTTAAAAGAATTAGAAGCATTAATACACCAGTGGTGATGTATGCCCCCTAATGTGTTAATAAGTCATTCCTTTAGATAGATACTAAGCTCGAAAGAATTATAAACATTAATGCATATAAAAATTAGATCCATTAATGAGTATATGAAGTTGATGCATTCATTTAAATAGATGTTAACACACAAAAGAATTAGATGTATTAATGCAAAACAATCACAAGGTGCATTAATACACCATAAACGGTAAGTGCAAAAACACACCACAAGTACCATGCTAACGCATAATAAAAATTTGATGTATCAACACACAACACCATAATAGATGCGTTAAAAAGCAATAAACAATATATACATTAATGCACATAAGGGCTAGAGGTCATCTCACTGATATATGCCCCCACATATGTTAATAATTGCATTCCTTTCGTTAGATACTACACAAAAATGATCAAGCATTATATCACATAGGCATAATACCTGCTCTCATTATTTTTAAGTTATTTTTCAACATTAGAAAAATAACATTAAGTCTACATTGAAACACTAAAGAGTATTCAATAAAAAAAACCTTACAATGTTTAATATGGCATAATCAATTGTTTTGTTTCTCTCTCTGACATTAGTTTTCCAATTTTACCATTTTTCCTCCTTGTTTTATGACCCTTGGATATAATGGATGCTCTACGTAAAACTTCTTCCTTGTGTTGGTTAATGTGTAACAGCTTGGCAACGTATTTGCACTGTAATCTTATAAGTTGGGGGTTTTTACTTCCGGCTTGGGTTCAAATAGAAAGTAAACATTATGTAAAAAGTGTGAGAAGCAATCGGTGAGTGACATGTGGCATATTTTTAAAAATAGAAGGAGGGGTATTTTAGGAAGTCTAATTTATTGAGATGAAGGTGTGGGCTTACATCAATTCTGTTGAAGATTGCTTACATCTAATTTATTTGAACACAAGCCTTCAACAAAATTCTCAATTTATCGATTCAAACGGTTGACGTTTCATCTTACATCAATTTCAATCGTTGAAGATTCAAACGATCGAATTCATCTGTAGAAGATTGCTTTATGTTGTTTCTGTTGAAGATCATTGAGTTATGTTGATCTATTTGATTTCATCAGTTTGGTACGTATGAAGACGATTATATACTGTAATTGAAATAGTATGTTAATAATTTTGTCGTTTGGATCATCATTGTGTTTATACTGTCTGATTTCTGTGAATTTTGTTATTGATTGACATCATCATTGTATCATAGGTATCATCATTGTGTCATAGGTATCATCATTGTGTCATAGGTATCATCATTGTATTTTTTTATTCGTCATTGTGTCTTTTGTATTGTCATTGTGTCTGAATAAAACAATTATTGTGTCTATACTGTTAGATTACTCTGGACATTATCAATATGTTGTTGAACATATTTTATAAATATCAGGTGAGTCTCTATGTTGTGTCTTTTATGTTGTTGTGTTTGTTATATGATTTTTGGTATTGATTGACATCATCATTATGTCTTAAATATCATCATTGTGTCTTTTTGTTCGTCATTGTGTCTTTTGTATTGTCATTGTGTCTGAATAAAATAATTATTGTTAATCAATTGGTTACGAACAAAGACGAGTTGTGTTTTTATCTTGATTATTTAAATAGTTACAAGTCTAAGGCTGATAAAGTTCAAATGGTCGCCCCACCTCCAAGCAGGAGAGATAGGTTTGCAGAGTTACCTAGAGGGAGCGAACGAAATGAAGCAAAATTCAATGTACCTGTTAAGCAAAAAACAAAAGGTAGGCCGAAAAGAATAAGTCAGCTCGTGAGTTAGCCATCGAACAAGCAGGAAAAAAGTTGAGAAATTGTTGGTTTTGCAAACAACCTGGTCACATTATACGCAATTGCAGTTTATATCTTCAAAGCATTAAGGATAAACAAGTTTCAAACAGCTCAACAGTTGATTCTATGCCTATTCAAGAATAGGATTCATTGTGTCATAAGATTTATTGTGTCATATACTCATTGTGTCATTATATTCATTGTATCATTATATTCATTGTGTCATAAGACTCATTGTGTCATGTTTGAAGAGTTTTGTTTACGTTTGATTTTGACGATAAAAACAAGTTACCAAAATACTATTGTGTAATGTAAAGCAACATATAGCAACAAATATTAACATACCAACACATAGCAAAATATAATAACATGCCAACATACCAAATTACTATTGTTTTAAATTACCATTGTGTCAAACTACCATTGTGTCAAACTACCATTGTGTTAAATTACCATTGTTTCAAACAACCATTGTGTCAAACAACTATTGTGTCAAACAACCATTGTGTCAAATAACCATTGTGTCAAACAACCATTGTGCCAAACAACCATTGTGTCAAATTACTTTTTTGCCCCTCCGCCTGTTAGCAGTTTTCCACTTATTTACATTTTTGTCACCGTGTTTTTTTGAACCATTGATCTATTTTAATGAGTTGATCCAATTGTCAGAATTACTTCTCACCCTTTCTAGGAAATATAGCCTTTGTAGCATATCCTCTCCCTTTACTTCCAGCCTTTACGTGTGAAGCTGCATAGTGAATCATTATAAATTAGTATCAATTGCAATATTACTATATAATATTTATACATGAGAAAACCTTTAAAAGATTTTCATAAATACCAATTTTTATTACATTTAATATATAGTAATGGAGAATGGACAATGATAAAGATAAATTTAAAATTTAAAATTCTCAATTTGCTTCTAAAGGTTGGCCAAAAGGTTTTAAAGTTAACATTTTATTATTTTTTTTATAATCATCTTTAGGCCCTAAATGTTTCTTTAGAAAATCCCTATCACTGATCATTTGTAGTGGCCGGTATTGCAAACCAAAAATCAAAAAAATTTACAGACCCAAACAAATTTGAGTAGGAATGTACGAGTTACGATATTACCCAATCGAAATTTCTTTCAATTTGATGGAAATTTGAAAACTGTAAACAACAATCGATTCTCGCATAACTTTGTTGCACTTCCCCTTTGATCTCTGTTGAATGAATATTTATAAGCTACTTGTCAATCCAACTTCAGGCACATTACTAGTGCCTTCCATAACAAGAACATTCATCCGCTTATACACTACAAAATATGTTTAAAAAATAATATAAAGATCACAATCATTCATATTTCCTCAAGTTCGAAAACAATCAGCATACTAAAAATTCATTTTCTTATCTTCATACACACAAAAGAGAGTAATAATCAACATACAAATCAAATATATCATGAATTTAGAATTTATGGATCCACATTGTCTACACCTAAACAACAGGTCCTTACATTCTGCAAGTTTCAACATAGGAGCTTGATATTTACACAAATACAAGTATAAAATCGAATAAGGAAAAAGTATCAAGAAAAATTGAAAGCTTTGAACATTCACATGAAATAGACACCATGAAAAAACCATAAACGAGTACAATCTACTTAGAATTCTGCCATGAGTTGCATAATAATTCGAAATTCAGGCTCTTATAGCCGCGTAAGAACATACCTTTAGATCTTCTGTTGCTTCCAATGGCACTAGAATCACTGGTTTGAATTTCACCGCAGGGAAGGCTGATTTGGTTGCGCGTTCACTTTGATTTCTTCAAATTCATTGTCGATTAGGGTTCTGCACTATCAGGTTTAACAGGTTCATCGTCTCCCCCAATTTCGGATCGGCGGTTTGTGAGAATGGATTGAACTACCAAATCTACCCCTGAATCTCATTAGTCTGCCATTTTAAGTTTTTAAAGAATTACGGATTTGCCCTTGTAAATACCATCCATTGATCATTAAATCTAGGGTCAGGATTAGTTTTTTTGGTTTTTCATAAAAAAAGGTTTTCATTTGAAAGCCACTCTATATATATATATACTAGGTTAGTCCCCATGTATTACACGGGTTGCATAAATAAAGATTTACATATTACGTATGACATATTACATAATTTTTAAAAACAAATTACAGAACCGTTATATAGTTATTTTTTAAAAATGTTTTATAAAAAGAATGAAAGAAATTTCAATTTATAAACATATTTTATGAACAAACATATTTTTTTAAAACATTTTGTAAAAACAATAATAGAAATCTTATTATATAATAGGATAGAAAGGTGATAACAAAAAAATACAAAATTAAAAAAATAGAAATTTGTATAATTAATAGGAGAAAGAAGCGAAAAAAAGTGACAATGAATACAAGAGTGACACGTGTCCTATGTGTTTTTTATTTATTAGTATAAAAGATGTCAATACAATATTAATTAAATCTTTGAATTCAAACAACTTTTATGAGGTAGCATCAACTAAAGATAGACTTTGAGGCAATTTCGATCTGGTTGACCCTTGTCTTCTTTTAAAAATTATATTGAAAAAAGTAATGTGCTAATTATGATTACAAAAACAAATGAGACTACAATAGTAACCTGAATTTTCGAATACAAACAATTTAAGAGGTCATGTGCGTTAAAAAAAGAACTTCAACAGCTTTTAAGCCATTCAACCCATTCACCTTTACTAACATATTTTCTTATGACCTGTTTGACATAAACAACCCAAATTGACCCATCCATAAGTAAATGCACACAAAAATTGCAGGGCTAAGGATAATGTGCGAAGAGTTCATAAGATATCTACAATGAATCTCATGCATACTGCTCTTTAAATTGTTCTTCTTTCTCTTCATAGCTAACAACATGAACCTGGTCACTCAAAAAATAAGAAGTCATAATATAATATGAACATGATATTGTGTCTTTAAAGGATTAAAAAATACAACACATGTGATACTTTTAGGCTATTACATTAAAAAATTCACTCAGTGGGGTGTGTTTGTGGGCTTCTGGCTTGGGAACAACATCCAAAATATATACAAAATAACATATTATGACAAATAGTATGGTTAGGTTACCTTGTATGGTGGCAGGACAAAAAAGCACAATGTATATATATGCATATTCACAAAAGAAGATACCTTCTGGATATCTTGCCTTAAAACAGGCTCTAGATTTTCACGAGGTGCGTGTCAGCAACAAATTAAAAGATTCAAAATCTAATCCACATCAGACTATGTTACCCTAACACAATATACAAGAGAAAGAACTTACCCTCATTTTATCACGTATGACAAACATTAAAGTTGTTTTGCGTAGGCTAAATAACCGCAACATAATCCGAGAAACATTAACAATATGATTAACAAACCGATTATGAGAAATGGATAAAATGTAGACACAGAAAATGCACCTGGAATACGGTTTTTAGAAGAGGTTTATTTGCAGCCTGCTCACGCCCAATATCATGACACCACCTGTGTAACATTGATTTATTAGAAACACAACTTGCTTTTACATGGCCTAATTGCATTAAAATGTAGCATGAATTCATAATTTTCGTCATTCTATCCAGCTTACTTTACTTTTTGCTATTGCTTGCAACATATTTAAAATTTTCATGCAAATGTATGTAACATTGGCACATTGAATGATAAAAAGTAGGAAAGTAGGTTGCATTTTAGTGTATTGACTCTACATGCAACGGCAAGAATAATTGAAGTAAGCTACATAAAATGGTAAAAAGTAAAACATGTATAGATGGAAATAAAGGTGAAATTATGTAGCATGTTGGTGCAATTAACCCTAAAAGGTTTAGATTGGAAACAAATTATCTGGAGCTACCAGCAAGCTTACATGTTTATAAGCACTATATCTGAAACAACAAGTGCAAAAAGTGCGCTTTATTTCTCGAATGCAGCATCATCCTGGAAAAATTGCAAAATCTTATTAAATATATCAAACAATGTGATAACTATAAAACCAAATAAAAATTTTATAATAACCTGGCCTCGCTCCCTTCCATCAGCACCGTCAAGATCCATTACAATGGTGCACGGCTCAATACCATCACACCTTGCTATCTAGATACCTTTGGTAATCTGAGACCTGATAATAAGATGTAACATTTAAGAAAAGTGCAAGCTAAGAAAACACAATAGAAAGATCTAATCAAAACACGCCTTCCCCTGTAAGCATCCATCTCCTTAAAGTTGGTATGAAAAAGATGATTCAGTAGTGTACTCTTCCCTGCAAGAAACAAATTAATGTCTATACTTGCACACTACCACCATGCAGGCAGGATAAAAATTTTTACTATTCGTGTGTAATTCTAAAGATGGTGAAGTAATTTCAGTAAAGATTAATTATTTTGTGTGACATCGAACACCAAAAAAGTTTGCATTCGGATAGCTTCAAGGAGACATACCGCTGCTTTGTGGACCCATGATAGCAACAACAGCATAAGAAAGTCCACACTCTCCCAGTTTGACTTGCTTGATAAAATTATCAAGTCCAACTGCATTCAAAGTACCATCCCCGTCTATGAGGTGGGTCGAGCAAAACTCGGCTTCTTTGTCTGAAATAAGATACCACTTGCATAATTATAGATAAGTACAAACACAGTATGAAGAAACTCAAGTGAATTGAAACCAAATAACAATGGGAGACCTTAAAATCAATCATCATCACAAACTGTAACCAGTCTCACTAAGAGTTGAAAGAACACCCAAAACCAAATTCGTTAATCTTCATGATTATTAACTGCCAACGATTTTATTACATGAATGGTGATGTTTCTTAGTTGTTAGACAGTAACAAAAAGTTTAAATTCTGAAAAATCACCATAACTTGTAATTAGCTAACTTTATAACCTAGATTTTGAGTTAAGGTATTGGAAACTTACAAAAAAGATCAGTTAAAGTACAATCACCATGAAAAATGATTTAGATGAAACAGGTGGATGATTATGAGGAAAAGGAATGACAAGCACTTAATTAACACAATCACCAAACGATTTAAGATGAAATCGAACAACAATTAAAACAATACTAAACAAACAACAGTAAAAAATGAAGAAGAATAGAATAAAAATTGGTTCTGACTATCAACAACTTAGAACAGATTAACTGCATATTAAATTATTTATAAGGTTCTTGGATGATCTAAGACAAAGTGTAAATAGCATCAAATAACACGATTAAGAATAGCATCGGTGATTTAACAATATAAATCAATCCCCAATTTAGATATACTTGTAAGAAAGTAAGAACATAAAAATAATTCCAAATTTAAATATAAATTTTACAAAATAAATGGATCTATAAACGATAGATTTATCAAAACCCTAGTACTGTTTAACAACACAATAAAATAAAATCAAGGAAAAAACAATATGCCCTAACAGATGGTAGGATCAACCAAATCATTCACCAAAACGACATCATATACCAACCCTCGCTAACGAAAACAATATTAATAAGATTGAAGAACAAAGCTGCCACATTTACGATATCATTTACCAAAACGAAATCAAAAGTAAATACAATCAAACCAATTAAAATAATTAAAGGACCAAACATTAATTAAAATAGGCATGTATGTATTCCCTAGATTACATATAGAGACATAAGTCAGTATTGTTTAATAAGGATTTAAAATTGAATAAAAATGTTTTATTGCTTTGAAAATATGTATAAAAATATAGAAAGAAGTATGAAAATTATAAATTGACTTACAAGAAATGGATCAAACTCGTCTGAATATATATGATAGAAGAAAGGAAGTTGTTCAGAGGAAGTATCACCGTGAACATGGGTGAGAGACCAAATTTTAGACTGATCGGGGCAGAGGAAGATATAATCATCCTTTTGTAATTTTAGGTGCAAGGAGACAAGTGCCCACCCGGATGTGAAACTAAAAAGACCATTCACATATCCTGTTTTTACACGCCAACCTGTTGAATCAGGAAGCCTGAGGTAGATCAGAGGAGGCGAATATTATTTTGTGTAGAACTCGTCAACAAAAGTTTTTAGAAATTGCTAGCAGAAAAGATAAAATTAAATGTTATATAAATAAGATAAGTGAATAAATATAAAATAAAGTAATAATAATTAAAAGGAAACTAACCAAGTATACATTAGAAGGATATGAAATATGTTTGAGAAAAGCCGGCGGGGTTGACATTTCGGAAGATCCTACACAAAGATCAAAACTTCAACCACGTATCTTTATAAACAACAATAACCTCCATCTCACATTTGTGAGATTTAAAACTTAAACTGTATATCACTTTATAATTTGGAATATAAGATTACTATAAAAAAATTAAGATAGTTTTCCCTAAACATAAACCAAATAAAACATATAAATATCATCATACATCATACAGGAAGTATAAATTATAAATCATATACAAATTAAAACTTATATCAGTTTATGAGTAACATAAATCATGATAATATTAACTCAATATTACAATGATCATAAAATTGAATGAAAGAAACCAAGTATGTGCACAAATTTCTTTACCCACAGCTTCATTAACAGTAAGAATAAGATTAGGATCTAAATACACAAATAATACTTTTCTTTAAATGTCTAAAATAATCTGAAAATTACATTTTCACAGATTCAAACAAAACTTCAGCAAACTTCAGTTTTAAAATTCCAATATCCGACTAAGAGCAAATTTAAATTCATATGTAAATATAGATTAAAACACTACAAGAGATTAACAACAGTACAAAGTCAGATTCATTATACAAAGAAAGCTTTTGTTCAAGTAACATAAACCATGACAAGATTAACTCCATATTACATTACAAAGTCAGATTCATTATACAAAGACAGCTTTTGTTCAAGTAACATAAATCATGACAAGATTAACTATCCATATTACAATGATCATAAAGTTAAATGAAATAAAGCATGTGTGTGGACAAATTACTTTACCAACAGATTCATTAACAGTAAGAATAAGATTAGAACCTATTTACACAAATAATAGTTTTCTTAAAATGTCTAAAATCATAAAAAATTTACATCTTCACATATTCAACCAAAACTTCAGCAAAGTTCAGTTTTAAAAATCCCAGATCCGACTAAGAACAAATTTAAATTCATACAAAATATAGTTTAAAACCCTACAACAGATTGACAACCGTACAAAGTCAGATTCATACAATATATACAAAGATAAACATCTCGTAGAAACACTTTTCTATCATATGTTCATACAAAAATATAGATTAAAACCATACAATAGACTGAAATGATTAAGAACAAAATAAAAGAAATAGACATGAAATATTCAATAAAAACTCATAAAAAGTTTAGAATGTTAAACATGTACAGAAGATCCAACCAAACCCAGTAGAAATCGAAAGAATCAAAAAGTATAACAAAGTTTGAGATATAATAACAAACCTGCAACAAAAACGAAGGAGAAAATGGATAAATAACCACCGACGATATTCAGGAAAACCGAAGGATACGAACCAGGAAGAAAAGCACGGCAAGAACCGAAAGCGGCGGTTGAGGAGAGTGGGCGGAGATTTAGGGTTGGGGAAAAGATTGTTTAGAAAAGTGGGGGTGTACTGTTTGGGGAAGACCCGGATTTCTCTTAAAACCCGGGTAGGATCCGCGTTTATACCCGGTAGAATTGAGCGGGAATTGGATGTATTAGATGTGCTGAGAAAGTGACACGTGGAAAGTTGGTGGTCTAAGAAATTGACACATGGCTTAAAAACCTTTGTTTATTAGATAGGATAGATTAGCATGAATTACCTATATATAAAAAACAAAATCATTTCTACTTAATGGAAAAGAAAACCGTTTATCATATTTTTCCAACACAAAAGATGATTCGGTTTATACGTCTTTCGTGATACTAAACCTACTAAAGATAGGAGATATCTTTAAACCACAACATAGATACAGTGCTCAACACAATTTTGAAACTTTTCTTAATTTGGATAAATAAATTAAATAAGACTAATATTCTTAAAATTCTGTCATTAACGTGTAACTAGAATTAAGTAGAAAATACATAAAATCATAAAAAAATATTTCCACATATTATTCTTTTGACAGCGATACATAAAAGGATGAGACGTCTTGGGAACTAATAGCATATTTTTATATTATACCCTCGTTTTATCTCTTAGTCACCGCTTACATGCATTACGTGAGCATGAGTCCTTTTGGATCGATTATAAGATAAAATGAACATATGATCGATGATTCTTTTTTTTTTTTTAATTTTTCATAGTTAATTGGTTTTGGTTATCAACAATGATCCAAAGGTTAGGAAATTTAGTGTAATAATGATAAATAATTAAAACTTTAAATAATATACCTCAAGTAATTTAGTCTTAGTCATATTTTCAAGTTTCAACATTTTCTTTAAAAGCTCAAAACTTTTATATACAACATTAATTTTTTTTAAAAATTACACCGTAAAAATATACGTTTTTTTAATCTTTAAAATGCATATAATGTTAATATATAAATATATATTTTTACTTTATTTCAGCTCATTATGTAATATTCGTCAGATCATTGTGTTATATCAGATTATTGTATAATAATGGTCATATCAATTGTGTCTAATGCTGACCATTATGTTTTTATTATGTTTTTCTAAAGTAATAAATTTTCAATAACGCAATGCTAAAAATGTAATATTTTTACGTTTTTCAGTTTATCGTTTAATTCTGATCAAGTCATTGTGTAATCCATGTCAATAAGCTTATTGTGTAATGCTGATAATTGAGTCTAATATTGATCATTGTGTTTTGTTAACTATTATGTTAAGCATTGTGTTTTTCTCATATAGTGATTTTTGAGCTAAAAATACCTGAATTTTTTTGTTTTTATAACGACACTATAAATGTTTTGAAGATAAAAAATGCTCGTTTTATAATATGATTTTTTAAAATAATAACGTCGTATGTAAAATTTATGGGCGTTTAAATAAAAGTGGAACTTGAGAAGGGGAATATTATTAATTTTACCCTAAATATAATCTTGATCCAAAAGATACATGTCAATATCTTAATTTTTACATTTTCTAGTTTTCAAAGACTTTATATTTGAACCTTTCTTCAATTACTTAAACACATATAATCATAACCATATCATAAAAATAACTTATAAGAAATTTCTCTATTTGTTCGATTATCTTGTTTTAGGATTTTTTGCGTATGGTTTGACTATCCGTTTTTCTACTGACCCTCATATACCCATATACATTTATATAAAACCAAAGGGCTACAACAGTACTTAAGTAATAACAAATAATATCCTTCGCAAGTGATGAGTGTTCAAGTCTCATAATAATAACAAATATCTTAATGTAAGTTTAGGAGTTTTATTAGTAGGTGGAATGATGGAAAAGTTTGTTGTTCAAGAGGGGTATTCCTCTTGACGTAACGTGTTCACTATGTGATACCTGGCCAGAGGATGCAGATCATCTTCTGTTGAGATATGCCTGAGCAAGTTGGTGTGGGGTCTTATACTCGGATGGTCGGATGGATAAAGGCTCCAAAAGATATAGCGATATCGGTGGTAGATATCCTATACATGTATGTGAACAAGCCTTACTCAGATCAGATGAAAAATCACTTACATGTAATATTCCTTTTTGCATTATGGTGTATATGAAAATCTGGGAATAATAAGGTGTTCACGGAAAAGGCAAGGAGAATGAAAGAACTTGCGGATTAAAAACAGAGAGAAAATGTTAAATTTAGACCGGGAGAAGCGGTGTACGTTTTTTCTTTTAAAATATACTTCTCAATCTTTTAAAATCAACTTATTAATTTTTTCTTTAATGTTTTATTAATTTTTTAAAAGTTAATAAGGTAAAAATTAATAAAAAATTTGATTTACCAAACATTCACATTATTATTTTTTTTTTGGAAGGTAAACGTCTCAACGGTAGTGACCCGAAGTCACCCACAAACCTCGCGAGTTCGAGCCCAGGGATCCCCACTGGGTGCGGGTGTGCCCGTAGGACTTACCCTGATCAAGTCGGCCGGTGACCCGGCCTCCGTGACCCGAACTCGGTACCCCCGGGCGGGAACCCTACGGAATGTGGGTAAACCCTCCCCCCTCAGGATAGAACCCGCGACCTTAAAGTCACTTGTCCTTATCCCTCATCGAGGTGACCAACTGAGCTAGCCCAGCTGGTTACCAAGCATTCACATTTTTTTTTTTTTGAAAATCACCAAACATTCACATAATCAATGTAATCCAGCACCTTGCTAGTTTGAGTTTGTTTTTTAATAAAAGTGCTGGCTGTTCAAACAAAAAGTAAAATATACATTTAATTAAATTTATAATATATTAGACAACCAACAAGTGTTACATAATTATTAATTAAGATTTAACAAGTGTTACATAATTATTAATTAAGATTTAGGAGAAAGAATACAAAGGGTACAAAAAGGAAACAAAAAAAGAAACAACTTTTCTCCTCAATTTCCCAACCCCACTCTATCTTTCACACACACACACAGGCTGCAACCCACAGCAGAAGCCAATAGATAATAATAATAATAATAATCCCAAAACCCCCCATTCAAGCTCGACCAAAATCGGCTGAAAACGGAGAATTATTCACACCCAGATTGTTCGCCGGAGAATTCCACCGTCGCCGGAGAAGAATCGAAGAACAATGACATCCACGAGGCTGCTATTGCTGCCTCTTCTAAACCCTTCTTCTTCCTCTTCTTCTTCTACTGTTGTTACCATTGCTGCTGCTTCACGCCTCTTTTCGTCTTCATATTCGTCTTCTTGTTTTACTTTGAGGGTCTCTGGTTCTCAAATTCCCCTCATCAAGAAGCCGGTAAAAACCCACTTTTTATTCATCTTTTAATTTCAATTTGTGTTTGATTTGCTCTGGAATTGATTCTGCTCATTGGGTATTTGTTGTATGTTTCAATTTGTTTGATTTCGTAAGGTGGAGGTTAGATGATTGTGCTCATTGGGTATTTCTTGTATGCTTCAATCTGTTTGATTTCATTAAGTTTGATTTGTGAATTGTTCATGTATAAAAAGTTTCAATTTGTTTGATGTATATTGTGTTTCGAATTTATTTCTATTGAAATTGTGTTTGTTGGGTATCTGTGCAATTCTTTTATTATTAGATCTCAGTCAAAGCCATTGAATTTGTTGTATCCTTTTCTGTCAAGCACACCTGTTGAAGAAGATGGTGCTAGTTTCTTTAAATAGACATCTTATTTAATTGATCACATTGTGGTGGATCACTAGTACTACCAATGTGACTTAAGGGTACCTTCTAAATTTTCTTTAAATAGAAATCCCAGTTATTCTTGTTACTTGGTCTGTGTGAACTGTTGATCTTTGTTTTTTATGTTGGGAATATTACTTTGCTTTTTCTATGCTTGTAGACATGCTCTTTTTGTAGTTCTTGAAACCTAGTAATGAATAATGATTATTTGAACTCGATCCTTAATTGTGTACGCAGATCTCCTCGTGGAGTCATAAATTATTATTGGGTCTGTACCTGAAATTTTACCATTAATATGGTTATGAGGTCTTACACCTTAGGCTGTCTTGATGTCTTAAACCTGTATTTAGAGTTGGGAACAAGCCTTCGAGTATATGTTTTCGTAATATGAATGAATTTTCTGTAACTATAAGATTCCTGAAGCATGGTGTGTCTTGAGTTGCAAAATATGTTTAAAAAGCGAAGCTTGGAGCTTATAAGATTATAACATGTATATGGACGATTGAAGTTTTCTTCAATTGAACTGCAGACTGTTTGTTTTTTATGATTAAAATACGACCATAGATCATTTATTGATATTAACCTTTTGCAAATCTGAAATTTGAGATCAAAAGACAACCTGTACAGTTGTACACAAGGTGACCATGAAAAGACAACTTGTACACAAGGTATCCATGAAAGACAACATGGACACAAGGGCATCTCCAATGTTTGTACCAAAACACCATATTTGATGTTTTGGTGTAAAAATTTATCTCCATCCAATATACCAAACTTAGCATAAAACTCTTCATTTGGTCATTTTTCCATCAAATTTGGTGCCAAGGTTTCACCACACTATAGTTCTAAAAGTTCCGTTTTTGAGCTTTAACCCTTTTGAATTGCATCTTTGTTTATATGCCCTTCTTGATATTGATTAATTTATATAGTTTATCTTTACTCAATATAAATGATAGAATGCTGTTTCATACGCAAGATACCAGTGAAACCATCTTGTTGAGACCTTTCCATGGTCTAAAATTGAACGCAAAATTTATCTTTTCTAATAGTTCGTTTATAATTATTTACTAAGTTTTACAATTACTTACTTTGTTAAAGATATATGCCGATATAAAATCAAATTAATTACTCTGAATACAATTAACCTTTTTTTACTAATAATTAGTTTAATTATCAACCATCATTAATATAAATTTGTAAATGTGATAAAAGTTTTAAAATATTAAGTATTTAGTTTTATACATAAATAATTTAATTACAATATAAATATAAAATATAAATTTTAACTAGTTTTAACTATTTGGTACAAGCATTTGGTGTATACATTGGAGTTTCACCAAATTTGGTGCAAAAAAGATGCCCCTTTTACACCAAAATTGGTGTACACAATGAAGATGCCCTTAGTAGAATTGTAAATGTCAAGTTCAAGGTGTGGCCACACTATTAGGGTTGTGCCATTAGGTTAGGAGCGGATATACAGAATTGTAAATGCTGAGTTCATTTCAGGTAGTTTGTTTATTTTTAATGTAGGCTTATGCATTACTTTGAATAGGCAATGTACCAAGTACGCACCTAGATTTGGCGAAGGTGACAATTTTGACCCATTTACCAATGAATGGGTCGATTTGGGCTATGTTATATCTGAAAACGGTTAATATCAATAAATGATATAACCATTTACACATTAAAACTATAATTTGTGCATTCAAGTATAACCGTTTTATGCATAAAATAAACAAAAAATTAACTTAAAAGAAAGGGTTTTAATGTGTCAAGCGGGTCAAAAGTCGCTGAAAACGTACTTTTAATGCATAAAACTTTCGAAATCAATCTATTAAAAATATTTTATTATTAAAAACTATAATTTGTGCATTCATATTTGACAGATGAATCATTTTTGATAAAAAAATCATTGGACAAAAAGTGTTTCTAGTCAATCTTCCGACGATATTATTTTGACCCTGAATAGTTTTGATCTATTATCCAACCGGCTCTTTTTGCGGCATCTAAATAAGATAAAGATTGGTTTTGTAATAAAAAAAATGCATGAATAACCAAATAGAAGTTGGCAAGTGAAAAGAAGTGGCACATGTTTAATCCTGGAAAGTATAAAAAAAATCACTTTAGATTGTTTGGTCCTCTCTAGCATATATATTTGTATGTCCCATGCTTGGTTTTAAAAATAGCGCTTGAGGCGCGCTTAAGGCGTGAGGCTCTAGAGGCGATCAGGAAAACGCCTCAGGGCTTTGAGGCGGGCCTCATGCACATCTAGGTCAAATTTGGTCAACATTGGTCTAGATTGGGGTCCGTAAAAGGATGATAAGTAGAAATAACCAAGGGGATGATGAGATTATGAATGATTTACATTGTAAAAAAGCCAACTAAAAAGAAATTATCAGATGCAGTAAGATTAAAGATGGATATACTCGAGTAATTAAATAAATGAAAACTTTTGAAGTTGCATGTCTGTGTATTACAGTTTTTTTGCATCTGTTAATAAACTTATCATCCAAAACCAATTATTTGGCCCCTAAATAATTAGAAGTAAAACAAATTGAGTGTCAAAACATAAAAAATTGATTATTCAGATTATAAGTTCTAAAACGCCAATCCAAACACCCTTCTAGTCATGCTATTTGATTGTCAACTTGAAATTGATAATTGTTTCTTTGAAAGCTCAGTTGGTTTCACTGATAATTTACTACCAGGGCCCTCTGTTTTTATAGTGGCTTTGTGGCAAAAGACATCAAGGCATTGTTTGTTTAAGGATTGAAGATGGGAATGAAGTGAATTTGTTTGGGGGTTCTGATGATGAATTAGGAACTCAAGTTCCAACTCAGGCCCAAACTGTTGTGGAAGGCTCTGGTGCAGTTCTTGTCTCAGAATATAAACCTTCCCCAGATGTTGATTACCTACAGGTATGTGTCATATCTTCTTGCGTGTTGCGACTCATTTTTTGTTGGTATAATTAGCAGAAGTTATATCTTGGTTAACTCCAGGGGGAGATTTGTTCTTTGCACTCACATGTTTTGATTCCTTAGTCTTGAAAGTAATTTAAATTTCCATTAAATTCTTCATAATCATAGACCGAAAAGCTCATTTAGCCTTATGGGGCACTTTATTTTTGTTCAAAAAGCATTTCTGATTACCATACCTTTTATTGTTGATTATTAGGTTTTTATTGCCAAATTTTGGGTAGGTGCATTTAATATTCTCATCATATTTTTTAATTCCCAGGAATTACTAGCAATTCAGCAACAAGGACCACGGAACATTGGCTTTTTTGGGACACGGAATATGGGATTCATGCATCAAGAGCTCATTGAGATTCTCAGCTATGCTATGGTCATAACGGTATATACATGTGGTGCTACTTTTACTTTATTGTTAACGGGTTAAATAAGTAACTTCTTTAGTACTTGTTGAAGCTGGCCAGGTTTGGGTTGTCTCACATACATTTTTTTGTCGTTTTAATTATTTTTAAAATAATTCTTGGTTATGGTAACAAAAAACAGTATTGTTACTACATATAAATATAAATTTCAAAAACATAGGTGGGTTTTTGACTTGAACTTGACATTCAATCTTGGATTCTTGGTTGCAGAAAAATCACATCTTTACATCAGGAGCTTCTGGTACTAATGCTGCTGTAATTAGAGGTGCACTAAGAGCTGAGATGCCAGAATTGCTTACTGTTATATTGCCTCAAAGTTTGAAAAAACAACCCCCTGAGAGCCAAGAATTGCTTTCAAAAGTAATGATTTACTTATTTTCTCATTTGTTTCGTTGCAATTTCATTTGTTTATTAAGACAGTTTATAATTTTGAATTAAAGCTCTTTTTTATCTACCAATCTAGCTTGAGTAGGTGGATTTTGACTACTAGGTTATAGTAGATTAGTAGGTCTGGTAGCTTGATGGGCTGTCAAAGTGGTTTTGGCAACATTAAGTTAGAGGTTGCAGATGGTCTGGCCATTGGGTAACAACCTTTTGTTTGGAGTCAAAATGGTTAAACATTTTATTACTTGTCCAGATGTGGCATCCTCCACATCAGCATTTTTGCTGGTCATTTTTGTGAAACTTAATACACTTATTGTCATGTAGCATGCATATATTGCGGACCATATACATAAAATATCAACATTTTCAACTGTACTGACGTGTCATCTACTCATCTACCACATCAGATCTTTTTGATCTGGTGCCTATACACGTAGCGACGTTCTTATGGGTGTAAAAAGATGTTTTCATGAAATAGTAATTCTACTAGAATCAGTTACCTTCTCTTTTTTTTTAACGCAAGTAACCCTTTGGTTTATGTTTGACTATGCGTTATAATTAAAATATAAAAATCATGCTAACCAAGTGCAAGATAAATTCTTGTACATTTACATGGTTCTTGATAAAGTATTTGAAGGCTGAAAGATTTACAGAAAAATTAATGATTCTCTCTCTTGGACATGCAGGTGAAAAATGTGATTGAGAAACCTCACAACGATCATCTCCCATTAATTGAAGCCAGCAGGTTTGTCAAATCCTTAAATTAACCACCTTTTTATACAATTATTATTTTTCAAAGAGTTAAAGGATGCTTGGATTTGGGTTTTGATTTTGAAAGTTTCTTTTTTTTATTGATAATCAAAATTTGATGTTTGGATAAACAGATTGCTTCGATTGTCCTTTATTCAGGTGTCAAATCATAAGTTTTGGAGTAAACATCATACTAATTGCCAAAAATTAAAATATAACTGATAGGGTAAACTAAATTTACAATTACCCCTTCTGGACCTAATTTGGGAGATTTATCTCTCACAAGTCACAAGACTCACCGCCTTTTTTCAAAGGAACGTCTCATTGTATGTAGTAAAATTCTCAATCTTCAGAATTTATCAAACACCTTATCTTATAGCCAGTTTTATTATATCATTCAGAATCATGAGACCACTTGCGAAGCGCGATCCAACTCTTGTTTAGAAATTAGCACTCCATATAAGAATTTCATATCAACGGTCTTGAACAGAAATTCTAAGTGTCACCATTCATCAAGTATAATCTCTGGTTTAATTTGCATTATGAATTAATCATGAAATTGCAGGCTGTGTAACATGGATATCATATCTCAAGTGCAGCAAGTCATCTGCTTTGCTTTTCATGACAGCCGATTGCTTATGGAAACATGCCAAGAAGCAAAGAATCTTAGGAAAATTGTAACTCTATTCTACCTAGATTGATTGATTGAATAGGTGTTTTTGTGTACACATCAAATGCAGCACACCACTACTCATTTCTGCTGATTTTTCTTTGCAATCACTATAGAGAAGTCGGCCCCGTCTGTGGTGTGATCGCGCTATTATTATTATTATTATTATTATTATTATTATTATTATTCCGATTGTTATTGTTTGTTAGACGAAGTAAACAACTTGGAAGGTGTAGGATACCATTATGTGCAATATATAATTTCCTTCTGTACACACATTTGTGTAATTTCATTGAGCATTCACATGTATTTGAATAAATATACTTTAATTAGAACCAAATATATTTGAATATTTAACCACCTTTCTAGTAGTACAATGTCACATATCATCATCCATCACCACTATCATCTATACCAACTATATGTGTTACTTCCAAGATACCCCGTCAACCCCCGACACAATTATATGGTTGTAAACGATATGAACTTGTTTAAGATTAACCTTTGCTTGTTTATTATTTTTTTCCTTATCTTTTATATATAATTATATTTCTTGTATCTATGACATAATATATCCTATTCACTTTTAGGGAGGACGGGGCGCTGCCCGAAGGGGCTCGGGTAGGGTGGTACCCGGGCGGTAATACCGCCACCACCCCTCGGGTAGCCACCCGGGTGGTAACACCGCCACCACCCCCTCGGGTAGCCACCCGGGTTCATCGTCTCGGGTTACACTCGCCGATATGTAGCCGAGGTGTAACGGCTATATAGCCGTTAAAAAGAGACCGTTGGGCGCGGCTTAAAGTAAAAAAAATAATTTATTTTTACACTATAAATACTCACACACATACACAATATTATCTACACAAACTTGCCACCCGGGTTCATCGTCTCGAGTTACACTCGCCGATGTGTAGCCTAGGTGTAACGGCTATATAGCCGTTAAAAAGAGACCGTTGGGCACGACTTAAAGTAAAAAAAAATAATTTATTTTTACACTACAAATATTCACACACATACACAATATTATCTATACAAACTCAAACAAAATCATACAAACACAACTACACAAGCACCATCAACCATGTCTTTCAAGTTTAGGTCTAGAGTACCTCGATTCGGACGAGGAATAGGTTAATTTTAATATTTGTAATGTTTTACTTTTAATTATGTACTATTTTATTTTTAATTATATAATCTTTTATTTTTAAATATGTAATGTTTTATTTTTAATTATTGTAATTATTATTTTTTAATAAAAGTGAATTATCTTTTGAATTATTTTAATATTAAAAGTAAAGTTTCAGGGTAGTTCAGGGTAGCATTTCCAGTTTTTTGGGTGTTTCAGGGTAGTTCAGAGTACTTGTGATGTGACAGTGTGAGATTGGTGGATTCCAGGTAGTCCAGGGTAGTTTAGAGGAGTGCCCCCTCCTCCCTAATCATAACTATACAATAATAGTATTTGGGGTTGGGGGTTGAGTATAATATCAAAAGCTATCTTGAGTTAGTGCGGTGAATCTTCCATTAAGGTTAAGGGTTTGAGTCTTGTCTATATCGGGTTGATGCATATTAGTTGTAGTGTAGAATTAAAAGTATATTAGATGAGTGTGTGAGTTTGCTTTCTGAAAAAGGTTACGAATTAGGTTATGAGTTCTGGTCCTGTGGAGTGCTAGGTTACATTGATTTAATCTTAAAAAACTCTACTATTGCTATTCAGATAAAGTATAAAAATTATCATATCTATATAAATTATAGGTTCGTTGTACTCAAGCTTCATATATGAAGTTCAAGCTCGAACTTGTTTGTTATATAGACTCCAAATAATTTAGCTTTCTCATAGAAGTATTAGAATAAATTACGATAAATGGTGTACCCGATACTTGACTTAGCTCTCACTTTATACAGGGCCTGAGAATGGGCCAATAGTTTCGCGATCTGTTGTATACAATTTTATCCTACACTTTATGCAAGAGTTGAATCACTAACGTTAAAATCACAAATCAACCGCCTTACCAGCCGGTCCCACGTTCCGTAGGGAATGAGTTATGATATGAAATGAAAATATAAAAAACAATAACATAATATTCACAAAGAAGCAGAATAAATAATAATATTGGGGCCATGAGTTTGAGTTAAAACATTTGCATGGCGTTGAGAGACCCTGGTCCGTACGTGTAGCCTCATTCTTCGTCTTCCTCCCTCTCACCCTTTCACCGTCGCTCACAACAATCTCCTGTTAATCTTCTCTTCATGATTCATCCATCAATCAATCAATAGATCGATCGATTTCTTATTATTGTTATTGTTATTGTTATTGTTATTGTTATTATCATCACTTATGATCATCTTTGCATTTCAATTCATGAGCTGATCAAATCGTCTCGGTTCATCCTGAAAATGAGCCACGAGCTGGATGACGCCGACGCCGATGCTTTATCTGCTCTGGCCATCGCTCCGCCACCGTCCTCCGCCGCCAACCGCAAGTCCCATTCCCAACAGCTCCGCACCAACACCGGCACCAATTTCAAACGCCACCCCAAACACCACCACCGGAAACACAGCCTCGACGACGCCACCATCACCGCCCGCCACCCCTCGGACGATGATGACGATCTCGACTTCCACCCTAATGCCACCGCCGACCACCCCCTTAACCAATACCTCAACAATAACAACAACAACAACAACAATAATAATAACAACAACAATAACAACAACAATATTAATAATAATAACAGTAATAATAATAGTTCGTCCCCCTCGTGGGACGAACACAACCAAATGCCAGAGTTTTCTGGCACTGGTGGTGGGGCCGGATTCTTCAAAGCGCCATCACGATCCGCGGTCCACCCCGGTCGGCCGACTGCCCTTGAGCTCAGACCGCACCCGTTAAGAGAGACCCAAGTAGGGAGATTCATCCGGACCATTGCTTGCACCGAGACCCAACTATGGGCCGGTCAGGAGTCTGGTGTCAGGTTCTGGAACTTTTCAGATGCGTTCGAGCCCGGGTTGGGGATCGGGGGTCGGGCTCGTAGAGGCGATGAAGATGCGGCACCCTTTTACGAGTCTGCAAACACCTCGCCAGCCACGTGTTTGATGATAGATATCGCGAGTAAATTGGTCTGGAGTGGGCATAAAGATGGTAAAGTTAGATCATGGAGGATGGATCAGCAGCCTAAAGATGATGCACCATTCAAAGAAGGTCTTTCGTTTCAAGCGTACCAACGCGGTCCTGTGCTGTCAATGGTGGCTTCTTCTTATGGTAACTCAGTGTTCCAACCACCTGTAATGGTCACACCATGCTTGATGATATATATTTTGATCGCGATATGTGGTTTGGTGATTTAAGCCATTTGTTTGAAATGTGCAGGTGACATATGGACCGGGTCTGAGAATGGTGTGATAAAGGTTTGGCCATGGGAATCAGTTGAAAAGTCGCTGTCTTTATCGCCTGAAGAGCGTCATATGGCTGCTTTGTTGGTTGAACGGTCGAGTGTTGACCTTAAAAGTCAAGCTACTGTTAATGGTGTTTGTAGTATACCTTCTTCAGATGTGAAGTTTTTGTTGTCTGATAATGTCAAGTCTAAGATATGGGCAGCTAGTTCTATCAGCTTCTCATTGTGGTATGATTTTCTCTTGGTTACATGTGTAGAAGATATATGTAACATATAATATAACTAGCTGTGTGACAAATTCTGATTATTTTAGAGACTTATAAATCAGATAACCAGATATGACATTTGATAAGTCAGCTTTGATGCAAATAGTATGAAACTGTTTGTCTAAAACTAAATATTTAACCCAATACTCAGAAGCAGAATATGGTTATTTAAATGTTAAAAAGTGATTATTGCGACTACAGGGATGCTCGTACTAGGGAACTTCTGAAAGTTTACAACGTAGATGGACAAATCGAGAATCGAGTTGATGCACCATCAGAGAAAGATCAACCTGTAGAAGAAGAAGTTAGTGTAAAAGGTGGTTCAAAGTCCAAAAAAGAAAAGCAACAAGGAGGTAGCTTTCTGCAGAGGTCAAGAAACGCTATAATTGGAGCTGCAGATGCAGTTAGGCGAGTTGCAACGAAGGGTACGAATGCATTTGCAGCTGAAGATGCTAAAAAGACCGAAGCCCTTTTGCTTGCTTATGATGGAATGATTTGGACCGGATGTTCAAACGGTGTGTTGGTCCAATGGGACGCTAATGGAACCCGCTTGCGTGATTTTCATCACCACCATTGTGCAGTTCTTAGTTTTTGTACATATGGGCCACGGATATGGGTCGGGTATGTGAGTGGTATGGTCCAAGTGATTGATCTTGAGGGGAATTTGATTGCGGGTTGGATTGCTCATAATGGACCTGTTATAAAAATGGTAGTTGGAAATGGGTCAATTTTTAGTTTAGCTACACATGGTGGTATACGTGGGTGGTACATTTCATCTCCCGGGCCTCTTGATAATATCTTAAGACCAGAATTAGCCAAAAGAGAACATATGTACAATACGCTTGAAACAGTTAAGATTATGGTTGGTACATGGAACGTTGGCCAAGGGAAACCATGCCAAGAAGCACTTGTTTCGTGGGTAGGATCACAAGCTTCTGAAGTTGATATTATAGTTGTTGGCTTGCAAGAAGTGGAAATGGGGGCGGGATTTCTTGCAATGTCTGCTGCTAAAGAAACTGTAAGATGTTTTTAATCTTTTGATGGTTCTTGACATGTAGCTTGAGATTATTGCATAAAAGGTGAAAAGCCATGTTTTCTAGCACTAAACAAACCCTTAAAAGTTCTATAACTTTTTCTATAATAGAGATTACCAAGTCATAATGATAATGTGGCATAACGAGTGTCGGTAAGTTTGACCATGTTGACTTTTTTCTAGGCATGATAATGGCGTCTAGAAAACTAGTTACATGTTGACAAGGTTGAAGATAAACTTAGAATTGAAATTTATAGTTGGTTACTTTATGGGTGAAAACAAAGATGATTACCCAAAACATAAACAGAGCAAATTTTTACCTTTTCTAGTTGTAACACCACTTACATATTGTATATGTCTATTTTTTTTAACTGTTTAACAACATTAATGCTACCTCATTGAAGCATATGACCACAGAGGTCAACCTACTTCTTGTGCTTTAAATATTTTTATTGTTTCTTTATTTTAAAATCTTTATTCAGTGTACTTTTTGTTTATCACCAGAAACAATATTATTCCTTTGCTTTTTTTAGTTAAATCAATTGCATTTTTGTACTCATTGGTTTAATGTCGAGTGCAGATAGGTGTTGAAGGGAGTAATAATGGACAATGGTGGCAAGATGCCATTGGGAAAGCTATGGGTGAAGGATCTAATTTTGAACGCGTAGGATCTAGGCAGCTCGCGGGCCTGCTCATAGCTATTTGGTATTACTTCCACAGACACAGATTCATACACTGATATAAGCTTTATGTGAAAATATGAATTCTTTGTAACCAACTTTTTACTTTGTATTTTTGCCCAAAAAGTTTCCATCTTTCAGTCTGTGAATATGTTACATTATTGTAACATGTCTTTTTTAGGGTAAGAAAAAGTCTCAGAACACACGTTGGGGATCTTGATGTTGCAGCAGTTGCATGTGGCTTGGGTCGCACTATTGGCAATAAGGTATGCATGTTTGTTCACTAAAACATCTTATTTTTCATAAGAGGTGGTCTGTTTTGATCATTTACTAGTTTATCTTTTATTTCAAATGGTTAAGCGTGTAAAATAAATCAAAAAAGTTAATGAAGAACGGTTGAAAGCATACACAATGTCTGTGTAACAGTACATGTTTTTTTTACAGAAAAAGAGTGTAATTAATATATTTTTTAGATCATATTTGGCACCAAAACTGTTTATAAAGAAATAAATATCTGTATTCAACACAACCTGTTTTGACCCATACCAAAATTACCCTGTTTGATCCGTTACTCAACCTAATATAAACCATGCTGAAATTACTCTCTTCTAAATTTACCCAGCCTGTCCTGACAGCAAAAACCATTCTGACACCTCTTTTTCATGTACAAAATCTTGACATAAAGTGATCTTAAAACATCCTTCTTTGTTTTCTTTTCTTTCAGGGGGGTGTAGGGTTGAGATTGAGAGTTTACGACAGAATAATGTGCTTTGTAAACTGTCACCTGGCTGCACATTTGGAAGCAGTCAACCGCAGGAATGCAGACTTTGATCACATATACAAAAACATCACATTCGGTCGATCAATCAATAATGCATCTGGTATGGCGCGATACCTGTTTTTGTGTTGCTCTCTTGCCTTCTCCACATATTTATTTTGGGTGCTTTATTATTCCTTTGGCTTGCTATGGTTTCTCCTCATTCTTTCAGCTTGTGTCTCTTCTACTGCTCAAATGCTTCGCCCTGCTACTGTAAGTATATAATAATACCAATTATATCTATATGTATGTGTAAATTATTTTCATTTTTATGATGTGTTGTATGCTATGAAATTATTTTCTGTATGATCAGTCAGTGGCTATCAATCCTGATGAGGGGAAGCCGGATCTAGCAGAAGCTGACATGGTTATCTTTTGCGGAGACTTCAATTACCGCCTTTTTGGAATAACATATGATGAAGCGCGTGACTTTGTCTCGCAAAGGAGTTTTGATTGGCTGAGAGAAAAGGATCAGCTTAGAGCTGAAATGAAAGCTGGGAAAGTTTTTCAGGGAATGAGAGAGGCACTTATCAGGTTTCCTCCAACTTACAAGTTTGAGAGAGGGAAACCTGGTTTAGGAGGTAAGATTGATGAAGAATAGTGATGGGAAGATGGGCGGGCGGGGTGATAACGGTTCAAAATTTATAACTTTTTTATAAGCATGTAGTGTGTTGAATATGCTTCAAAAGCTTAAGATTATTTAGTAATAATCTTTTTAACTTTTTATAAATCATTTGTTGATTTGTTAACAAAAATATTATTATTTCAGTAAAATCTAGTTTCTTGAATAGAATGATTCAAGAGGCTTTTTGCATTAAAAACTCTCTGGCCGATTTTCAACCAATTCGGCCCATTTACTGGTCTCATTTTTGCTAATATTTTATTTGACTCGTTAAAGATACAACATTACCCATTTGGCCATTTATAAGTAAACTGATCAACACTGTCACATCTAATCAAGATCACATAAGAATGATATATGAAAAGTTTCCCAATCTTTGTTTCAGGATACGATTCTGGAGAGAAAAAACGTATACCCGCATGGTGTGATAGAATATTATACCGAGACAACCGCTCAACACCAACATCAGAATGCAGTTTAGCATGCCCTGTTGTTGCTTCAGTTTGGCAGTAGGTCTCTTTGGGAACTTCCTTCTTGTTACACCTTTTCCTATGATTTACATCATTTTTTTCTTTGTGATGACACTTACAGGTATGAAGCTTGTATGGATGTCGTAGAAAGTGATCACAAACCTGTTCGCTGCAAGTTTAAAGTCCAAATTGCCCATGTGGATAGATCAGTGAGAAGACAAGAATTCGGGAAGATATTCATGTCAAACGAAAAAATAAGATCTATACGTGAAGAATTACGTTGTGTTCCAGATACTTCACTTAGTACAAACAAAATAGTTCTTCAAAATCAAGAAACACGTTCTCTAACCATCACAAATAGAAGCAACAAAGAAGATGCAATTTTTCAAATTTTATGTGAAGGTCTTTCAGCGATTAAAGATGGTGAAGAACCAGAGTATCGACACAGAGGTTCTTTCGGATTTCCTAGGTGGCTTGAGGTAATCTAAGCAACTACTGGCCTTTTTCTTGTTTTTCTAGGCCCTTTTCAAGATTTGAGAATTGAGGTGGCAGATGGGCATGCCTGGTGGGTTGGGTAACAAACCAAAACGGGTTGGGGACAAAATGTGTCACCAACACTTTTTTGTCCAATTATTTGAACTTTGTAAAAAAATATAATATAGCTTTCTTGAAGCAAAACGATTTAAGGCCGTGCTCATCATTTGAATGCACGCGCTCTAAATGGATTTTGACCCGCTCTATTTTCATCTACTTTTATATAGATTTTACCCGTTTGACCCGTTACCAAACAACTACAATCTGAGTTGGCTTGTCTTTATATAAATTGGTTGAAATTGTGATGTAGGTGGATCCTGCTGTAGGCATAATAAAACCAGGAAATACCGCAGAAATCTCAATACACCATGATGACACACAAGCCTCAGAAGATGAGGGGGCCCCACAATATTGGCATTCTGAAGACACGCGCGACAAGTTAGTTATCTTATCAGTAGTAACTACAGGCAGCAAATCAACTGAAACAAGAAGTCACCAATGTCATGTACGCCACTGTTATTCTCCCAAGAATACAATCCAGCATGAAGCGTCAACAAAAGGTCTTGGTTCTAAAAAGCATCAAAGTTCTCATCATCGGTCTTCTAAACATGTTGATAAGCTTGATGATCATCAACGAAGTAGACATGAACATTGAGTAAATTAAAACTTGCTAGCTAGTACAGAACAGAAAATAGAGACAAGAATCTGCTGCTACATGGCTCCTTGATGTATATACAACATGCTGATGCAGTGCCAGATTCCAAGATCCTTGATCATTCTTAACAACAGGTTGATTTGTGTTTTATTGTTGAATTTTGTGCATTAGACAGCAATTGTTAAGCTTTTTTGTGGAATTAACTAATTATGTTATCATGTAGTGAAATCATGCAACAAAAAACTATAACTTGAATTGGATCTTATAATCACATATGAAGATTGTGAATTGTGATTTCAACCCATTACGGTCGATTATGATCGTGTTTGATTTTATCAAGTAGTTCAGGAAAAAAAACAAATACATGTAGCATAAACTATTATGATCGTGTTTGATTTTATCTCAAGTAGGTCAGACAAGAAAACAAATACATGTAGCATAAAAGGAAGTGATTCACACCAGTCAAAAGTTGTGTATTGTTAATGCATAAAGCATGCCTGATCATTTTATTTAAATATTAAGTTATTACCATTTAATATACTTAAAATTTCATCTTGGCTCGTTTTGAGGCTCTACCTAACCCAACCCGCTCAGCTTGTCACCTCTAGTTTCATCATGTACATTCACAATTAAACTATCATGACATAAGAATAACTTAACAAAAGCAATGAGCAAAACTTTTCCTGCAATGAAATTGTGTTCTATTACTTATATACAAACATAGATGTTCGTATGATTAGAATTTATTACATTGAATAAACTCACCGGAAGGATAACCAACACTAGTCATCTGACCTCTGGACTTTCTTGTCTGTGTTTAAGTCCCGGTTAGAGCCACAAGTAGTTAGGAACTATGGAAACAGTGAAATCCCAGGTATGGACCTCTTGATAACCAACTAACTATAATTCCAGAGATGCCCCTGAACTCGATTTCTCTTAGACAGCATACATTCTCTTGTATTTCTCACTGTAAATCTCAGTATCAGATGCCATTGACATTGAATAAGAATGTGAATTAGTTTCGGCCCGTCTTATGTTCCTCAACTTAGTTTCCTCCAGCCTATGCCTCACAACACAATAACACATTGACCCGATTGTAGTCAACATAACAGTGGCACCAATCACAGTGGCATAAATAGCGAGCCACCTCTCGTGGGACCCAACAACCACATAAGTCAACGAAATAAAGGCAATCGATATAAAAAGACATGCCAACCACATAAGCTTGTTAATCACAAACATCAGTTGTCTCTTAGCCTTCTCTTCAATTACCACAATAGATGTCTGAACCACCACAACTGCCAATGAGATGAAAAGGGCTAAACTGTCAAACAAAAAGAACAAAATGAAAGCAGCATTTTTGGCTATATTCGCTTGCCCGAGAGAAAACCCGTTTTTGTTTCCCTCAACATATTGGCCCGGGACAGTGAAAATGGCTGCAAAAGCAACTGTAGCTATAAGCACAGCAACCACAGTGGCTGAATTTATGGCGTTGTTAAGCCCGCTGATGTGGAGCTTTTTCACCTTCTTAGCAATCTTGCGAACCCTGAATCCAGTATTACGGGTCTGTCTGATTTGGGACTGAACATCATGTTTTATGTCACTGACTGTTTGCTTGAGTTGCTTGGCGGCACTAGGCGGTTTACCATAGTCCTTAGAGTGAGCAGCTCCTGCTTCTTTTAAGATATTAATCATCTCAACAATTTTCAAGTTTTCTGCAATGTCAAGAGGTGTCTCTCCAGCCTTGTTGACTGCATTGACATTGATGTCCTCAAATGATAGCAGGCATTTCACAATCTGTGAGTTACAAGAAGTATAAATAAAAGATTATAAATTATTACGAGTTCTTCGATATCCAGAGGCCATGAATGAGTTAAATAAAAAAGTTTGGCTATTAGGGGAACAGGTTGAAAGATGCCCAAAGTTTATAATTAATGTTGCAACCTCCAAAATTGATTTATTTGAAGGTTTAGACTACTATCGCAATAATATTGAGTTTATAACCATAACTGACCCATTCATTATTTATCAAAAACCAAAAAGTGGACAAAAAGTGTCAGCTACTCAACCCAACCCGACCAAAGTAGCTTCAACATGCTAAAATTGACCAATATTGGCCTAGAATGAGTGGATAAGGAAGCATAGAGGTTGAAGGGAAAACCTTGGTACGACTCTTTTTAGTTGCAATATGCAGAGCTGTATTCCCCTTATTATCTTCCAAACTCAAAACAGTTGGATCAGGTTTAATCAATTCAACCACCATATCCATATTTTGGCCCTTAACTGCCATATGAAGAGCAGTTTGGCCTTTCTTATCATTCCGGAAACCAATACTTGGATCCTTATTCAATACTGATTTCGCAACTTCCAAATGACCCATTCTTGCAGCAGTATGGAGCACAGTTTTACCATTGTTTCTGGCTATTTTTGCTAGATTTGAATCAGCATCAAGAAGCAGGTTGACCACATCAACGTGTCCTTGAGCCGCAGCTGTGTGTAGAGCCGTTGAATTGGAAGAGTCTGTGGTCATAACCAGATTCGGGAAAGAATTCAAAAGTTCCCTCAAAACTTCTGCAAGATTAGACAGCAGACCAGCTTAAAAACAGTAATGCATGATGTGAACATACTTTTAAAATGTCAAGTTATAAACGAACACACACACACCCCCTCTTTTAGTTTTCTGGCTCATCACACATTTAATGCAAATACCCTTTGACCCTTGCATCATCAACTTCTTAAATAATGAACATCTGCCAAATATTCATGCATTTATGACAACTTTTGATAATTACAACTTCAAACATCATCACCTTCAAGAGACAACATGTTGTTCCCTATGCAAATCCCACGTGAGCATAAACAAAAGAGATATTGGGTTCATAAAAAATGTCTGGCCTCATATATCTTTTTGGTGATTTGGCTGTGGATAAGACTTAAGAGGGAACTTTACGGTTAAGCGTGAGCTCTTTGTGGATAAAAGAGACAATATTGATTGGTATGAGAGGCAGATGTTACACACAAGCTAACAAGTGAATTTCAAATTAATAAAGGATGTGAATCATACCTAAATGCCCCTGTTTTGCAGCAATATGAAAGGGATCAAATCCATTATTGGCAGCAATTGAGGCAGTTTGAAGATCAAGATGTTTCAAAAACTGAGCTACAACATGAACATGCCCATTCTCTGCAGCAACATAAAGAGGGGTCTCCCCTTCTTGATTCTGCTTCGAGAGCGCGTCGAGTCCAAGATTTTGCAGGATTTCAATGACTTTCGATAGATTACCTCCCCTACAAGCCAAATGAAGCATCGAATCACCTCGTTTTCCAGGTGAATCTTTAGTTTTTCTTCTGTCAACACCAAAACTCATCTGTCTTCCCATAGCTATTCGAAAACTCTTCTGTTTCTCCATCGCAGAAACACGAAAACTTTGCTGTTTTTCCATCTTCCCCAATCTAAAACTAATCTGTTTCTCCATTACGGTTAATACCCAAAATCAAAGATTGAATCTTTTGATGAATAAGTGACCAAAACAGTTTAAAAACATCAAACTTTCATGTTCCAGTATGCAAAAAATAAAAAAAACAAAAAAAAAACCTAAATTTAAGATTGAAAGTGGACAAAACTGCAATTGAGCTAACACCCACTGTAATCTACTAATCTTTGATGAATTAGTAAGCAAGAAGCTTGTAAAACATCAGATTTTCATGTTCCAACCTGCAGCAAGCTTTCAAATCTTGGTTGGAAGTGATAATGGGTCAAGATTCAAGAGCCTGCAAATGGGTTAAGACCCACAATCAAAAGACTGAATCTTCTGATACATACATCAAATTTTCATGTTCTAGTATGCAGTAAACCCTAGATTCTTGATGGAAAGTGAAAAAGGGTCAAGAAACTTTGATGAATGTAAGGATTATTATATGATTTGAGTGCATGAATCTAAAGTGATTTGTTCATTTGTTAGGCAGATGAATATAGGATAGATCATAGATGGCCGCCATGAGATGTGAAGGTGGGACCCACATTGCATATGATTAGGTGAAGTTTGGGACCCATAACGACCATCATTCCATAAAACAAGGGTTCTATGTTTCCTACACCATCTGAATTAATACATCATTTTTGTTTTAAAAAATATAAATGATGAAAAATTTTGAGCGAAATGTAAAATAAAAAATTATAAATGATGAAAAATATAAGGGGTCAAAGTTGAATGTAAAAAGTTACCATGCTTAAATATTAAAATGTATAAAAGTATTAGATTTAAAAAATAAAAAAATTAGATAGTTGTACATTATGCATAACAATGTGTACATACAATTTGGTAATTAGAGTATATATAATGTATATATAAAGCGAATAAAATTATCATAATAAAAATAAACTAAAATATATAAGTATATATTGTAGTTAATTATATATAGATATGTAATATATATTATAAAGTACAAAAAAATATCAAAATATGCATGTTTAAGGCATGACAAACTGTGTCTCTAGTAGCCAAGCCCACTTGTCTGACACTGTTTGGACATGACAGGTCACAGGTGGTGTAAAATATCAAAAAACTGGTGTATCTTTCGTGATCCCCTAAAACAAACAGAAAATGCATCATATACATGACATTTTAGGTTTTACCAAGTAATAATTAGTTGTGAATTAAAAAAGTGTTAAGGTGAAAGCGATTCAATACGAATGATTTACAGGAAATGTTTGATTCAGATAGTCAAAAAAAATTGTAAGAAGCAAGATAATATTGATTAGTGTAAGGAATCAGGTGTTGCATACTACATTATAGTCACTCATTCTTTTTTTTTAATTCACATAATAAATACCAGGTCATATTTAGTTATGTCTCAAATATCATCAACATGTATTGACATGTTGGTTGCGATGACGGTTTTTGTTTTTAAGTCTGGTTTGATAGAACAATAAACGGTAATCCTGTATAAGAAAACTTAAAATATTAATAAATAAAGTAATAATATTCCTACCCTTTATAGGGAATTTTTTGTGTTGAGTAATGGAGTTCAAAGTTAAAGATGAATAATTTTCTTTAACTGAATTCATATAAAATAAAGTTCTTTCTTGGTCACTATTGCCGTTTGGTGAGAAGATGATTGGAAGGCACCCAGTAGGCCACTAGTTTTATTTCTTTATTTGAATTGATGGATATAATAGAAAAACAAAACAGAAGTCCATGTTGGTGGTGGTGTTAGTTTTATACATGGTCAAACTGCTAAGACTGATCCATATCATATATACATATACAGCAAATAATAGATTTACAGAGAGAAACCAGCTTTTAAAAATCTTTAATATCTAGTCAATATTGGTTACTTGTTCTAGATATTTTTTGCTACTGTTTCACATAGTTATTTGATCCATCAAGGTTCTTTTGGTTTCTTTTAACAACAAAAGAGATCATATACATAAATATGAACTAGTTTGAAGCTAGAAAGATCAAAATTACATCATGGTTTCGGATATATGTTACCAAACTTTCTTTTATTTTTTTATCTAAAGAAAAGATTTGGAATTGATTTCGCACATGAGCTCCACATCATCCTCTTGCTTGTTGTTGAAACATCTTCTTTTCGGGTCTTTATAATTCACCATAAACTTAACAAAAAGATGGCGTAAATTACTTCTTTTAGACCTCTAGAAATCGATCAAGAATCATTGGATAACAATTCTTTCACGAAGTCTTCCATTTGTATTGGAATCTTGCACGAACACAAAACCTATCCCAAACCTTATTTGTGAGCTCATAGTTTATCTTGCACACATGCGTTCATTTGAATACCATGTTATTGTTAGGGCAAATTTGGAGGGGATCCGCTCAGTAGCCACTCTCCATCCAAACACGTTTACTTTAATTGGGACATATTTTGACTACACGAAACTATAGTTATCCAAGGGAATAATGGCATATTCCGTTTGTTTTCGGATCACCATTGTAGAGAAAGACAGTACGGGAGGCTTTGTCATTTTCGTCCCTATGGTTTCATTTTCAGTCAATTTCATTGTTGGCATTAACTTTGGTAGTTTTTTTCTGTTAGTTTTTGTTAAATGACCCAAACACCTTCAAATAAAAACTCAACCCCCATCCCCCTCCTATCTGACCTAACACCAACTCCACTTCTGCATGCAAACTTAAATTGTAGACTTTCCAGCGACCTGAACTTGTTGACGAGTCATCCCGTATTCTGACGACCTGAAACGTTTCTTGCAACTCACGCCTTTACAATTTTGTTAGATCTAGGAACAATAGGTCTAGATTATTTTGTATAGGCTTAAAACTTTAATCAATTCATGTAATAAATGATTGTAACTCACTATCTTTTTGTATGCATTGAGTATATAGGTTAACCCATATATGTGTTGCTTGATGTGTATGATGTCAGGTAAAAGCAATATACTTGGTGAATTTTTGGAATCGGTTAAGTGTAAGAAACATCTACGGATGAACATCTTTGTCATTTCGTAGATATGTTTCTTACAAGACAAAACATCCGAAGATCTTTTATGGATAACCATCAGTATTCACTGATGAACAAACACCACAAGGTAGAGCAAAATTCCTACATGTCACACCCCCAAACCACAACGGTTTCCCGCGGGGTGCGAACGTCATGGTTTCATAGTCACTGATCGACCACTACATGGTTTTGTAAAACATACGTCTCAAATAAGTTAAAGGTACATCATTGTTCAGACTTAAATTTGCGGAAGCAATAGTAATATAGGTAAATTGTTTTCAAAACATGACAGATACGAAAATGAATGTCCCAAACAGCATGAATGGCCCTAAACATGAGATGATCCATGCTAGCTTAACTTGTTGCATCTATTAATTACCTGAGAAAACATGCATGAAAAATGTCAACATAATGTTGTGAGTTCACAGGTTTTAAGTAATAATAAATAGCGTAAAGGACCACAATACTTTCTATGATTTGATTGTTGTACATACAATGCTACAAATTATATAAGTGCCGCAACCGAAGCTAGACTGTAACTGTAATAAATTGCCCCTACCCATGCCTACCATGAGCATGGGTGTGAAGAGGCTAATAATGCACCCGTTTAGACCTCCAGTCAAGGTTAGGGTAATTAACCCGGGTGAGGGTAGTCAAACCCAATAGTACTATCCATGATTACCTCGCTTTGGGAAATAAACTAACGGTTCGATAACAGGGGACTTCATATGGTAAGTAAACAACTTATATAACATGTGAAATAATTAACAAGTAAATGTGTCCAAGAAAATTAGTAATTTGCATGTAATCTCCCCCAAAAGGAAAATAGGTAAAAATGGGGCCGTGAAACTCACCTGTAATACATGCGTGAGTACTAGCAATAGTCTGTATGTATGATTGGTCTAGGAATCTCCTAAACAAAATCACAATATATTCATGAGGTCATGATTACTAACCCTAGATGGTCATGCATAACTCATCCACAAAGTTAGTTTTGAAAATATCACTTGACTAGTTAGACACGTCAAGTCGTAAATGTTTTATTTAGATTCTTGTCTTTATCTTCCTAAAAGTACATAATGTATTGAATGTGTTTTTGGTATTATACTTTCCATGTGTATGAGTTTCCTTTTTACCAAATATCTCCAAAAGTTTACTTTATCTTAATATAGGCATTTGACAGAATCAAGGGGATTTTTGGGTCTGTTTGTCATACTCTTTTCATGGTACAAAGAATTTTTATAAAATATGATACTTTTATCACATCTAGATCTATGTCTTATAATTACAAAAAAGGTATAGCTTGTATCATGCAACTAAGTTTAAGTTCCTCGAAATTGTTCATGAAGCAACAGATGTCAGTGCAACATTTTTCTGTACATGTCTATGGAATTCACCTTTTTGAGGGGTCAAAACCTACATTCACAAATAGAGTCTATATTACTTTTATACCTAACACCTTAAGCTAAGTTACCACAGAAGGAAAATCTTCATTTTATTACTTTAAGCATAACTTATGCCTCATTCTTTCTGCCCTATCTATTCTGCCAAAAAATCAGGTTCAACACTTTAATTTGTTTGTACGTTTTGGATAGGTTATACTCATCTAAAAATTTCAAGATTGGATGGGTTAGAAACTAGATATCCTATAGTTAATGTTAGGCCCAAGAAACGGTTCATTTGACCATGTTTAGGTCGAGTTATGGTGTTGAAAACACAGAACATGAATCTGCCAGAAAGTGTCTTACATGTTTTGTTACTTTTTAAACTTTGCTAGAGCACTTTTGGGATGAGTTAGTGAACATGAACACACCATGGTGATGTATAGAAGATTAGAAACAAGGGGATAATCTTAAACAAGCAAGGAGAAAGAGATGGTAGTCTTGAAATGCAAGGAAAAGAAGACTTGATCCTTTGAACTAAGAAAACCCAACAAGAAAAGTGAAGAAGATGTTGTAGGATGCTTGGGAGTTTCAAAAATCACTTGGTCTTCAACAATGGCACTTGAATCACCCAAGATTTAAAGAAAATAAGTTGAAAATCAAATGAAGTGGTGGTGGGGATGCCTTGGCCAAAAATTTAGAGAGGGAGAGGAGGAGAAGAGATGTTGGGTGTGTGGTGTGTTGATGTATGCTTTGTTTGAAGGCTTTATAGGCCTACACCCTTTTTCTTGCAAGAGACTTTAAAGCATGAGTGTATCACCCCATGGATAAGAGGATGAGATGGGGCTCTCTAATTATAGTAATGGGGTTAATCCTCTTTAATCAATGTCAAGGATGTTTCACAAAAGAGGAAATCTCTTGGTTTTGGCAAAAGTTGCATGTATTTGTCAAGAAATTTAAAAGACAAAAGAGGAGGGGGGGCGGGGGCGGGGGGAAGGTACGGCCAAGGGAGGGGGTAGGGTGTTTTGTTTTTATATTTTGTGTAGTATTGGGTATTTGTGATATTTGTTACACCATAGGTATTTTTTTACATATTCTTATATTTTTACTTTTTCCTTTTTCTTTTAAAATACATTAGAATATTATAAGAATTCATATAATATTAGATATTTCAATATTGATGATATGTAAATAATAACTCATTTATCTAGTAGTTGCGTTACAAGCGTTTTACTCTGATAATTTATCAATTTACGCGTTAAGTTTTTTGTTAAATTTTGAACTTTTCTCATGTATTAATATTGGAACCTAAGATACTTTAAAACAATTTAAAGTATTTATTGACACACACACACACACACACATATAAATATATATATATTAATTATGACCAACGTTCTTGTGTGCTTGTATCGCGTGTAAAAATGGTAACTACGCCGAATTACCTATGCATGAGATGTTATACGCGAAAGTTTGCAATGCATAAAACGACTTCAATAATTGTAATTAAATTAGAAATCAAGTGTCATAGGTGTAACTATAACCAAGTCGAGATCGGGTATTGACCTGAATTTGCCGGTTGTCACATACTCCCCATGTTAAAAGAATTTCGTCCCGAAATTCAGTTAGGGTTGTCTGCAGATGCCAGGGTTTCAAACAAGTAAGGCTTGTTGAGCTTCATTTGATCTTCAAGTTCCCAAGTAAATTCGGGTCCTCTTCTGGAATTCCACCGGACCTTCACTATAGGAAACGACTTCGGTTCATCTTCTTTACCTCTCGATCTAGAATCTCCACGGGCTTTTCAATAATATGAAGTTGTTCATCAATCTGAACCTCATCGAGTGGTATAACCAGAGTTTCATCTGACAGGCACTTCTTCAGATTTGACACATGGAAAGTGTCATGAACACTACTAAGTTCTTGAGGAAGTTTTAGCTTGTAAGCTACAGGACCAATCCTGGCTAGGATTTCAAACGGTCCAATGTATCTAGTGTTTAGCTTACCACGTTTGCCAAAACGAATGACTCCTTTCCATGGTGAGACTTTAAGTAGAATCTTATCTCCCACTCAGAATTCCAATGGTTTACGTCTCACGTCAGCATAGCTTTTCTGACGGTCACGCGTTGCTTTGAGTCGGTTCTGAATCTGAGCGATCTTTTCCGTGGTCTCGCGTATGATCTCGGGACCAGTGAGTTGACTATCGCCAACCTCCGTCCAACACAGTGGTGATCGACACTTCCTTCCGTATAGTGCATCAAACAGTGTGGCTTTGATACTGGTGTGATAGCTATTATTGTAAGAAAACTCAACTAAGGGTAGGTGAGTATCCCAACGGTTTCCAAAGTCTATCACGCAAGCCCTAAGCATGTCTTCTAATGTCTCAATGGTCCGTTCGCTCTGACCATCTGTCTGTGGTGGTATGCGGTACTCATATCCAACCGTGTACCCAAGGCCTTTCGTAATGATTGCCAAAATCTCGAGGTAAATCGACTGTCTCGATCAGAGATAATGGAGATCGGTATTCCATGTCTCGAAACAACCTCCTTGAGATAAACCCTCATCAACCTTTCCATTTAATCAGTTTCTTTAATTGGTAGGAAGTGAGCAGACTTTGTTAGTCGATCCATAATTACCCAAATCGTATCACAACCGGTGGATGTCTTGGGTAGTTTTGTGATGAAATCCATGGAAATCTGCTCCCATTTCCATTGTGGAATCTCCGATTGGTGCAGTAATCCGGATGGCTTCTGATACTCCGCTTTAATCTTTGAACACGTGAGGCACCTGCTAACATAGGTGGCAATGTCAGCTTTCATGTTAGGCCACCAGTATAACTCCTTTAGGTCTTGATACATCTTATCAGAGCCCGGATGGATGGAGTATCTGGATTTGTGTGCCTCGTTCATCACAAGATCCCTCAAGTTTCCAAAATTTGGCACCCAAATTCGATTCATGATGTAGCGAGTTCCATCAGACTTGATCTCAAATTGTTTATCCATGCCGCGAAAGGATTCTTCCTTCAAATTCTGTTTCTTTAGTGCCTCAGACTGAGCATCACAAATTTGAGTAGTTAGACTCGTATGAATCCTCATTCCCAACGCTCGCACACGTAAAGTGTTGGTTCGTTCTTTCCTGCTCAGAGCGTCTGCTACAACATTCGCTTTTCTAGAATGATAACAAATCTCACAGTCATAATCGTTTAGTAACTCAACCCACCCGCGTTGCCTCATGTTTAGTTCCTTCTGATCGAAGATGTGCCGGAGGCTTTTGTGATCGGTGAATATAGTACATTTGGTACCATACAGATAGTGTCGCCAAATCTTTAGTGCAAAAACAACAGCTCCTAATTCGAGGTCGTGAGTGGTGTAGTTTTTCTCATGCACTTTCAATTGTCGTGAAGCGTAAGCAATAACTTTGTCGCGTTGCATTAGGACACAGCCAAGTTCTTGTCATGATGCGTCGCAGTACACCACAAAACCATCATTTCCCTCTGGTAGAGACAGAATTGGCGCGCAACACAGTTTCTGCTTTAATAATTGAAACGATGCTTCCTGCTTATCACCCTAATCAAACTTCTTGTCTTTCTGAGTCAGGGTTGTCAGTGGTTGGGCTATTTTGGAGAAATTTTCGATAAAGCGTCGGTAATAGCCTGCCAAACCTAGGAATTGTCGCATATCAATCGAGGTCTTAGGTGCCTCCTAGTTTTTAATGGCCTCTATCTTGGATGGGTCAACATGTATTCCCTTCTCGTTAACCACATGCCCGAGAAATTGCACTTCTCGGATCCAGAAGTCGCATTTTGAGAATTTTGCGTATAATTTCTCGTTCTTGAGTAGCTCCAAGATTAACCTTAAATGTTGTTCGTGCTCATCCTTGGTTCGTGAATATATCAAGATGTTATCGATGAAGACGATCATGAATTTATCCAAATAGGGTTTGCACACTCTATTCATGAGATCCATCAATACAGCTGGTGCATTGGTTAACCCAAATGGCATAACCATGAACTCGTAGTGACCATAACGAGTTCAAAATGCGGTCTTAGGAATGTCTTCCTCTTGGATTCGTAATTGGTGATATCCAGAACGTAAGTCAATCTTCGAGTAGTAACTAGATCCCTGAAGTTGGTAATAAGTCATCAATTCGAGGGAGAGGGTACCGGTTCGTAATGTTGAGTTTGCTTAACTCTCAGTAATCGATGCACATTCGAAAAGATCCTTTTTTCTTCTTAACAAATAAAACTGGGGCTCCCCAGGGTGAGAAACTTAGTCTTATGAATCCTTTATCTAACAATTCTTGTAACTGATTAGACAACTCTTCTATCTCTGACGGTGCTAGTCGGTATGGGGATCGTGCTACTGGAGCAGCTCCGGGTACCAGGTTAATTTGAAATTCGACCTGTCTTTACGGTGGAAGTCCTGGTAAGTCCTCGTCGCACGATGGGTATATCCTCGATTCTTTTCTCTTCGGTTTGCTTCTCCACTACGTGCGCCAAGATTGCATGATAGCCCTTTCATAAGTACTTCCGAGCCTTCATACATGAAATGATCCGTAACACCGTACCATATTTTTCTCCTTGAATTGATATGGTCTCCCCACTCGGAAGTGGAATGCGAACGACCTTCTCATGACAAATGATTTCCGCTCGGTTTTCTGATAACCAATCCATGCCAATAACAATGTCGAAACTCCCCAGGGTTACAGGTAGCAAATCTATATTGAACGTGTGATCCGCCAAACTGAGAGTGCATCCTTGTATGATTTTGTCAGTTTCGATCAACTTACCATCAGCTAACTCTATTGTATATTTAGAATCAAATGGGTAGGAGTAATTTCAAGCAATAGACTAAATTCACTAGACACAAAACTCCTATCAGCACCCGTATCGAATAGGATTGATGCATAGAGATTATTTGCAAGGAACGTACCCGTAACAATGTTCGGGTCCTGTCGAGCTTCTCCAGCTCCAATCCCAAAAGCTCGACCACGTGCGTTATTTCCACCAGTTTGCTTCAAGTTCGGAAAATCCTTGCGAAAATGCCCGGTAACACCACATTCGAAGCACACACGATTGTTTTTTGTTTTAGGAGTAGTGTCGGGCTTTCGACAGTCCTTAGTCGCATGACCAAAACGTTTGCACTTCTGGCACATTGAATCTCCACATGCACCTAGGTGATTAAAGTTACACTTATTGCACTTAGGTAGGTTTCCAGCATACCCACATTTTGCCTTCTTCTCCGATGGGCCAGCAGTGAAAGCCCTAACAACCACTTGTTTGTTTTGGTTTTGGTGCGGAGCATTTTGACCATGATTGTTGTCCCATTTCCTCTTGTTGTCATAGTTCTTCTCCACGACCGTCTTTTTCACAAACACTCCCTGACGTACAGCTTGATCAGTCAGGTCGTGGGCAATCTTGACAGCCTCTTGGATGGTGGCTGGCTTGGATGAGGTGACCATGCTCTGGATTTGGGGTGCAAGGCCCCAAATGTACCTTTCCATACGCTTGAACTCTGGGTTAACCATTTGAGGGCATAGGCGAGCAAGGTCATGAAATCGGGTGGTGTAGCTTGTAACTTCTGCACCCTTCATGGTGTGGTTCCAGAATTCAACCTCAAGTTTTTGCAATTCATTTCGGGGGCAATATTCATCAGTCAGCATTTGTTTCAACTCATCCCAAGTGATTTGATAGGCAGCGTCAATACCCAAAGTTTGAACATGAGCATTCCACCAAGTGAGTGCTTGACCTTTAAAGGTACAAGTGGCGAATTTCGTCTTATTCTCCTCGGCACAGTTATTGATTCGCTGAATGGACTCCATCTTCTCTATCTAGCGGACCAAACCAACAGCTCCTTCATTACCGCGAAAGTTAAACGGCTTACAGTTCAGAAACGTCTTATAGGAGCAACCTTTGTGGTTGGTATCAGATTCTTTGTTGTAGGTTTAATCATATTAGTAATAATTAAACATTAGTAATGACCTGTGTATTGCAGGTCTTTAGTTACGCCAGACATTATAATACCTCCTGCGCCACTGGCATTGCCTACATTTACTTCTGATCCTCCGGCGCTACGATTCGCCTCGTGATGTGCGATTGCATCCGCCACTCGTTGCTCCACAAGCTGTTCTATAGCCTCTGCTGTCATGGGAGTACCGCTTCCCACATTGGTTCTGACGTTTCTCCTTCGTGGTGGCATGTTTCTTCAAATCATAATGATAAGCAAGATAAGACAATATGTAATAATGTCAAACACATGTGCACCAAAAGTAAACAATCATATCAACCAAGCAACCACGTAATATTTAAAAGATAACATAACTTGATAATAAATTATATGAATTACAAAGTATTTCCAGAGTACATACTCCTACAACAAGTTAATATCCAATATTACGTGAGCACAGCCCCCTCACGATAGGCAATCAATGGAATAAACGAGTGAACGCGCCTGTCTGTACGGCCACCATGGCCATGAGCATGCGTACGGCTGCCAATGCAGTAGTGGACTCCAGGCGCTCTTCCATTCCCAACACTCTTTTTCAGCCATAATCACGCGCTGCTCTGCCTGGGTAGCTCTCTGCTCTGCCTGGGTAGCTTTCTGCTCTTCCGCCTCCACTCTCTGCGTCATGGATGACATGTCCTCCTACACCCTGGTAAGTGAGCTATGCATCGTGTGCAATGCCTGATCATCGAGGTATCTGCTATCCTCGATCGCTAGTAGTCGGCTCTCCACGTCCTCCCTGTCAAAGGTCTTCTGAACTTCGGTGAGTTCAGTGCGTAGCTCATGAAGCTGCTGGTCATGCTTCTCAGATCGTGCCACGAGAAGAGGCACGGTAAGCTCCATAGGCTCCTGAGTGAGGGGAATCGGGTGCGGGGTACACGACGACTCGCCTACCTCGAAAGTGGAGGGAATACCCTCGATGTCTCTCCACTCGTCCAGTCGGCTAGGCATCCACCCCCACCGACGGATGTCGATTCTACGCCTTTTGGTAGCAGGCTCGGGCTCAGCAGTACAGTCTCGAATGGGTGTGGAAGGACAGATCGGAACATGAACCCGCTTCTTAGGAGTATGTGCAAGAAGCGCACCCCCAGGGCGAGTCCGATAGCGATGGTAAGAGGGCGGTGGTACACCCGGACCAAGGATACGGTGAGTGTCTGTAGTCACCGACTCGGGGCCAGCAGCTACCAGGGAGGGGTCAGCAGGCTCAAGGGTGAGGTGGAGGGGATCGAAGTCTGCTAGCGGAGTCGGATCAGAGGGCTGAGGAATCGGGTCAATGGGCTGAGTAACCGGTTCAGCAGGGTGAGAGGTGGGGTAACTGGGCGGGCGAACAACCTTGGAGGACTCCGGGTCGATCGGGTCGATGTCTTCCGAATCGGAGTCGGCCGGGTCGGAGTCGGCCGGGTCGGAGTCGACCTGGTCAGTATCGGTTGTCTGGGAAGCTGGGTCAGTGGACTCCGAGTCTAGGTCGATTACATCGGTGTCAGCAGGCTGAGGGGTGGGATCTATGGTCTCGGGAGTGGGATCGGCTGGTTGAGGATCAGCAGTCACAGGGACAGACCCCCGGGATGGCTCAACAAAGATATGGGACATGGTTAGTAGGACGACCATCAGCAGTTGTGGGCCGATGATACGCACGATTCCCGGGATGAGCTCCTCTGGGAGGTCGGCATGAATCTCGGGTGTAGATGCCCACCAATACGTGCCCGGAGGAGGAGGTGGTAGCTCGGAGAACCGGGTCGAAGGTAATGGCTCTGGGGTGTCATGTGTAGTGTTAAGAATGGGTTCGATGACAGAGATAGCAGGTGGTGCCGAGATCTTAGTCTCAGTGGCATCACTCGACTGAATCAAGGCATGGGGAGTCAAAGTTGGGAGGACAGACGTGGATCCTGCAGAAGAGGTCGGAGACATGGGCTCGTACTCCTTATCCGAATTGAAAACGTAGATCGGCATCGATGCTGAAGACATATCTATGACAAGGCAATGCACAAGTACAATTGATATAGGTTAAGTTAGTGTATAAATCGTTAAAAACATGTGATAAACTGTAGTTATAGTCTAGGTCCACTAAATGCAACCTAATTCCCTATAACCAGTGGCTCTGATACCAATCTGTCACACCCCCAAACCTCGGCGGTTTCCCGCGGGGTTCGAACATCATGGTTTCATAGTCACTGATCGACCACTACATGGTTTTGTAAAACATACGTCTCAAATAAGTTAAAGGTACATCATTGTTCAGAGTTAAATTTGCTGAAGCAATAGTAATAAGGTAAATTGTTTTCAAAACATGACAGATATAAAATGAATGTCCCAAACAGCATGAATGGCCCTAAACATGAGATGATCCATGCTAGCTTAACTTGTTGCATCTATCAATTACCTGAGAAAAGATGCATGAAAAATGTTAACATAATGTTGGTGAGTTCACAGGTTTTAAGTAATAATAAATAGCGTAAAGGACCACAATACTTTCTATGATTTGATTGTTGTACATACAATGCAACAAATTATATAAGCGCCGCAACCGAAGCTAGACTATAACTGTAATAAATTGCCCCTACCCATGCCTACTATGAGCATGGGTGTGAACAGGCTAATAATGCACCCGTTTAGACCACCAGTCAAGGTTAGGGTAATTAACCTGGGTGGGGGTAGTCAAACCCAATAGTACTATCCATGATTACCTCGCTTTGGGAAATAAACTAACGGTTCGATAACAGGGGACTTCATATGGTAAGTAAACAACTTATATAACATGTGAAATCATTGACAAGTAAATGTGTCCAAGAAAATTAGTAATTTGCATGTAATCTCCCCCAAAAGGAAAATAGGTAAAAATGGGCCCGTGAAACTAGCCTGTAATACACGCGTGAGTACTAGCAATAGTCTGTATGTATGACTAGTCTTGGAATCTCCTAAACAAAATCACAATATATTCATGAGGTCATGATTACTAACCCTAGATGGTCATGGATAACTCATCCACAAAGTTAGTTTTGAAAATATCACTTGACTAGTTAGACATGTCAAGTCGTAAATGTTTTATTTAGATTCTTGTCTTTATCTTCCTAAAAGTACATAATGTATTGAATGTGTTTTTGGTATTATACTTTCCATGTGTATGAGTTTCCTTTTTACCAAATATCTCCAAAAGTTTACTTTATCTTAATATAGGCATTTGACAGAATCAAGGGGATTTTTGGGTCTGGTTGTCATACTATTTTCATGGTACAAAGAATTTTTATAAAATCTGATACTTTTATCACATCTAGATCTATGTCTTATAATTACAAAAAGGTATAGCTTGTATCATGCAACTAAGTTTAAGTTCCTCGAAATTGTTCATGAAGCAACAGATGTCAGTGCAACATTTTTCTGTACATGTCTATGGAATTCACCTTTTTGAGGGGTCAAAACCTACATTCACAAATAGATCCTATATTACTTTTAAACCTAACACCTTAAGCTAAGTTACCATAGAAGGAAAATCTTCATTTTATTACTTTAAGCATAACTTATGCCTCATTCTTTCTGCCCTATCTATTCTGCCAAAAAATCAGGTTCAACACTTTAATTTGTTTGTACGTTTTGGATAGGTTATACTCATCTAAAAATTTCAAGATTGGATGGGTTAGCAACTAGACATCGTAAAGTTAATGTTAGGATCAAGAAATGGTTCATTTAACCATGTTTAGGTCGAGTTATGGTGTTGAAAACACAGAACATGAATCTGCCAGAAAGTGTCTTACATGTTTTGTTACTTTTTAAACTTTGCTAGAGCACTTTTGGGATGAGTTAGTGAACATGAACACATCATGGTGATGTATAGAAGATTAGAAACAAGGGGCTAATCTTAAACAAGGAAGGAGAAAGAGATGGTAGTCTTGAAATGCAAGGAAAAGAAGACTTGATCCTTTGAACTAAGAAAACCCAACAAGAAAAGTGAAGAAGATGTTATGCTTGGGAGCTTCAAAAATCACTTGGTGTTCAACAATGGTACTTGAATCACCCAAGATTTGAAGAAAATAAGTTGAAAATCAAATGAAGTGGTGGTGGGGATGCATTGGCTTAAAATTTAGAGAGGGAGAGGAGGAGAAAAGATGTTAGGTGTGTGGTGTGTTGATGTATGCTTTGTTTGAAGGCTTTATAGGCCTACACCCCTTTTCTTGCAAGAGACTTTGAAGCATGAGTGTATCACCCCATGGATAAGAGGATGAGATAGGGCTCTCTAATTATAGTACTGGGGTTAATCCTCTTTAATCAATGTCAAGGATGTTTCACAAAAGAGGAAATCTCTTGGTTTTGGCAAAAGTTGCATGTATTTGTCAAGAAATTGAAAAGACAAAAGAGGGGGGGGGGGGGGGAGGGGACGGCCAAGGGAGGGGGTAGGGTGTTTTGTTTTTATATTTTGTGTAGTATTGGGTATTTGGGTGATATTTGTTGCACCATAGGTACTTTTTTACATATTCTTATATTTTTACTTTTTCCTTTTTCTTTTAAAATACATTAGAATATTATAAGAATTCATGTAATATTAGATATTTCAATATTGATGATATGTAAATAATAACTCATTTATCTAGTAGTTGCGTTACAAGCGTTTTACTCTGATAACATATCAATTTACGCGTTAAGGTTTTTCTTAAATTTTAAACTTTTCCCATGTATTAATATTGGAACCTAAGATACTTTAAAACACTTTAAGGTATTTATTGACACACACACACACACACACACACATATATATATATAAATAAATATATATATAAATAAATAAATATATATATATATATATATTAATTATCACCAACGTTCTTGTGTGCTTGTATCGCGTGTAAAAATGATAACTACGCCGAATTACCGATGCATGAGATGTTATACGTGAAAGTTTGCAATGCATAAAACGACTTCAATAATTGTAATTAAATTGGAATCAAGTGTCATAGGTGTAATTATAACCAAGTCAAGATCGGGTATTGACCTGAAATTGCCGGTTGTCACATACTCCCCATGTTAAAAGAATTTCGTCCCGAAATTTAGTTAGGGTTGTCTGCAGATGCCAGGGTTTCAAACAAGTAAGGCTAGTTGAGCTTTATTTGATCTTCACATTCCCAAGTAAATTCGGGTCCTCTTCTGGAATTCCACCGGACCTTCACTATAGGAAACGACTTCGGTTCATCTTCTTTACCTCTCGATCTAGAATCTCCACGGGCTTTTCAATAAAATGAAGTTGTTCATCAATCTGAACCTCATCGAGTGGTATAACCAGAGTTTCATCTGACAGGCACTTCTTCAGATTTGACACATGGAAAGTGTCAACAACACTACTAAGTTCTTGAGGAAGTTTTAGCTTGTAAGATACAGGACCAATCCTGGCTAGGATTTCAAACGGTTCAATGTATCTAGGGTTTAGCTTACCACGTTTGCCAAAACGAATTACTCCTTTCCATGGTGAGACTTTAAGTAGAACCTTATCTCCCACTTGGAATTCCAATTGTTTACGTCTCACGTCAGCATAGCTTTTCTGACGGTCACGCGCGGCTTTGAGTCGGTTCTGAATCTGAGCGATCTTTTCCGTGGTCTCGCGTATGATCTCGGGACCAGTGAGTTGACTATCGCCAACCTCCGTCCAACACAGTGGTGATCGATACTTCCTTCCGTATAGTGCTTCAAACAGTGCAGCTTTGATACTGGTGTGATAGCTATTATTGTAAGAAAACTCAGCTAAGGGTAGGTGAGTATCCTAACGGTTTCCAAAGTCTATCACGCAAGCCCTAAGCATGTCTTCTAATGTCTGAATGTTCCATTCGCTCTGACCATCTGTCTGTGGTGGTATGCGGTACTCATATCCAACCGTGTACCCAAGGCCTTTTGTAATGATTGCCAAAATCTAGAGGTAAATCGACTGTCTCGATCAGAGATAATGGAGATCGGTACTCCATGTCTCGAAACAACCTCCTTGAGATAAACCCTCGTCAACCTTTCCATTTTATCAGTTTCTTTAATTGGTAGGAAGTGAGCAGACTTTGTTAGTCGATCCATAATTACCCAAATCGTATCACAACCGGTGGATGTCTTGGGTAGTTTTGTGATGAAATCCATGGAAATCTGCTCCTATTTCCATTGTGGAATCTCCGGTTGGTGCAGTAATCCGGATGGCTTCTGATACTCTGCTTCAACCTTTGAACACGTGAGGCACCTGCTAACATAGGTGGCAATGTCAGCTTTCATGTTAGGCCACCAGTATAACTCCTTCAGGTCTTGATACATCTTATCAGAGCCCGGATGGATGCAGTATCTGGATTTGTGTGCCTCGATCATCACAAGATCCCTCAAGTTTCCAAAATTTGGCACCCAAATTCGATTCATGAAATAGCAAGTTCCATCAGACTTGATCTCAAATTGTTTATCCATGCTGTGAAGGGATTCTTCCTTCAAATTCTGTTCCTTTAGTGCCTCAGACTGAGCATCACGAATTTGAATAGTTAGACTCGTATGAATCCTCATTCCCAACGCTCGCACCCGTAAAGTGTTGGTTCGTTCTTTCCTGCTCAGAGCGTCTGCTACAACATTCGCTTTTCCAGGATGCTAACGAATCTCATAGTCATAATCGTTTAGTAACTCAACCCACCCGCGTTGCCTCATGTTTAGTTCCTTCTGATCGAAGATGTGCTGGAGGCTTTTGTGATCGGTGAATATAGTACATTTGGTACCATACAGGTAGTGTCGCCAAATCTTTAGTGCAAAAACAATAGCTCCTAATTTGAGGTCGTGAATGGTGTAGTTTTTCTCATGCACTTTCAATTGTCGTGACGCGTAAGCAATAACTTTGTCGCGTTGCATTAGGACACAGCCACGTCCTTGTCGTGATGCGTCGTAGTACACCACAAAACCATCGTTTCCCTCTGGTAGTTGGCGCGCAACACAGTTTCTGCTTTAACAATTGAAACAATGCTTCCTGCTTATCACCGCAATCAAACTTCTTGTCTTTCTGAGTCAGGGTTGTCAGTGGTTGGGCTATTTTGGAGAAATTTTCGATAAAGCGTCGGTAATAGCCTGCCAAACCTAGGAATTGTCGTATATCAGTCGAGGTCTTAGGTGCCTCCCAGTTTTTAATGGCCTCTATCTTGGATGGGTCAACATGTATTCCCTTCTCGTTAACCACATGCCCAATAAATTGCACTTCTCAGATCCAGAAGTCACATTTTGAGAATTTTGCGTATAATTTCTCATTCTTGAGTAGCTCCAAGATTAACCTTAAATGTTGTTCTTGCTCATCCTTGATTCGTGAATATATCAAGATGTCATCGATGAAGACGATCACGAATTTATCCAAGTAGGGTTTGCACACTTTATTCATGAGATCCATGAATACAGCTGGTGCATTGGTTAACCCAAATGGCATAACCATGAACTCGTAGTGACCATAACGAGTTCGAAATGCGGTCATGGGAATGTCTTCCTCTTGGATTCGTAATTGGTGATATCCAGAACGTAAGTTAATCTTTTAGTAGTAACTAGATCCCTGAAGTTGGTAATAAGTCATTAATTCGAGGGAGAGGTACCGGTTCTTAAAGGTGAGCTTGTTTAACTCTCGGTAATCGATGCACATTCGAAAAGATCCATCTTTTTTCTTAACAAATAAAACTGGGGCTCCCCAGGGTGAGAAACTTGGTCTTATGAATCCTTTATTTAACAATTCTTGTAATTGATTAGACAACACTTGCATCTCTGACGGTGCTAGTCGGTATGGGGATCGTGCTACTAGAGCAGCTCCAGGTACCAGGTCAATTCAAAATTCGACCTGTCTTTACGGTGGAAGTCCCGACAAGTCCTCTGGAAATACTTCCGGATAGTCTCGCACGATGGGTATATCCTCGATTCTTTTCTCTTCGATTCGCTTCTCCACTACGTGCGCTAAGATTGCATGATAGCCCTTTCGTAAGTACTTCCGAGCCTTCATACATGAAATGATCCGTAACACCGTACCATATTTTTCTCCTTGAATTGATATGGTCTCTCCACTCAGAAGTGGAATGCGAACGACCTTCTCACGACAAACGATTTCCGCTCGGTTTTCCGATAGCCAATCCATGCCAATAACAATGTCGAAACTCCCCAGGGTTATAGGTAGCAAATCTATATTGAACGTGTGATCCGCCAAACTGAGAGTGCATCCTTGTATGATTTTGTCGGTTTCGATCAACTTACCATCAGCTAACTCTATTGTTAATGGGATATTATAAGGCTGGTCCAACCAAAACCACTTCACATAGTCATTTTGATGCTACATTCAAGGGCTTCCGAAGCTAAGTATGAGATCTTCCGAAGACAAAGTCTGATGAAAGAGCTAAAGACAAAGTCTGAAAGCTTCCGAAGACAAAGTCTGATGAAAGAGCTGAAGACAAAGTCTGAAAGCTTCCGAAGACAAAGTCTGATGAAAGAGCTGAAGACAAAGTCTGAAGACTCCGAAGACGAAGTCTGAAGAAAGAGCTGAAGACAAAGTCTGCTTCCGAAGACAAAGAAGACTCCAAGCCTTGGAAGAAGCAGCCTTCCGAAGTATAAGTGGCTTCGGAAGAGGTTATTCTTCCAAAGCATTTTTATCCTTCGGAAGACATTGCTATGTCCAGTAGATATAAGTATGGTCCCTGACAGTCCGCTGCAGACCTCTGATACAGCATGGCATCTTCCTAAAGAGCCATGTTGTTGACCATACTTTATTATACTGTTCACCTTTTTATGATAGTACATGTTATCAACTTTAGTTGGTGACAAAAGGTAAGTCAGGGACATGTCCTGACTACCTACTCTCAGGCAAAATATCTGAAAGACCTCACCTAGAGTCTTGTTGTATAGATGTTTGGTTAGAGGTTTCCAGCTGGTATCAAAGTATATCCGGCTGTAGGTAGTATTATATATATCTTCTCCTTGTAACTCATTAAGTATCGATTTGAGTCCAAGAGTCTTGTAATCCTTTGAGTTGAGAAGCAATATATAAAAGTGCCTTGAAAATTTACTTCCTGTGTTCATTTACTGCTTGTTACTTGTTATATTGTGATCAACTCTTCATAGACTCTTGCTGAGTGTTGTTCAAGGTGAGTTTGAGAGAAAAACCATCTGTTGAGTGACCAACATACGATCCTGCAATTGTATATTTAGAAGTCAAATGGGTAGGAGTAATTTCAAGCAATGGACTTAATTCACTAGACACAAAACTCCTATCAGCACCCGTATCGAATAGGATTAATGCAAAGAGATTATTTACAAGGAACGTACCCATAACAATGTTCGGGTCCTGTCGAGCTTCTCCAGCTCCAATCCCAAAAGCTCGACGACGTGCGTTATTTCCACCAGTTTGCTTCAAGTTCGGACAATCTTTGCGAAAATACCCGGTAACACCACATTCGAAGCACGCACGATTGTTTCCTGTTTTAGGAGTAGTGTCGGGCTTTCGACAGTCCTTAGTCGCATGACCAAAACGTTTGCACTTCTGGCACATTGAATCTCCACATGCACCTAGGTGATTAAAGTTACACTTATTGCACTTAGGTAGGTTTCCAGCATACCCATATTTTGCCTTCTTCTCCGATGGGCCAGCAGTGAAAGCCCTAACAACCACTTGTTTGTTTTGGTTTTGGTGCGGAGCATTTTGACCATGATTGTTTTCCCATTTCCTCTTGTTGTCATAGTTCTTCTCCACGACCGTCTTTTTCACAAACACTCCCTGACGTACAGCTTGATCAGTCAGGTCGTGGGCAATCTTGACAGCCTCTTGGATGGTGGCTGGCTTGGATGAGGTGACCATGCTCTGGATTTGGGGTGCAAGGCCCCAAATGTACCTTTCCGCACGCTTGAACTCTGGGTTAACCATTTGAGGGCATAGACGAGCAAGGTCATGAAATCGGGTGGTGTAGCTTGTAACTTCTGCACCCTTCATGGTGTGGTTCCAAAATTCAACCTCAAGTTTTTGCAATTCATTTCGGGGGAAATATTCATCAGTCAGCATTTGTTTCAACTCATCCCAAGTGATTTGATAGGCAGCGTCAATACCCAAAGTTTGAGCATGAGCATTCCACCAAGTGAGTGCTTGACCTTCAAAGGTAAAAGTGGCGAATTTCATCTTATTCTCCTCGGCACAGTTAGTGATTCGCTGAACGGACTCCATCTTCTCTATCTAGCGGACCAAACCAACAGCTCCTTCATTACGGTGAAAGTTAAACGGCTTACAGTTCAGAAACGTCTTATAGGAGCAACCTTTGTGGTTGGTATCAGATTCTTTGTTGTAGGTTTAATCATATTAGTAATAATTAAACATTAGTAATGACCTGTGTATTGCAGGTCTTTAGTTACGCCAGACATTATAATACCTCCTGTGCCACTGGCATTGCCTCCATTTACTTCAGATCCTCCGGCGCTACGATTCGCCTTGTGATGTGCGATTGCATCCGCCACTCGTTGCGCCACAAGCTGTTCTATAGCCTCTGCTGTCATGGGAGTACCGCTTCCTACATTGGTTCTGACATTTCTCCTTCGTGGTGGCATGTTTCTTCAAATCATAATGATAAGCAAGATAAGACAATATGTAATAATGTCAAACACATGTGCACCAAAAGTAAGCAATCATATCAACCAAGCAACCACGTAATATTTAAAAGATAACATAACTTGATAATAAATTGTATGAATTACAAAGTATTTCCAGAGTACATACTCCTACAACAAGTTAATATCCAATATTACGTGAGCACAACCCGCTCACTATAGGCAATCAGTGGAATAACGAGTGAACGCGCCTGTCTGTACGGCCACCATGGCCATGAGCATGCATACGGCTGCCAATGCAGTAGTGGACTCCAGGCGCTCTTCCATTCCCAACACTCTTTCTTCAGCCATGATCGCGCGCTGCTCTGCCTGGGTAGCTCTCTGCTCTGCCGCCTCCACTCTCTGCGTCATGGATGACATGTCCTCCTGCATCCTGGTAAGTGAGCTATGCATCGTGTGCAATGCCTGATCATCGAGGTATCTGCCATCCTTGATCGCTAGTAATCGGCTCTCCACGTCCTCCCTGTCAAAGGTCTTCTAAACTTCGGTGAGTTCAGTGCGTAGCTCATGAAGCTGCTGGTCATGCCTCTCAGATCGTGCCACGAGAAGAGGCACGGTAAGCTTCTTAGGCTCCTGAGTGAGGGGAATCGGGTGCGGGGTACGCGACGACTCGCCTACCTCGAAAGTGGAGGAATACCCTCGATGTCTCCCACTCATCCAGTCGGCTAGGCATCCACCCCCACCGACGGATGTCGATTCTACGCCTTCTGGGTGCAGGCTCGGGCTCAGTAGTACAGTCTCGAATGGGTGTGGCAGGACAGATCGGAACATGAACCCGCTTCCTAGGAGTATGTGCAAGAAGCGCACCCCCAGGGCGAGTCTGATAGCGACGGTAAGAGGGAGGTGGTACACCCGGACCAAGGATACGGTGCGTGTCTGTAGTCACGGGCTTGGGGCCAGCAACTACCGGGGAGGGGTCAGCAGGCTCAGGGGTGAGGTGGAGGGGATCGAAGTCTGCTAGCGGAGTCGGATCAGAGGGTTGAGGAATCGGGTCAATGGGCTGAGTAACCGGATCAGCAGGGTGAGAGGTGGGGTAACGAGGTGGGGGAACAACCTCGGAGGACTCCGGGTCGATCGGGTCGATGTCGTCCGAATCGGAGTCAGCCTGGTCGGTGTCGGCTGGGTCGGAGTCTGCCGGGTCGGAGTCGGCCGGGTCGGAGTCGGTCGGCCGGGTCGGAGTCAGCTGGGTCAGAGTCGACCGGGTCGGAGTCGACCGGGTCAGTATCGACTGTCTAGGAAGTTGGGTCAGTGAACTCCGAGTCTAGGTCAACTACCTCGGTGTCAGCAGGCAGAAGGGTGGGATCTGTGGTCTCGGGAGTGGGATCGGCTGGTCGAGGATCAGCAGTCACAGGGACAGACCCCCGGGATGGCTCAACAAAGATATGGGACATGGTTAGTGGGATGACCATCGGCAGTTGTGGGCCGATGATACGCATGATTCCCGGGATGAGCTCCTCTGGGAGGTCGGCATGAATCTCGGTGTAGATGCCCACCAATACGTGCCCGGAGGAGGAGGTGGTAGCTCGGAGAACCAGGTCGAATGTAGTGGCTCTGGGGTGTCATGTGTAGGGTTAGAAATCGGTTCGATGACAGAGATAGCAGGTGGTGCGGGGATCTTAGTCTGAGTGGCATCACTCGACTGAATCAAGGCACGGGGAGTTAGAGTTGGGAGGACAGACGTGGATCCTGCAGAAGAGGTCAGAGACGTGGGCTCGTACTCCTCATCCGAATCGAAAATGTAGATCGGCATGATGCTGAAGACATATCTGTGACAAGACAATGCACAAGTACAATTGATATAGGTTAAGTTAGTGTATAAATCGTTAAAAGCATGTGATAAACTGTAATTATAGTCTAGGTCCACTAAATGCAACCTAATTCCCTATAACCAATGGCTCTGGTACCAATCTGTGACACCCCCAAACCACGGCGGTTTCCCGCGGGGTGCGAACATCATGGTTTCATAGTCACTGATCGACCACTACATGGTTTTGTAAAACATACATCTCAAATAAGTTAAAGGTACATCATTGTTCAGACTTAAATTTGCGGAAGCAATAGTAATAAGGTAAATTGTTTTCAAAACATGACAGATACGAAAATGAATGTCCCAAACAACATGAATGGCCCTAAACATGAGATGATCCATGCTAGCTTAACTTGTTGCATCTATCAATTACCTGAGAAAACATGCATGAAAAATGTCAACATAATGTTGGTGAGTTCACAGGTTTTAAGTAATAATAAATAGCGTAAAGGACCACAATACTTTCTATGATTTGATTGTTGTACATACAATGCTACAAATTATATAAGCGCCGCAACCGAAGCTAGACTGTAACTGTAATAAATTGCCCCTAGCCATGCCTACCATAAGCATGGGTGTGAACAGGCTAATAATGCACCCGTTTAGACCTCCAGTCAAGGTTAGGGTAATTAACCTGGGTGGGGGTAGTCAAACCCAATAGTACTATCCATGATTACCTCGCTTTGGGAATAAACTAACGGTTTGATAACTGGGGACTTCATATGGTAAGTAAAAAACTTATATAACATGTGAAATCATTGACAAGTAAATGTGTCCAAGAAAATTAGTAATTTGCATGTAAAATCCCCCAAAAGGAAAATAGGTAAAAATGGGACCGTGAAACTCACCTGTAATACACGCGTGAGTACTAGCAATAGTCTGTATGTATGATTGGTCTAGGAATCTCCTAAACAAAATCATAATATATTCATGAGGTCATGATTACTAACCCTAGGTGGTCATACATAACTCATCCACAAAGTTAGTTTTGAAAATATCACTTGACTAGTTAGACACGTCGAGTCGTAAATGTTTTATTTAGATTCTTTTCTTTATCTTCCTAAAGGTACATAATGTATTGAATGTGTTTTATATTAAGTATAATGGTATTATACTTTCCAGGTGTATGGGTTTTCATTTTATTACTTTAAGCATAACTTAATTCTTTCTGCCCTATCTATTCTGCCCTATCTATTCTGCCCTATCTATTCTGCCCTATCTATTCTGCCAAAAAATCAGGTTCAACACTTTAATTTGTTTGTACGTTTTGGATAGGTTATACTCATCTAAAAATTTCAAGGTTGGATGGATTAGAAACTAGACATCCTAAAGTTAATGTTAGGCTCAAGAAACGGTTCATTTGACCATGTTTAGGTCGAGTTATGGTGTTGAAAACACAGAACATGAATCTGCCAGAAAGTATCTTACATGTTTTGTTACTTTTTAAACTTTGCTAGAGCACTTTTGGGATGAGTTAGTGAACATGAACACATTATGGCGATGTATAGAAGATTAGAAACAAGGGGCTAACCTTAAACAAGCAAGGAGAAAGAGATGGTAGTCTTGAAATGCAAGGAAAAGAAGACTTGATCCTTTGAACTAAGAAAACCCAACAAGAAAGTGAAGAAGATGTTATAGGAAGCTTAGGAGCTTCAAAAATCACTTGGTCTTCAACAATGGCACTTGAATCACCTAATATTTGAAGAAAATAATTTAAAAATCAAATGAAGTGGTGGTGGGGATGCCTTGGCCGAAAATTTAGAGAGGGAGAGGAGGAGAAGAGATGTTGGGTGTGTGGTGTGTTGATGTATGCTTTGTTTGAAGGCTTTATAGGCCTACACGCCTTTTCTTGCAAGAGACTTTGAAGCATGAGTGTATCACCCCATGGATAAGAGGATGAGATGGGGCTCTCTAATTATAGTAGTGGGGTTAATCCTCTTTAATCAATGTCAAGGATGTTTCACAAAAGAGGAAATCTCTTGGTTTTGGCAAAAGTTGCATGTATTTGTCAAGAAATTGAAAAGACAAAAGAGGAGGGGGGGGGGGGGGGAGGGGACGGCCAAGGGAGGGGGTAGGGTGTTTTTTTATATTTTGTGTAGTATTGGGTATTTGGGTGGTATTTGTTGCACCATAGGTATTTTTTTTACATATTCTTATATTTTTACTTTTTCCTTTTTCTTTTAAAATACATTAGAATATTATAAGAATTCATATAATATTAGATATTTCAATATTGATGATATGTAAATAATAACTCATTTATCTAGTAGTTACGTTACAAGCGTTTTACTCTGATAACATATCAATTTACGCGTTAAGGTTTTTCTTAAATTTTGAACTTTTCCCATGCATTAATATTGGAACCTAAGATACTTTAAAACACTTTAAAGTATTTATTGACACACACACACACACACACACACACACACACACACACACACACACACACATATATATATATATATATATATATATATATATATATATATATATATATATATATATATATATATATATATATATAATATATATATTAATTATCACCAACGTTCTTGTGTGCTTGTATCGCGTGTAGAAATGGTAACTACGCCGAATTACCGATGCATAAGATGTTATACGTGAAAGTTTGCAATGCATAAATCGACTTCAATAATTGTAATTAAATGGAAATCAAGTGTCATAGGTGTAATTATAACCAAGTCAAGATCGGGTATTGACATGAAATTGCCGGTTGTCACACTACGGAAGACCAAGTTCCTGCGGAATAGGGCTGTACAAAAAGTTCGTGGCTCGAAGCTCGCTCGAAGGTCGCTCGAGAAAAGCTCGGCTCGAAAAAAGCTCGGCTCGAAAAAAGCTCGTATCCAAACGAGCCGGCTCGGCTCGGCTCGAATTCTAAACGAGCCGAACTCGAGCAAGGGTTAGCTCGGTTCGAGCTCGGCTCGTGGCTCTGTTCGTTGGCTCGGCTCCTGACTCGGTGCATATAATATAGTATATATATATATTTATATGGTATAATAAAAAATATTATTATTACTACTACTATTATTATGATTATTATTTTTATATTAGGATTTTAGAAAGATTTTCTAAAAATAAAAATAGATTCTTTTTAGAAACAATTAATATTTTATTTAAAAAATATATAACTTGATAGCAAATTATTTATATTTAAAATTATGATCTTTGTTATCTAAGTACGGAGTACTCAATAAAAGCTAAAAGCCCTAATATATATTTTTATGTTTTCATATAAATTAATGTAAAAAAAATTTTTAAATCGAGCTGGCTCGAACGAGCCACTAGCTGGCTCGAGCTTTTCACAAGCCGAACTCGAGCCGGTGTTTTGAGCTCGTTAAAATTTTCGAGTCGACTCGGCTTGGCTCGATAAGCTTCGAGCTCGAGCTCAAACCCATCCTGGCTCGGCTCGGCTCGGCTCGGCTCGTTTACAGCCCTACTGCGGAAGACCAAGTTCCTGCGGAAGACAAAGTTCCTACGGAAGAGCAAAAACACTTGGACGCATCTTACAAGTGTTACAAGTGTTACAAGTCAACAAGTCAACAAGTCAATTATGAATCCCAAGAGATCTGGTGTTTCCTTAATAGACTCATAATTATCTATAAATATGAGTCCTAGGTTTCACATCAACTGATTGAACACAAGAACATTATTACGGCAAACACACATCACATCACCCAATCAAACCCTAGCCGTCGTCACATCAACAATAATACGTTCAACGAATCTTTGTTCATAGCATTCTTAATTATTTTTTTGTAATCATTATTCAGTATTAATGAAATACATTTGAATTAATTCTTGTTTGCTTATTTATTAAGTATACATAATTGTGTTCATCAAACAAGCTTTAATTTTGATATTAAATTATCAATTAAAAACAATTAAACAATAGCTAATGATTATTCCGCAATCATTGACTTGATTCCATTCCAATACTGATAATTCCTGATTGCGATCCTTGAATTCTCAGGTATCAAGTTCCTGCGGAAGACCTAGTTCTTGCGGAAGACAATGTTCCTAAGGAAGAGCAAAAACACTTGGACGCATCTTACAAGTGTTACAAGTCAACAAGTCAACAAGTCAATTACGAATCCTAAGAGATCCGATGTTTCCTTAACAGACTCATAATTGTCTATAAATATGAGTCGTAGGTTTCACATCAACTGATTGAACACAAGAACATTATTACGGCAAATGTCACACCCCAACCGACGGCGGAATCATCGGGGCAGACGAATGTGAAACGATTGTTCATAGCTCATGGAATTAAATATGTTGAAATAATATTAAATGTCATTTTTCATTGAATAAAACTAGACAATTAAGTCATTACAATACAACAAATATTTAAATAACAACATAATATATTTAATTAAACTAAGTCCAAGTCCTATATGAGAAAGAAGAATTCCTCAAGTAGCAATCCTGAAACATGTTAAAAATAAATGGTCAATTTTGAAAGTTGGTGAGTTTTCATGGGTTAAGCATACATACATACATACATACATACATACATACATACATACATACATACATACATACATACATACATACATACATACATACATATATATATATATATATATATATATATATATATATATATATATATATATAGTTTACAAGTAGAAATTCATGTCGATGGTTATGAATTATGCAAGTTTATAGAGTACATATAGCTACAATCAAACCTTGACATATTACAAGATTACAACATTACAAGATTAAACGATTAGCTAAGGCTAGCAATAGTTAATGATTGTTAACGTATAATGTATATCATATAAAACTCACAATAATATAAATAACCATAATAAAAAGTAAAGATGAATTGCATGTGCGTTTACAAGTATCAAAAGGTTTACAAGTGTAAGTTAATAAGTTAACATGTTTCACCCTAAAATGTGTGAAATAATAAAAGAGGGGCATGGAAAACTACAAGTATAGTGATGGTTGTAGAGTACATAAGAAAGCTTGGATATCAAGAGTCAAAAGTGATGTCCTAAATGATAAAAAAAATAATAAATTGAGGTTGGAATTCATTACAAGAAGTTAGGACGCTTAGGAATGCCAATAAGCGAAAGGTAGATTGGTAAACGATTATTGTACCAATTTTAGATTCTGGACAGAATGTTTGGTATGTGTTTGAACATGTTTTTAAAATAGTAAACGGTTTCATAAAATTATAAAAATTTACATTTGACTAGTTCAAAGTCTCCCGGACAACTTTCATTCAGAAACATTTTTATAAAAAGATCCGTAAATAGGTCAAACAAGTAGCACAAGACAGAAGGTGCTGAAATACGCACTTATTTATGAAAGCCATTGTTGAGTCGTCTGATTGAGTGAAGGGATCTCGGATCTAGTTTAATCAATTAGGTTATGATTTGCAGTGGAATAGTATAAGAATTAGACAAAATTTAAGCAAGAACACAAAGGATATTTAGTGAAACAGTACGGTTATAAAGAGAGAATGTTTTCTGCAAAAGGGAATGTATTCATTCATACACAAGCTTCAACGATTACAAATTAGGTCAACCTTCCTTTTATAAAGGAAGGTGACGTCAGCAGATGTCACCTGATAGTGACATCTAACCGTTTTACATAAACAACTGAAAATAACTAAAACTACTGAAGATGTCCACAACAGCTGAGGACATCTTCTTACAAAAGAAGCTAAGTTTTAACTAATACTACAACTACTGATTACAAACTACTGAAATTATAAAAACAACTACTGAAAATTAAACCATCACAACTACTGAAGAGTACTACTTCAGCTGTTGTGACAACTTCTGAAGACTTGGTCTTCAGACTTTGTCTTCAGCTGATGTCTTCAGACTTTGTCTTCAGTACTTGTATTCAGACTTTGTCTTCAGTGCTTGTCTTCAGACTTTGTCTTCAGCTGATGTAGTCTTCTTCAGTGTTATGATGTCTGTGGGACTTAAAGGTTTTTCTGATCTGGCTCATCGGTTCTTTTGGTCCAACAAACTCCCCCTGAACCAATGCAGCCAAAACCTTTAAATTTATTGGAGTCCCACTTATTAGGCAAAAAGATTGTCTTTTTCTTCCGGATCAGCTCAGAAGTGACCATTTTAAGCACAGGCCTGGGAAGAGGTTTTAGAAATTTGATTGGCAAAGGATGGATGGGAACTCTGTCTTGGGAAATTGGACACAGAGTTGTTGCCCCAACCATGAAACCTACTTCCCTATAATGAGTCTGTAAGACTCTCGCACATAGGCCTCAAGGAAAACTATTTGTTCCTCCATGGTAAGATCTTCAGCTTCTCCCTCAAAGAAGAACTCAGGCCCATAGTACTCAGACAAGTACTTCACATGCTTTCCATTCTTTAACTCCATAGTTGTTATCTCTCTATATGCAAACTCATCAGGATGATTACCTTCAAGTAACAACTGGAGTTCATTGCTTCTTACTTCTTCAAGCCTCTTGTATATCAACCCTTTCTTCACCATTTTGTTTTCCAGTAAAGTTTGTAGGGTCATTTTAGACTTGTAGGCTCTTTTGAAGTCTTCGAGGATTTCCTAGGGTTACACTACAATAGCCAGCATGATCACTGCATCTACAATCTTCTTTACTTGGCCATTGTATTTTCTTGGGATGTCCTTCTTATGGATTCTGTCACTCACCCTGGGATCAGGCCAGATTCATACTCTCTCTTTCTGATATTTGAATGTAAACCTGAGAGCATACAACCTCTGAGCATGTTTCCTCATAGCTTGTATCGATGAAGTTTGAGGAAACTCTTTATCAATTAGGCTCAACAGCTGCTTATCATGTTGTTTGTGCTGTTCTTCTTCTTCCAGCTTAACTTTTACCATTTGCCTCTGGATGTCAGGTGTGATTGTTGTTGGTTGACTCCTGGGCTCAGGCATCTTAATAACAGCTGAAATGGGCAGCCTGTCTTCCTCATCATCGACTTCTTCTTCTTCTTCTTGAAGCCTCAACACCCTTCTCTCCTCTTGGGTACATCATCGGCAGTTTGTGTTGGTTTCTTGGGTAAAGGAGTTGGTTTTGTGGGTTGTGATGTTGGTGGTTTTGGTGTGGGAGATTGTTCAGAATGCTCTAGTATTTTGGTTGCAAGTGAGGCTTTGGAGTACTTTGCCAGATCAGTCCTCTTCCTAGCACCAGCTTCATTAAGGGCTTCTATGATCAATCCCTTTGTAAATACTTCAGACGAACAGATTTGGTTGGTTATCTCCAAAATACTGTCCCTGGTCCATGATTTCACCTCAAGGATTGATCTCCCCAAATATTTTGAAATGAATCTGACCATAGCCTCCAGTCTTTCCTGTTCTTTCTCACTCTAACTAGCCCATCTATACTCAATCTCTTGTATCTCCAGCCTTCTGATCTCAGAATCAAGTTTAGCAGTGTCGAATCCTTGTCTAGATAGCTAATCAATGATTTTGTCCATGGATCTGCTATGTTGCTCATCAGCTGCTTTAATCATATCATCTAATTTCTTCTCAGAAGTCTTCTCATCACCCTTCCTCTTCTTGTATGTGACATGAAAGTCTTTTTCCTTCTCCTTCTCCTTTTCTTTTTCTTTCTCCTCCTCCTTTTCTTTCTCTTTCTCATCCTCCTTCTTTTTCTCCTTCTCCTCTTCAACTATCTTCCTCTTGACTACTTTCACTGACTTAGACTCCCCCTTTTTGGCTGCATTGAGTTCAGGGGTTTGAATGTTAGAAAGTCTCTTAGTGACTGCATCATCAACCAGGGTGGGGTTTGTATATTTGAGGAGAGCCTCTCATCAAGGGCTTGATACACAATTTCAGTGATGATGGGAGTGATGAGAGGCAAGGAAGATTTAAAGACAACAACCATTTGCTTAGAGGGATTCTGTCCCTGAGAAATGGTGCCAGAAGCAGAGGCTGGTGGTTGATTTGTGGAGATTGGCTCAGTGTTTAGGAGACCTTCAGAAGAAGGTGCCATCTGTGGGTGAATTTAGGCAGATGGGCTTGATTCTTGAGACATTTTGGCAAGTAGTTCTTGTAGTCTACTTACCTCAGCCTCAAGAATGGTATTGTGAGCTAGAATATCAAAGAAAAAGCCCACGTCATCATCAGTGGGTGCTGAATCATCTGACCTCCTGATTTCATCAGGATGAACATGTGCTGAGTGTGGATCAGTATTCACATGTGCCCCTTGATCTTGGTACTGGGGACTTCCTGCCTTAGGATTATGTCCTTCATTGGCAGTTGCCTCTGGTGAGGTCTTAGAGATGTTACCAACTTCAGCCTGTTCATGTGCTGAAGCAGGAGAAGTGGTAGCCTCACCAGAAGTTCTAATCTCCTCCTCCACACGGGGAGATTGAACTATGTAATCCATGTGTTGTGGGTTATCAGCAACACTAGAATCCTCCCCCTCAACTGTTGAGTTTTTCCCAGTTGTAATAGGTTTCTGGGGAGGGGTTGGAGTGTTTAACTGAGTCAGCACTTCAGAAATTATAAAAGTTAGGCTTTGTGGGGTGGCTTTAGTGGGAGAGAGGTGTGAAGTAAATTGCACCTGGGGTAAATGGTGCTCTTCAATGGCAACCTTCTCAAATGAGAGAGGTTCCAGAAATGTGGCATCCCCTGAAATGGTTGCTTCAAGATCCTGTAGAGAGGATTCTTGAGCGGTTGTGGTTAGTGGAGTTTGTATAACTACTGGTGGATTACTACCAGTAGTTACTTCATGCCTTGGTGCTGCAGGGGCATCCTCAGGGGACTCAACTCCCTGAGTAGCCTTTTTGGGCTTTTTAGTTTTTGGCTTGGTGGGGACTTTGGATCTGGAGGATGAGGCTGTGGGTTCTCGCTGCTTGGGTTTTAGCAGCTTGGCAGCCTCTTTTAGTTGTGTGTTTGAGTTGTGCCTAGAGTATACTTCAGGCAAAACTGCCACAGCAGGGACTCCTAGGCCAACAAGGCCCTCAGCTTTTAATTGATTTTCAATAATAGCCATAAGAAACCTTGGATATAAGATCCATCTATTAGCCACAGGTTTCAAAGCCATTTCTTTTATTCTAAAAGATAATTGCAGAAAGTTTAAGCTTTGGCGTTCAAGAATAGAATACAATACCTGTTGCCACTTGGAAGAAATTTGATCCCATGAGGAGGTCTTGGGGGCAAGGCAGACATTGACCATGTGAAAGATTAGGCGTTCAGGGTCATGGAAGTGCTTCTTCAAGATTGTGGTAGCACTTAGGTCACCTTCGTATCCATCATGGGCGAAGGATAAGTCGGTTGTACCCTTAGGATATTCGGTGACGAAGGTGGCATCATTCAGATTTAGGGTTTGCCGAATAATGTCAGAAGTGACGACCACCTTCTTCTGGTTGACAAACGACTGGAGAGTGATCTCGGCATCATTCTTACCAGTTGTGAGGGTGACGTTTGTCCAGAACTGTTGTAGGGATTCGGCGTATATGGTTGGATTCAAAAGAAAGGATGTTTGGTATGGGGATTCAACCATCAGATTGATGGCGTCATCAAACTTGTGCCAGAAGGCTGATTTGGTGAGGTAGGCTACACAGTTATGGCGTGGTTTGAGTTGCATGGTTGCCATTAATGCAGAAGGGAAGGTTTGAGAATTTTGAATAATAACGTTTAGAGAATGAAAAGTTTTGAGGTTAGGGTTTGGTATTTATAGATTATGAAACGGCTGATGGAAAACAACTGAGGGTTTTGGTGTTGGTCATCAGTTGTTTGAAATGACTAAAGACATGGTTTTAACCTTCAGATGTTGTAAACAACTGAAGACTTGGTGTTAGTTATCAGTAGTTGGAAACTACTGAAGACTTGGTTTTGGCTTCAGTTGTTTTGAAATGAAACAGCAGTTGTTTGAAACAACTGAAGAGTAAAGTTACTCATCAGTTGTTGTCGTCAATTCACAGGTTTCAGTTGTTTCATTCTGACCTCTACATTTACTCATCAGACTTTTGTCTGATTTTCAGACGTTTCATTGGTCATCAGTTCTTTTGAATATTTATGCATCAGCTCTTTTGAACATTTGTGCAGTAGATCTTTTTGAAATAAATATTCTTCAAAACTTGTGAAAAAATTTTGTCTTCAGTACTTATGCGCAAGATTATACATCAGTACTTTTGGACAAATTTGTTCTGCAATACTTATCTGTTGAAAATAAGCATCAGTAATTACATCCACATCAGTAGTTGTAACTACATCAGTTCTTTTTAACAAATAATGTACTTCAGTACTTTTAAGTATTTTAGGCTTCAGTCTTTTTAACACTTCAGTAGTTAAAAAAAATTGAAGACAAAATAACTCATCAGTACTTATTTTTGTCTTTTGGATACTAATACTCATCAGTACTTATGATCTGAGAGTATCAGTATTAGTCAATTTATTCTAGTTGCAGCATACCAAGCCTTAGCATAAGATTTTGAAAAGTTGCATTGTCCAAAGGCTTAGTAAATATATCTGCAAGCTCATCAGCACTAGGAACAAACTTTGGATCAATCAGACCTTTTTCATAACAATCCCTGATGAAATGATGTCTGATCTCAATGTGTTTGGTCTTAGAATGCTGGACTGGATTCTTAACTATACAAAGAGATGAAGCACTATCCATCAGTAATGGAGTCTTAGTCTCTATAATGCCATAATCCAGTAATTGATTCTGAAGCCAGAGTACCTGAGATGTACAACTGCAACATCAATGTACTCTGCTTCAGCAGTGGATGTAGCAACTGAAGTTTGTTTCTTACTCTGCCAAGAAACCAAACAATTGCCTAGCAATTGGCATCCACCAAAAGTTGATTTTCTGGTCACTTTACACCCTGCATAGTCACTATCAGAGAAAGCAACCAACTTGCAAGAGTGACCAGTGGAATACCAAAGACCTAGAGATTGAGTTCCTTGCAAATATCTAAAGATCCTTTTGACTGCAATCAAATGGGATTCTTTAGGTGCAGCCTGAAATCTAGCACAGACACAAGTTGCAAACATAATGTCTGGTCTAGAAGCTGTAAGGTATATCAAGGAACCAATCATACATCTATAAAGGGTTTCATCAACCGCTTTACCTTTCTGGTCAACATCCAGTTATGTAGTGGTGCTCATAGGAGTAGAACATGGCTTACAGTTTTGTAAATCAAACTTTTTCAAAAGATCCTTTGTATATTTTGACTGATAAATGAAAGTTCCATCAGTTCTTTATTTGATTTGCAAACCCAGAAAGAACTGTAATTCTCCCATGGCACTTATTTCAAACTTTTGTTACATCAGTTTTGTAAATGCATCACACAACTGTGGATCAGAGGATACAAAAATGATGTCATCTACATAAATTTGAACAAGTAGCATATGCTGTCATACTTTCTTTATGAATAAAGTTTTATCTATGGAGCCTCTAGTGAAATTATTTTGAAGAAGAAAATTAGACAGTGTTTCATACCAGGCTCTAGGAGCTTGTTTTAACCCATACAGAGCCTTATCAAGCTTATACACCCAATCTGGATGTTTATTATCCTCAAAACCTGGTGGTTGACACACATAAATTTATTTTACCATATAAAAATGCACTTTTGACATCCATTTGAAAAACTTTAAGATAGTGGAAAGCAACATAAGCTAAGAATAATCTGATTGCCTCCAGTCTGGCTACAGGGGCAAAGGTTTCATCATAATCAATACCTTCTTCTTGTGCAAACCCTTGTACAATCAGTCTGGCCTTGTTCTTGACAATTTGACCTTTTTCATCAGTTTTATTCCTAAACACCCATTTAGTGCCTATTGCACACTTACCTTAGGGTAAAGGAACCAGTTCCCACACTTGTTGCTTTTTGAATTGAAGAAGCTCAAGTTGCATGGCTTCAACCCATCGATTGTCTCTTAATGCAACATGATAGTTCTTTGGCTCTTGCTGACTGATGAAGAGAGCATAGAAGCAGAAATTTGACAATTGACTTCTGGTTGAAACTCCAGCATTGATATCACTAATGATTTGAGACATTGGGTGATTCTTTAGCTCTTGATAGACAATAAGATCTGTGCAAGTGTTTGCAGGAGATTCAACAGCACATATGTTGATTCAGACTCTTGAAACCATAAGGAGATGGCAATTCAAACGGAGTAGATGATGCAGAGATCTCATCAGCATTTGTTGTGGATGGAGCTGCTGAAGCTATAGGAACATTAGGTTTAGATGACTCAGGCAGTTGAGCACTAAACTTGAAAAGGTGAGTATTGTCATCATCATCATCAGTACCACCAGGTGGAGAACTGTTTGCATGAGGTGAAATATTTTCAGGAACTGCAACAGCTGGAGACTGATAAGGAACATATTGCAGTATGTCCAAATCAAATAGCTCTAAAGGGTTTTGTGGAATTTTTCCTTTGGAGATTCATTAAACTTTACATGCAAGGTCTCTTCCACTATCTTTGTTCTGCAATTGAAAACTCTGTATGCCTTGCAAGTGGATGAATACCCAACAAAGTACCCTGCATCCACATTTGATTCAAACTTCTGAAGTGGATTATTTGTGTTAAGAATGTAACAGGGACACCCAAATGCTCTAAAGAATGAAATCAGAGGGGCCAAATGATGTAACACTTCATAAGGAGTCTTCATCAACCTCTGATTTACTAAAAGTCTATTTTACACATAGCAAGCTGTGTTGACAGCTTCAGCCCAAAAGGTCAGTGGCAAACTAGAATCAGCCAACATTGACCTAGCAGCTTCAATAAGTGTCATGTTCTTTCTTTCCACCACTCCATTTTGTTCAGGAGTTCTTGGAATGCTATACTGCCTCATGATTCTCTTAGACAAGTAGAATTCATCAAGTGTGTGGTTTCTAAATTCTGTGCCATTATCACTCCTCACACACTTGACTGGAAGGGAATACTGTTTTTCAACATACAACACAAAGTATATAATGGCTTGTGCAGCTTCATCTTTTGAATGTAAGAAGAAAGTCCATACAAATCTGGAATAATCATCCACAATTACCAGACAGTATTTTTTCTTTGCCATGCTCATCACTCTTACTCGACCAAAGAGATCCATATGCAGTAATTGCAAACAGGTAGTAGACTTTGGCTCTTCTATTAGAGGAAATGATACTTTATGTTGCTTCCCTTTTAAACAAGCAGGGCAGTTGTCATCATATTTGAACTCCTTCATTGGCAATCCTCTCACTAAACCATGATGGATCAGCTGGTTCATGTTTTTAAGATTCACATGACCAAGCCTTCTATGCCATAGTTTAGATTCCTGAGGAGAGGCCTTGGAGAACAGGCAAGGATGGCCTTTTAGATCAATTTTCTTTGATAAATCTAAGGCATATACTCTTCCTGTCCTGTTAGCCTTCAGGAGAGTATATTCATCCAATACCTTGACAATCAGACTCAGAACTTTGGAAGACAGAATCCTGCAGTTTTGGCTGGTGAAAAGGGCAACATGACCTTTATCACACATCTGACTGACACTCAAGAGATTGTACTTGAGATTCTCCACATGGTTGACATCATCAAACCTTATTTCACCATTTGAAACAAAGCCTTTGCCGATGATGTAACTTTAGCATCATTACCAAAAGAAACAAATCCCTTCTTTCCTTGAGAGTAGTCATTAAGAAGAGAGCTGCTCCCTGTCATATGCATGGATCCTCCACTGTCCACATACCAGATGCTTCTTTGGCATGCTGAAGAACCCTACATTTGTCAAAAGAAACTAGTTAGTTTTTGTGACCCAAACCATTTTGGTTTTGGGTCTGTTCTCATCAACAGATTTTACACTAACTGGTTTGTCATGATTAACAGCCTGTGGAGGTGAAGATGGTGGGGAAAAGGATTCCTTCAATTTTGGCTTGGTTTTCCTTTTTTGTGGTTTCATCACAGGTACATCTATTTGGTTGACTCTCCCCAAAAAATGTTGAACCATCATAACAAGTTATGTCTGATTGTTTGCTAAAGCCTTCAGTTCATCAGGCACATCAGTTCTTGTGTTTGATTGGTTCCTGTGTTTCACCAATTCTTCACTTTTGACAGACACAAACTTGGTCTGGTGTTTTGGTATTCTATGAGGAATCCATTAACCACCTTCAGCTGTTTCCTGATAAACCTCTTCCTTCTTTTTGGATTTCTTCAAGGATTTAGGTTTTCAGGTTGAGATGTCTCTGGTACAAACTTGGTTTCAAATTCATTTTTCATTTTATTAATTTTCTTTTTGGTGTTCTTATCTTTATTGAATTTTGAACCCTTTCTGTACCAGCAGTCATCAGTGAGATGATTGAATAAGCCACATATTTCACATGGCTTTTTCTTCATCTTCAGTGAAACTACCAGCAGTCACTTTCTCTAGCTCAAGATTTTTATTGATTAAAGCCACATTTGCTTCTCTAATTGAGGCAAAGGTAGCTATGCATGACTCAGAACACAACTTGGCCTTAGCCTCTGAAGATACCTGTGGTACCTGTGATGTAGAAGCATTTGAGCATGAACCATCAGTAGACTCCAGGGCCATAAGAGCAAGATTTCCAAAAGGGTTTTCACCACCATGTTAACCAGCACCAGGAAACAGTTGTTCATGATAACCTGAAAGATCATCTGGTAAATTGCTTCAGTCAACAACTCCAGGGGTGAAAAAGCTTTGTTGTGGTTGAGATTGAGATTGTTGATTTGATTGAGATAGGTGACGCTCAGGTAGGGCAGGTGATTGTTGAGCTGTGGGTACTTGAACCTGATTGGACTGAGGCATATAAAAACAGGGGTAAGGATATGGCATAGGATCTTGAGGGACAAAATATGCAGGAGATGATTGAACTTGTGAAGGATGACCAGAACTGGTGGAATATTGCCCTTTGTTTTGTGAGCTATTGCTTGGGAATGTCACAAAGGGTGCAGATGAGTTAGATCCAGATGATCTACACTCTCTTGTAAAGTGCCCAAGTCTATGGCACTTATGACACCTCAACTTGCTCTTGTCAAAACCAACCTTGGTTTTGCCAGAGAGACCTGGGAATTTCCGACCAGTCCTCTTGTAAAACTTTTGAGATCTGATGTTGATCATTGCCATTTGACTCAAAATATCCATCTCTTCCAGATCATCATCTGGAATTCCTTTTAAATCATCCATCAAAAAGCACAAATTATCACTACTACCACCTGAATTACTATCAACACCAACAAAAGCATGTTCTCCACTGTTTGTAGAGAAATTAATATGCTCATCATATGAACCTTCTGATGCAGCATACTCTGACCCCTGACCGACCAGTGCAGTATTTCCTGGTATAAAGTTATCAGTGAACTTCTCAGATAAAGACAGTTTCCTTTTCTGTTCTATCTCTCTTTCAAATGTCAACAGTTTCCCATGAAGTTGGGTGAGAGATAGAGTGTCCAGATTTGCACTGGAGCGTAGGACAATGGTATATGTGTCCCATCTCTCAGGCAGGGATCTGAGGAATCTGTTGTTCATCTGGCTATTTGAATATTCCTGTTTAACCATTTTCATCTCAGATATCAAACAGGAAAATCGCTCAAACTGCTGAGTCAGAGACTCACCCTTTCTATAAGAGAATGTCTCATATTGCTGGGCAAGGATTTCTCTAGTGTTTGCCAAAACCTCATCAGTTCCTCCAAATTGTTCCTTCAGAGCAACCCAGAGGTCATGAGCAGTTTCATGATGCATAAGCCCTGAATAGATTTCATTTGGCAGTGCCATGGCCAGAATTCCATGGGCTTTAGCATCAATTTCAAACAGTTTTAGATCCTCATCCGAATACTGTTCTGGTTTCTTCGGAACCATCTCATTCTTCTCCGGAAGACTCACCATAGGCTTGTATGGTCTATGAACCACAGACTTCCAACATCCTGTGCTATTGATAGACAGGTGATGGAGCATTCGGCGTTGTCATATGTTATACTCACTCCTAACAAGCATCGGAGGCTTTGTTGAGGAGCCAGTATTGTGAGGATCGTTTGTTGGTGTAGCCATTTTCATAGATTCAAACAAATTCAATGTACTTTTAACAAATTAAGCTAAAAAACTCAAAAAACTCTGTTTTAAACATGTAGAACCTCAAATTAATTCACCGGAAGCAACAGAAAATCAAACTCTATAACAAATTCTTGCAAATTTACTAATTCGATCAAATTTAGATATCAAAAGAGCAGTTTCAATGATCAATTGTTAAATCGATCAATGATTAACCGGCTCTGATACCGTTTGAAGGGATCTCGGATCTAGTTTGATCAATTAGGTTATGATTTGCAGCGGAATAGTATAAGAATTAGATGAAATTTAAGCAAGAACACAAAGGATATTCAATGAAACAGTACGGTTATAAAGAGAGAATGTTTTCTGCAAAAGAGAATGTATTCATTCATACACAAGCTTCAACGATTACAAATTAGGTCAACCTTCCTTTTATAGAGGAAGGCGACGTCAGCAGATGTCACCTGAGAGTGACATCTAACCGTTTTACATAAACAACTGAAAATAAATAAAACCACTGAAGATGTCCACAACAACTGAGGACATCTTCTTACAAAAGAAGCTAAGTTTTAACTAATACTACAACTACTGATTACAAACTACTGAAATGATAAAAACAACTACTGAAAATTAAACCATCACAACTACTGAAGAGTACTACTTCAGCTGTTGTGACAACTTCTGAAGACTTGGTCTTCAGACTTTGTCTTCAGCTGATGTCTTTAGACTTTGTCTTCAGTATTTGTCTTCAGACTTTGTCTTCAGTACTTGTCTTCAGACTTTGTCTTCAGTGCTTGTCTTCAGACTTTGTCTTCAGCTGATGTAGTCTTCTTCAGTTGTTATGATGTCTGTGGGACTTAAAGGTTTTCTGATCTGGCTCATTGGTTCTTTTGGTCCAATAAGTTTGAAGACATATAAACTGTCGTTGAAAAAGTAATTCAATGAACTTAATATTGGAGTTTGAGTTTACTCAAATTTAGTTTGTTATGATCAAATTATGGTCGGTTGAAGTCAGATTATATTTTGCCAGAATTGTAGTAAGGCACTTATGTGCACTCTTAAAATCGTTAAAGTATGAAACGGGTTAGAACAAATTTATTATATTGATATATGATATATTAGACTTAATTTGAGTAATATTCCAAGACTTCAACATAGCCATCACTTAGGGAAATAATCTTGTGGAATAACCGAATGCGGCGGCATAGCCGTCCATATGCAAACGGGATTCTTTGTTTACATTAGTGTGTTGTTAGCTTGATTTAAGAATTTTAGTGATTGTTATAAGATTATTAAACATTATAAGGTTAATGATCAAATGATAATGATAAAAAAAAGAGATTTGATAGAAGAAAGAATAAAAGTAAGAACATGAGAACAATTTGATGTTAGGATGATTAAAAAAATATAGAAATGCTTAATATAAATCAATATAAGATTACCTTAGTATTAGAAACTTCTTGAGATTACTTGTAAAAGAAAATTCTTGAATTTGATCAAAACCAAAGAATGAAAGAAAGGTTTGTTAGAGAGATTTTTAGAGAATGAGCAAATAAAAGTGAGGCCTAAACCTTGCTTTTATAGTTGAGGTGAGGAGGAGGTTATGAGTGGTGTTAATGGTGAGTTATAAGTCTTTTAAAGGTTATGATTAGAATTTAAAGTAAATATAAAATTAAATAATTTAAATAAATAAAATAATAATTACAATTTAAATTTCAAAATTATGAAGACTCTAATTTTAACAATTTATTTTTTTATAAAATCTTTATAGACTTTATAAAACCAATTTGAATAATCAATCAAATTATCTATTTGTTAATTTTTATAACTTTTATAAAACTTGTAAACTTTATAATTTGATTATTTATTTTCAATATTTAAAATTTATAATTACTAATAAAACTTTATAAGTTTATTAAAATTTATTTTATAACTTTATAAGTTTTAATAAGTCTTTTCCATTTAGTTATTTTTTGTAACATGATTAATAAACTTTATAATTTTATGAAAAAGAATTATTTATAAATCAACGAATTATTATAAGTTGTTTAAATGATAAATTAAATAAATCAATTCACGATATTGTTTAAACTACACGTCTAATCTATATAATTCATTAATATAAATAAAATAAGTTAAATAAAGAAATTCATATCGTATGAAATTTTAATTAGGGGGAAATGACTGGTAGGGTTAAGGTAGCCCGTTGGGCAAAATCATCCCATAATGTCGGTCCAAGGCTGATGTCACAAGGACAACGTGCCCTTGTACCACTCATAGCCATGGTTTACACTAGTCATTTCCACGGGTTATGGCACTGGAAAAAAAATCCTTGGATGAGCCGGAAGGAAAGGATCGACCAAAGGAGTAGCTATTGAGCTGTGGAATGTGCTGGTAAGGGCGAGTCCGGATGTAGTCTTCATTAGTTTTTTGTATGAGGAGGAACCGGGTTACCAAAATTCACGATATTAAGAATGTGATAATTCTTTGAATGCAAGAGGTGTTGGTTCGAATCCAACTTGTGAGAAGGAATCCATGCACAAAGTAAAGGCACCAGGAAGAGGGGAGTACCAAGAAATCCTTTAACAGCAGCAAAGACTTCGGAATGGAAACCTTATCTTAATAGGAAGTGGACAAGAATCATCGCTCCAAGAGAGGCAGACAATAGCCACTATCCCTGATTCCATGCAAGTGCTATAATCCGATCTGACTCCTCACACTGGCAAGGAAAGAAATGACATAAAGGGAGGTCCTAACTGAATGAATTGAGGTTGAGTAAAAGCCATTCACTTGAGAACAATTCTGCGATTGAAATTCGATCTGGGATTAGGCTCTCTCCAACCTTGGGATACCACCTAAATAACTATAACTGCGACCAGAGAGTCAAATAGGTCGGGAAGAAAGAGTCTGAGGTTGGGTTGGACGACATACATCTTGGTTGGCCCCACCACCACTGGGGATTGGACATATATAGAATCTTTCTTCTAAAAAGTCTTCTATTATATATCATTTTATATTATTATTTATTGAAATAGCTGCAAGACCACAAAACGGGGTGAAAAAACCGAAAGCCCTTCTTTTAAGTTCCTCCAAGATACATGGCTTACATACCCGGCTCAACCTTCTTAGAAAACAATCGAATCGAGGGTCCGGAGGATAATTGGCCATTCAATCTTGTGAACTAATCGAGACCAAAATTGGAGAAAGAGATTCAAACGGAAAGGAATAACCAATCGATGAAAGAACATGAAACCATTCTGTTTCAATAGAGGTACGAGAAAGGGTTGGGGGCAATGAAGTAGGTGAAGTGGTTGGATTTTGCAAGCTGTTCCCACCACTACTGGATGTGATTCCAAGAGCCGAACGAGAATGAATACCACACAGAAAAGTCAAGACCAGGATCTCTAATGGAATGTTTAACTGATCCATTCCGGATCGACCGAATTGGTACGGAAGTTGTAACATGGGAAAACCACGGAAAACACGACTTATTTGAATAACCCGGTGACCTACCAATTGTAGAAGTAGGATTTTTGGCAAGCAATAAGCACTTAAATAATACAATTCAAGTGTACCATCTTCTTTCTCATTTCGAGGAAAAGGTGCGGAAGGAAAAGGAAACAACGGAGGGATCCGAATCGGACCTAAATGGGAATGACATGAAAAATCTTTTTCAAAACCTAGCATTAAGGGCGTTACGAAGATATATGAGAGGAATGGAGAAAAACTAGTGATTGGTGTGGAGGGGAAGGTCTGTTTATAATATAGTTCAAGAAAGAGTCGTCTCATTTCCTTACTTCTTCATTCTTTCTAATTCATTCTCTTCAAGACTGGTTCTGAACGCCGCGTAACATCATCTTCAACCAACCTCCATCGTACCGGTGCGACCACTAAACTAAAGAATTGCTTATACACTAAACAGCTGCTTATATACGCTTACTAAAAGACTGACTTTTATTCATATTCAATTATTAGGCCAGCGTGAAACTAAGAAAGATAGATGTGCCTAAGGCGTAAGCAAACTGTGCACGCTAAGAGAAGAGGAGAGATGTTCGCAATGACTACCACAAGAGAGCCACTATCTCTAAAAGGGCCCGTCACTTCGTTCGTACCTTCTTGGCTTAGGCTTGCAACTTCACTTACTTTATGGCCTTGCCGCCTTTTTCTAGCAGAAGCTAAGCGCTTGAAAAGCGCGCTAAGAAAGGTTGCTTTTGTCGGCCTTTATGTGCAACAGTCCACCAGCCGAATTAATGGATGAAGAACCGGGCTGCTGGAATCAACGCCTTGCCTATATGATTAAATCATTAGTTAATAAAGGGCAAAAGAGTTCTTTTTTTGGTAAGATTTTGAAAGACATAGTCCTACAAACACTGTTCCGGGAAGTTCGGTTTTTGTATGTATTCTACCCCTTGTAGAAGATTGAGTAGAGTACGTCCGGGGGGTAGAGGGTGTCGTTGATAGCCCCCCCCCCGGACGTACTCATGGGCAGCGTGAGGAACCGGGTAAACAAAGTCACGATCAGAATAATGGTAGTGAGGCCGCGTATATTTGTACTTTAGCAGAGGTGCTGGTTCGAATCCAGCTCGTGACAAAGCTTTTTTTTAGGGGTTTTCTATTAAAGAATATATCGGCGCCCTGGGTTTCTCCTTAGACGGGTGCCTCCCCCACCTTTCGTTTTAAAGCAGCAGAACATCAATTGAGTTAATACCCCGGCAGCATTAAGACTGATGCTTTTCCGCCTGGTGGTAACGGGACTACCCTCCTTAGCGGGATCTACTTCCTTTGTTATCCCTACCTATACTTCCTTTCCTGCGGCGGGGGAAAGATGAAACTGGGCTTTCAAGGCAAAAAGGAAGTACAGTCTACCAACCATGGGACCTAAGACATAGAAGAAAGATGGCTGTTTTTAATGTAATTGTAATTGAACTACTTTGCCTTCGTTTGTTCGCTCCTACCATCGGGAAAAGGAAAGGGCTCCCCTATGAACATAGCCAAGGCCAAGTGTTTGTTGGGGTCCAACAGGGTAGAAGACCAAGTCCCTTGTGCTTAAGTGGGGTGGTAATGGGCCTTACTCATTCTGTTCCCTGGAATTCTCACTGATTGTTTGGCTTGCCTAGGTTGTCTAATACTAATAACAGGATCTAGGGGTGGGTCTGCTTTCTTATTTCCAGATTGTTGGAATCAAAATTCTTTGCTCTACCTTCAGAACGAGTAAAGAAAAGAGGCATTGGGAATGAGCTCCTTCTTTCTTACACAGCATAGATTAGGATTCAATAAAGGAAAAAAACTTGCTAAGCTTGGATGCAGCAGATAAGATAGATTTAATAAAATGAATGGAGCAGTTGCATTTGCTATTCCATTTTCATTCGGTCACGGATAGACCAGATCCTTATACATCGGAAAGCCATTACTGGCGGTCGTATTCTATCGTATTCACGTATCAATGCATAAGTGGTCATATAAGCGTCATGAGAATGAAAAGCTAAAGACTGCTGCATGTATTCGAGAATTGGCTTGATGGATCATCCCTATACCCAGAATATCATACTCTGCCCTAACGAACGAGCAATTGCTGAGTTCTGCTATTCCCGCCCTCTCACTTTGCCATCGGTCGAGTACAACATACCTCTCCCATTAGGGAGAGAGAAGTTCGGACCTTTCACTTTGTAAACTTCTCAACTCAGGAACAATTATTTCTATACGGCACCGATCATCGGCTCGGACATTGAATTGACTGGCGAAAAGTATGTAGCTCGATCCCTTATCAGTGGAGCATCCACTCTTCCCACTAAGCTCTTGAAGAAAAGTCCTTGTCCGGTCACCGTCTTAAGGAAGGTTCGGAGTGAATGAGTAAAGGAGAATGTGTTAGTGCTCAAAAAGCACAACCAATCACAAAGGCCAGAGCGGAGGAGCCAATATGATGTCGGGTGGGGAAATAATCCGTTCCAATTCAGGTTTCGGGGGACCATCACACTCGAACTCCTAGACGGAAGATTCGTTCTCGATAGGAGTGTTAATGGAGCCATTTTTCGAAACGAAATGGAGGGCACCTCAGTTCATTCTTTGGTGGCACGCGATGAGGCGGGCCTGTCCCATCAAGGCCGCGATGAAGCGGGCCCATCCCATGAAGGACGAGTTGTCCAAAATGCGAGCTTGGAGTCGTACAATGCGAGGTCTCTCTAGTAATTGAAGATTTCCATTCGTATCACAATACTCCTGGAAAAGACTCTCTAGTAAAGATTTGTTTTTAGTTTTAGTTTATCTAGATCAAATTCATGTATACGTTCCGAAATAGTCGGGATTGGCGCCTTAAATGAAGGAAAATCTATAATAAAGAGCATTTTGCCCAGATAGAACCTTTTTAATTCATGATCTGCTCTACAAAGGAAAAAGTTAAAGTCTCATTTGACAGCTATATAAGATAGACACTTTCTAATTTCCATGTCTGTCTATGAGGGAAATAGGTCAAGTGCCATTTTGCAACTGTATGAGCATGAACATCTACTTTCGAATTTGAATAATCCTCTTAGCCGGTTGATTGGCTTGAACCTCTCTTTCTTTTGAATCGTAACCTACTATTAGTGTATGCCTAAAACTGAACTAATTACTTTTCTCTAACCAACTTATGACCAAACAAAAATGACTTCACTAATGGCCAAATTTCCCTCTCCTCATTCAAAACTACTTCTATCTAGCTCCTCTCTTCACCATCTTTTGGTCAAAAAGAGTAAGAGTATTCAATCCCAAAAGTCCTAGGAGTTAAGCATGTTGGTGATGAACTAGTTCTCGTTCACCCCAGACTTGTTGGGTGGAACGAGTCAAGCTAGTTCCGTAATCACCAGAGCCCTCTTGTTCTAATCTTTTTCTTAGCAACTAACTTTCAGAAGTCTTGCTGTGAGGAAGATTAGAAACGCCTTACTATATTGAATTTAGAATAATGGCATTTTTTCTGTAGATATCGAGTTTGTTGAGAGGACTTGCATCCTTCGTTCGTAGTGGTCATTTATAGCTGTTTTTCCAACTGAACCTAATTTACTATTTTGCGACAAGAGGAGGCTCTTACTTCTTTTATCTCTAAGTTGAGTACTAGCAAGTCAAGAATAAGAGAAAAGCCTGGGAAGGAATCGGGTTTTCAGCAGCTGTAGTGGAAGAGTGTACTGATGGTGGTTTAGTTAGAGACAACAACGGGAAGGGGGCTCTCTCTTCTTTCAACTGATTCTCCTTTGGATAGATGGGGTTGTCGGTGTAAAGATCGCATGGAACAATAAATGGCAATGGAATCAAACCTCCTCCTATAGGTAAGTTCAGTATGTAACTGAGGCTTTCTAGGCGTAGGGCTAATAGCACAATGGCGGTGCGGCTAGGCTTTGTGGGTTCGAATGCCGGTTTGAGATAACCAGCGAGGCAAGGGACAGAAGGAAGTCTTCCTATGGAGGGGGAAGAAGCGGCCTGGTTTAATAGATTCAATTGTCGACTTGCTTGAATCGAAGAGGAAGAGCCCACTTTCTTTTGAATTCAGGCTTTTATTAGCTCCTTCAGGATGGCATTGACGTATGGAACCACTGACATTGAACCGTTCATCTACCTCAGGTCTTACACTGAATGACCTCTCTCATCTAATCGATCGGTGAAGTATGTCTTTGAAGATCATCTGATCTGGCTTGTTACCATTAGTTCCTCTCTCTATAGTCGAGCTAGTAAAACGAGATATCCTATTGAAGTGAACGTTCACAAAGATCGGGAAGTAGTAGCCGTAAATCTCTCCACTCGTGTAGTTTTAGGCCGCAGATGTCTACTTTTCTTTAATATGGAAAAAAAATCAGATCCTATAGTTTAACCACTGGGGGAGAGTGGGTGAGCTTGCTTTCGAAAGTTTACAGTTTCTCGACTAAATCGGCACACACTTTTTTTCATTCATTAGCTGTAACCAGCTGAGCTACCTGGACCTCTTTCCTAAAATATGCTTTTTGCTTACGCTTCTTCATCAAGCTTTCGAGCAGAATATCCATACCTTTCTTTTAGTAGTGAATGAGATGCTTGACAATAACGTTAAATCCAGACATTTAAGGTGTAACACAATGCCTTAAGTGTGGGAGGGCAGCCTATCCGTATCCCTTCGCATGGTCGTTCTATCACGAAGTTGGCAGCGGGAGTGGGACGAGAGCTCGGCTGCGAGTATCTCCCTTTTAGTGACCTGGGGCAGGAGACGATTTTCTGAGTTTGCCTTGTTGGCATGCTCAGTGGTCATAGTGCCTTTGATTGAAATTCCATTTGCACCCGTCTCCTTCGGGGATCCACTCGCACCCTATCTCGCTGAAATTTAGATATGTGAGCCCGGAAACACATTTTCAAATAGCCTGTCAGCGTAGCTCTTTTTGCAACGGTATGAGCAGACCACTTAAGCAGATACCTAGACTTCCATTTTGAACCACCAAGCAAGGTAGTTGTGTAGGCGGAATATAGTATCCTTCATCGGAATCAGAACAAACTGAAGGAACGAGACAACACCAGATTAGCTTTAAACAGCAAGCAAGAACCACTGAAAGAGACCGGTACCTTTCGTATAAGAGCCAGCAAAGCTACTCATGCACCTGGAGTGAGCCACCTAGCGATTGAGGGGCAATCAGATGCTTCTGTGAAAAAATGATCCTCTCATCGATGTTCTACCGAACTGAACTGATAATAGTTTATCATTTAGAAAGAATGGCGAAAAAGGCCTACTTACAACAATGCCCGCTTTAAACGCTGATTCTTCCCATGCGACGTGCTCCCCCTATAAGGGTCATCAGTTCGAGTGGCACCGTGTAGTCAGTACCACTTGTGTCTCGGACGACTCTTGCCTAGATAGCTCAGGCTGTACCGCCACTGGCGCTTGCTTTCCGTGCGTGGGCAGGGTCCCTTTAGAAGACGAAGCCAATCCAGATTCCGGAAACACACAAGCTATGACTTTCTCCTTCGGACCCTCGCAAACTATGGTTACAGCTCCAGAGACCGAGTCGATCCTAGCTTCCCTCCACCTCAGCTTGCCTTCTTTCTTTGCCTCTTTATTCTATGTCCGTTGCTTGTTCCCTTCTCTTTCACCATGGAGATGTGATTACAAGATTTGGATGCCAACAATCTCGAGTGTTGATAGGCCCAAGTCTTCATTGGTTATTACAAAGATGAATTTTGTGAATGATAAATACAAAGATGAATTGGTAATAACCAATGAGTGCGAGTCCTCTACTTGGTAAAGGAGCATTCAGGCTTCGGGGGAAGAGCTCAAAGCCGGGGAGAGCCCTGCGTACCACTGATAGAATGGAAAGGGAAGGGCCAGCATCGATAGACGCTCAAAACCATCAGCGGAGGGGGTCCCCTTTTCACCAAGTAAGGGACGTGTCGTATTGACGATGAAGAAAAGGTAACAAGAAAATAGAACAGCGGGTCTTTCTTTTCGGTCTTTACTGAAACAGATACTCGAGCTTCATCTCATGCATGATCTTTTCAGAGCACGGGTCGAGAGGAGATTGTAAAAAGGCTAGTGGAGGTTTGGTCTCAAAGTCTAGTCTTTTTTCTCCTATCACTGCCTTTGGGGAACGAGCAGGTGAAGAGCTTAGTGTAACGGTCCAGAGCGCAGCCTCTTATTAAGAGAACAGATGCCGCGCAAACATAGAAAAAGGGCAAGCGGGTAAAGGAGTAGACTAGCCGGAAAAAGGAAAGTCGGAATAAGCGGTTAGGCTTAGAGCTGTTAATAGATATGGAAAACTACCTTACAAAGCTGCTACCCACCTTGGAAGGTCAGCGGAAAGAGCTAGAACAACGGGAAAAGAGCTGGGAGTCCGGATAAGGGAAGTGGGGAATTGAATGAGGAAGGATAAGACGGAAGACGAGAAGTCGGCCAGGCAGTTGCTTTAAAAAGGCAAGCTGTAGGAGTATAGGTAGTTCATAGAGGTAGTTAAAGACTCCATCTTCTGGTGGTTACTATTCGGTGAAGTAAGAGGATGCAGGAAAAGAAGAGATACATGAAGCGGCTAAGAAAGTCATTAGGTAGGTAAGCAAGCCGCCCTGGTGCCAAGCTAAAGACAAGGATCATGTAAGACCCCGTCCCCGGTCACCTCACAGTTGGTCATTCATCGTACATAAAACATACATTTACAGACATCTTAAATAAACATTGCAGCGGAAACATTCAAAAGAGACATCTCATTTCATCATAAAAGCTTTTGCAAAGTAATACATCGTTACTAATTACAAAATGGTCATAAACAGTGGACTTTTAGTAGTAAGAGGATTCCTTAGGTAATCCCGTTTATCCGAATCCTCCACAAATACCATTTTACTTTATAAATACATGCAACATAATACATTGCAAAAGTATTAACAAAGGAATGCCATCCCAAAAGAGCTGAGTAGCCACCTCGTGCCATCCTCAGCAACACAACCTGCCAACTGGAAACACATAAAAAGTCAGCGTTGCTGAGTGAGTTCTAGTTTTATAATAAAACAAACTTTTCTTCTGTTAAAACCGTTCTTATATACATGCGATCACATGACATGCATACACATAGATAATATTATTATTATCTTCATCATTCATTCATTAGCTTTCGTTCGTATACCGTTCATCATTAACATTCACATTCTTTCTTTTGTTCATAGGTCTCTTACATACATTCATGCATTCATTACATTCGTCCGTACGTTCGTTGCATTCACTCATATGTTCATTACATTCATTCGTACGTTCATTACATTCATTCGTACGTTCATTACTTTTGTTCGTACGTTCATTACATTCAGTGACGTGTACAATACCCCGAACATTGTGCACTACTGCTGGTGCTAGACCTGTGATGATTAATCACAAACGTTGTGCACTACTGCTGATCCAGTCACCTAGGGCAAGTACACGCACACTTATCTTTCCTCTTTCATTCTGGATCAATGCCATGCGCTATACCCCGAACATTGTGCACTACTGCTGGTGCTGGACCTGTGATGATTAATCATGAACGTTGTGCACTACTGCTGATCCAGTCACCTAGGGTAAGAAGCAAGGATCCCATACATGTGGTCAATCACAAATACTGACCCCCAGTGTGCATTCTTCGGGGTAGCTAACCCGCACACCATTGAGCTAACACCTTCATTGGGTGTGCACCTCCATACATTTGCTTGCAAGCCTTTTTTCTTACATTCCTTCATTTATTCATGCATGCATTCGTTCATCATGTTCCTCTTTCATTATCTTTCACTTTACGTTTCTTATTACTTTCGTTTCATTCATTAATCATAGCACGTAAAGTCACGGAAGGATAAACACGTATCGAAACAAGGAACATCGACATTTACAAGTCATCAGTCATTACCATCATATAGGGCTACATCATACTTATCATACATACATCATGCATATACATGCAATGCTATCACCATCGTGCCCAACGTAACTTCTAAGCCTCGACAAATATTACACATGAACCTACGGGAGCTATCACATCATTACTTACCCCGGCTCTTTTCCCGAAGGTCAGTAATTGAACTATATCTCTCCTCGTACCCAACAGCCCTACTTGGGCGACTTGGCCCCTTCAGTCGCATGGCCTCCATGCGACTAAACACTATGCGATTGGACCAATGCGGATGAGCATCCATGCGGATGAACTCCCAATCGTACGAATGGACTTTCTATCGTACGAATGAGCATTATGCAAATGAGCTTCTATGCAACTGAACCCTCAGTCGTGCGACTGAACAGCTATACGAATGGACCTATGCGACTGAACTCTCGGTCGTATGACCTGTCGTGTGACTGAATCCCCAGTCGTGCGATTGAGCCTCAGTCGTGCGATTGAATCTCAGTCGTCCCTAAGTCGGCTGATTGGCCCTCCAATCGCCTAGCTTTAGCTGGGCAGCGACTGAAGTTCATCCCAAACTGCAGCCACAACATACGGCCTTCAAACCCTTCCAAACTCATTCTGAGCCCAAATCAACCCTTCTAAACCTTAGGGAATCATACTATGACATCATACAAACACATACAAGTCCAAAATCGTACTTTAAACACACTACACATGATTTCACCCAAATGGGTCAAACATGCACATTTCAAAAACGGGTTTATATGTGTTCTGGCCCTAAAATCATTTGAAAACAAGTAAATGAGGGGTCCTAGAACTCACACAAACAAGAAGAAGATTAAGAGCTTTGTTTGGACTAGTTACTCGACGAGTTTCGAGCCTGAATCACCACTTCTCTCTCTTTTCTCTTCTTTCTCTCTTCTTTCTCTCTTCTCTTCTTTTTGACTGAGTTTTGCAAGTGTGGGGAGGGGGAGATGGCTGCTTTCCCCCTTAAAGCTACAGTTCAGTCGCCCGAACTCCAGGCAACTGGACCTCCGGTCGCCCGATCACCATGCGACTGGACGTTCAGTCGCGTGAGCTCCATGCGATTGGACCTCCAGTCGCATGACACTTCAAAAATCAAATTTTCGGGCGTTACAAGTCCACCCCCCTTATTTGGGTTTAGTCCCCGAAACCTGTTATTCCCCAAACAAACATGGGTAATGCTATCTCATTTCCTCTTCTGTCTGCCACGTTGACTCAGATCCCTTCCTGTGCCTCCACTGTACACGCACAAGAAGAACCACTTTATTTCTCAGCCGCTTCTCTTTTCTATCGATGATTGCCACTGGTTGCTCCACATAATTGAGCCGTTCATCTACTTCGATATCCTGTAGTGGAACAATCATATCTTCATCTGCCAAACACTTTCTCAGGTGAGATACGTGAAAGGTCGGGTGAATTCCACTTAACTCTTCTGGTAACTCCATCCTATAGGCCACCTCTCATACTCGAGCAATGATTCGGAAAGGGCCTATATACCTCGGGCTCAACTTGCCCCGTTTCCTGAACCGAATGATACCCTTCCACGATGAGACTTTCAACATAACCCAGTCACCCACCTGGAACTCAATCGGCCTGTGTCGTTTATCAGCATACGACTTCTGTCTGTCAATGCCTGCCTTCATGTAGGCCTTGATCTTTTCAAGCTTTTCATTCGTAGCCTCGATCACTTCGACGCTCCCTAATTCCTTCTGACCAATATCACCCCAGCAAGCGGGTGTCCTACACCTCCTACCGTATAGCATCTCATAAGGTGGCATGCCAATGCTGGCATGATAGCTGTTATTATATGAGAATTCAGCTAACGGTAAGTGGTCGTCCCAACTTCCGCCAAAATCAATCACACATGCCCGAAGCATGTCTCCCAATGTCTGAATGGTCCTTTCGGACTGACCATCAGTCTAAGGATGATAAGCCGTGCTGATATGTAGCCTCGTCCCCATGGCGTCGTGGAATTTTTTCTAGAATTTGGAGGTAAACCGGGTGTCGCGATCAGTCACAATCGACACCGGTACACCATGACGAGTCACAATCTCCTTGATGAAAAGATCGGCCAACCTCTCAAATGAATATGTCTCGCGCATCGGTAGGAAGTGAGCACTCTTCGTCAAGCGGTCAACAATCACCCATATAGCATCATACCCTTTCGGGGTACGCGACAACTTTGTAATGAAATCCATGGTGATGTGCTCCCACTTCCATTCCGGTATATCCAAAGGTTGAATCTTTCCATATGGCTTCTGGTGCTCAGCCTTCACTTGCAAACAAGTAAGGCACTTACTCACATACTCCACCACGTCACGCTTTATACCCGGCCACTAATAATCTTTCTTCATGTCCTGATACATCTTTGTAGCACCGGGATGAATAGAGTATCGAGTCTTGTGAGCTTCATCCATAATCTTCACTCGTAGATCCCCAAGGCGAGGAATCCACATACGTCCAAACTGGGTCCTAACACCAAATGTGTTTTCACCCAACTCTACGACCAGACCTCTCATTCTTTCGGAGTTAAGATGATCTTCTTTCAGTGCCTCATCTTGAAACTCTTTGACTTGCTTCATCACATCCGAGGTCATAATCAGCTGGTACGCCTTCACCCGAATTGGCTCGGGCCTCTCCTTTCAGCTAAGGGCATCCACCACCACATTGACTTTGCCCGGATGGTAATGGATCTCACAATCATAATCCTTTATAAGCTCCAACCATCGCCTTTGCCTCATATTCAAATCCTTCTGCTCGAAGAAGTACTTCAAGCTCTTGTGGTCGGTGAAGATGGTTCACTTCGTCCCGTAGAGATAGTGCCTCAAAATCTTTAATGCAAAGACCACAGCTGCCAGCTCCAAGTCATGAGTAGGATAGTTAACCTCATGAACTTTCAATTGTCGGGATGCATAGGCTATAACTTTTCCCCTCTGCATTAACACGCACCCTAATCCCGAGTAGGAAGCATCAGAGTAAACCACCAGATCTTCACTTCCATCGGGTAATGACAATACAGGAGCTTGGGTCAACCTCGCTTTCAATTCTTCGAACGCCTTCTCTTGAGCTTGACCCCATACAAACTTTACATCTTTCCAGGTCAACTTGGTTAATGGAGAAGCGGTTTTGGAGAAGTCTTAAATGAATCTTCTGTAATAGCCCGCCAAACCCAAGAAACTGCGGATCTCGGATGGCGTCTTTGGAGACTTCCATTGCATCACCGCTTCCACCTTTGCCGGATCCACCATAATCCCCTCCGGATTCACCACGTGACCCAAGAACTGAACTTCGTACAACCAGAACGTGCACATGGAGAATTTGGCATACAACTTCTCCCTCCTCAACGTCTCCAACACCTCTCGAATATGACCGGAATGCTCCACCTCGCTCTTCGAATAGATCAGGATATCATCAATAAACACAATCACTGATTTATCCAGCATCGGCCGACACACTCGGTTCATCAGATCCATAAAAGCAGCTGGCGCGTTGGTCAAACCAAAAGACATGACAAGAAACTCGTAGTGACCGTAGCACGTGCGAAAAGCTGTTTTAGGGATATCCTGCTCTTTCACCTTTAGTTGATGGTAGCCCGATCGAAGATCTATCCTTGAAAACCAACTGGCACCCTGAAGTTGATCAAACAAATCATCGATTCTTGGCAAGGGTATCGGTTCTTCACCGTCAACTTGTTCAGCTCACGGTAGTCGATGCACATCCTCATACTACCATCTTTCTACTTTACAAATAGGACCGGAGCACCCCAAGATGAGATACTCGGTCTAATGAACCCCTTATCTAGCAGCTCTTGCAACGGCTCCATCAGCTCTTTCATTTCCGTCGGAGCCAATCGATACGGTACTTTGGCAACAGGTTGGGCGCCTGGCATCAGATCAATCTGAAACTCAATCTCTTGGTCAGGTGGCACTCCCGATAAGTCTTCGGGAAACACATCCGGAAAGTCACGCACAACAGGGACATCGGATAGTTGTGGTGTTGGCGTTTCCACATCCTTTACATAACATAAGTAGGTGTTACATCCACGCCTCATACACTTTCCCGCCACCGCCATTGAGATCACCTTTGGGATCGTCGTGACTTGATCTCCATAAACCGTTACTGAACTCCCGTCGGGCGCTACCAAACGAATCAGCTTCTTTCGACACACTATATTCGCCTCGAAGTCCGCCAACCAATCCATCCCAAGCACCAAATCAAAACCACCTAAGGTCATCGCAAATGGTCTAACCGGAAATTTGTGGCCCTGTAATTCCACATCACAACCCTCTATCACCTCGGAAATCCTGGTAGACTTACCTCTCGCAGTTTCTACATCGAACGGTACATCGACACGTCTACTACTAACATGTAGTTTGGTACAAAAAGCAGCAGAAATAAAACTCCTACTGGCGCCTGAATCAAATAATACAAAGGCTAAAGTTTGGTTCACCAGAAACGTACCAGACACAACATCAGGGTCCGTCCTCCTCCTGCGTCATCGTGAATGTGCTGGCCCTTGCCCTTGGTCCTTCATTCCCCGCCTTCTTCACACCGGAACCCTCAGCCCTCGGCTTCTTGCAATCTTTATTCATATGACCACTCTCCCTACAGTTGAAGCACCTCATGACCCTACACTCTCTAGCCATATGACCCGGCTTTCCACACTTGAAACAAACATTCAACCCCAGTCTACACTCCCTGCTATGCTCCTTCCCGCACTTACCACACCTTTTCAGTCCCGTACCCGGTGTGGCTACACGACGGTCATCCACCCGTGCCTTCTTGTTGCTCGTCGAGGCATTACCCCGACCAAACCTCTTCCCATTCCAATCCCTGTTACCACCACGCTTCCTACTACCTTCAGCCACCACCGCCACTGCCCTTTCATCGTACAGTCTCCCCGCCAAGTCCACTGCCGACCTAAAGGTGTTCGATCGGGCGGCGATCATATGCCTGCGAATATCCGCCTGAAAGCCCTGAATATACCTCTTGATCTTTCGCGACAGAGGCGTCACCTGATCCGGCACCAGACGTGCCATTCTGTTGAACTTTGTGGTGTACTGTTGGTGGGTCATCGTCCCCGCCTCCAGCTGCAGGAACTCTCTCTCAACTTTATCCATCTCTCGATGAGGACAGAACTCCTCGATCCCTTTTCAGCTTGGACCACTTCATTCTTCCAATGGCCCTGCTACCCTTGGCTTGGACTATGTTGTCCTACCAGCATAGAGCCGAATCTGTGAAAGAGTGGGTAGCGAACTTCACCTTTTGGTCCTCACGGCACTCACTGATATCGAGGACAGCCTCCATTTCTCTCACCCATCGGTGAGTAGCAGCAGCAGTGCCATTACCATCAAAAGTAGGGGCTTGCACCTCATGAACGCCCCGTAATTACAGCCTCATGCTGACTCATGCACAGGCTCCTCCTCCTCTTCCTCTTCATCATCAGAAAGAACCATTTCCGGCTCTGGTTGCTCCTGCCTTCCTGAGGACCTGTTCCTCTCTTTTCTTTCCCCTTCCCGGATAGCCTTTATCACCTCGGTCACCACAGACGGTAAGATCGTCTGCATGATCTGATGTACCTCTTCCACCACTGCCTCCTTTACCTAGGCTATCAAATTGGCGCTTTCGTCTACACCCTCCTGATGAGGGGTCTCGGGTTCTTCATGAACCACTTTCTCCATCCTAGGTCTTCCTCTTGTGGCCAGTAGTTCAGCACCACGTCCGCCACCACCTCCACCACGTGAGGCTTTGGATGATCTACCACCGGCCATTCTCTATCACACGCTGAAAGATTTAAACACTAACATGATCATTCTAGGGAATAGCTCAGTTTATGTCAAGTATAGTAAGTCCCTAATTACAGTGGCCAGTTGTGATTAGCCACTTACTTTACTCTTCGCACCCCGAGCATTACCTGTCCTGACTACATTAGTATCTAAATCTAACAGTAGCACATAAACACATAACATGCGCACATAATACCAATTAATCTTTAAGAAAATACCTGATGGCACGTAGCTACTCAGATTGGCATTCCTTTCCTTTCCGTCCCATTTTCAGTTTAAGTTAAGGTTTATTTTGAAAATTTACCCATTTCACTTAAACTTTGGCTCTGATACCAACTTGTAAGGCCCCGTCCGCGGGCACCTCATAGTTGGTCATTCATCGCACATAAAACATACATTTACAGACATCTTAAATAAATATTGCAGCGGAAACATTCAAAAGAGACATCTCATTTCATCATAAAAGCTTTTGCAAAGTAATACATCGTTACTAATTACAAAATGGTCATAAACAGTGACTTTTAGTAGTAAGAGGATTCCTTAGGTAATCCCGTTTATCCGAATCCACCACAAATACCATTTTACTTTATAAATACATGCAACATAATACATTGCAAAAGTATTAACAAAGGAATGCCATCCCAAAAGAGCTGAGTAGCCGCCTCGTGCCATCCTCAGCAACACTACCTGCCAACTGGAAACACATAAAAAGTCAGCGTTACTGAGTGAGTTCTAGTTTTATAATAAAACATACTTTTCTTCTGTTAAAACCGTTCTTATATACATGCGATCACACGACATACGTACACATAGATAATATTATTATTATCTTCATCATTCATTCATTAGCTTTCGTTCATGTACCGTTCATCATTAACATTCACATTCTTTCTTTTGTTCATACGTCTCTTACATACATTCATGCATTCATTACATTCGTCCGTACGTTCGTTGCATTCACTCATACATTCATTACATTCATTCGTACGTTCATTACATTCATTCGTACGTTTTACTTTCGTTCGTACATTCATTATATTCGGTGATGTGTACAATACCCCGAACATTGTGCACTACTGCTGGTGCTAGACCTGTGATGATTAATCACGAACGTTGTGCACTACTGCTGATCCAGTAACCTAGGGCAAGTACACTCACACTTATCTTTCCTCTTTCATTCTGGATCTATGCCATGCGCTATACCCCGAACATTGTGCACTACTGCTGGTGCTGGACCTGTGATGATTAATCACAAACGTTGTGCACTACTGCTGATCCAGTCACCTAGGGTAAGCAGCAAGGATCCCATACATGTGGTCAATCACAAAGACTGACCCCCAGTGTGCATCCTTCGGGGTAGCTAACCCGCACACCGTTGAACTAACACCTTCATTGGGTGTGCACCTCCATACATTTGCTTGCAAGCCCTTTTTTCTTACATTCCTTCATTTATTCATGCATGCATTCGTTCATCATGTTTCTCTTTCGTTATCTTTCACTTTACGTTTCTTATTACTTTCGTTTCATTCATTAATCATAGCACGTAAAGTCACGGAAGGATAAACACGTATCGAAACAAGGAACATCGACATTTACAAGTCATCAGTCATGACCATCATATAGGGCTACATCATACTTATCATACATACATCATGCATATAAATGCAATGCTATCACCATCGTGCCCAACGTAACTTCTAAGCCTCGACTGTTATTACACATGCACCTACGGGAGCTATCACATCATTACTTACCCCGGCTCTTTTTCCGAAGGTCAGTAATTGAACTATATCTCTCCTCATACCCAACAACCCTACTTGGGCGACTGGGCCCCTTCAGTCGCATGGCCTCCATGCGACTGAACACTATGCGATTGGACCAATGCGGATGAGCATCCATGGGGATGAACTCTCAATCATACGAATGGACTTTCTATCGTGCGAATGAGCATTATGCGAATGAGCTTCTATGCGACTGAACCCTCAGTCGTGCGACTGAATCCTCAGTCGTGCGACTGAACAGCTATACGAATGGACCTATGTGACTGAACTCTCGGTCGTATGACCTGTCGCGCGACTGAATCCCCAGTCGTGCGATTGAGCCTCAATCGTGCGATTGAACCTCTGTCGTCCCTCAGTCGGCCGATTGGCCCTCCAATCGCCTAGCCCTAGCTGGGCAGCGACTGAAGTTCATCCCGAACTGCAGCCACGACATACGGCCTTCAAACCCTTCCAAACTCATTCTGAGCCCAAATCAACCCTTTTAAACCTTAGGGAATCATACTATGACATCATACAAACACATACAAGTCCAAAATCATACTTTAAACACACAACACACGATTTCACCCAAATGGGTCAAACATGCACATTTTAAAAACGGGTTTATATGTGTTCCAGCCCTAAAATCGTTTGAAAACAAATAAATGAGGGGTCCTAGAACTCACACAAACAAGAAGAAGATTAAGAGCTTCGTTTGGACTAGTTACTCGACGAGTTTCGAGCCCGACTCACCACTTCTCTCTCTTTTGTCTTCTTTCTCTCTTCTTTCTCTCTTCTCTTCTTTTTGACTGAGTTTTGCAAGTGTGGGAAAGGGGAGACGGCTGCTTTCCCCCTTAAAGCTACAGTTCAGTCGCCCGAACTCCAGTCGACTGGACCTCCGGTCGCCCGATCACCATGCGACTGGACGTTCAGTCGCGGGAGCTCCATGCGATTGGACCCCCAGTCGCATAACACTTCAAAAATCAAATTTCCGGGCATTACAGATCACATCGATAAGAGAAAAAGCAAAGACAGCTTATGCCGAATATCTTGAACTCAAAGAAAACCAAGCCTAACGACTTTACTTTCATACCAGGAAATCGAAGATGTGCCCAATCATTCTCTATCGAGTCGTAGTCTAGAGCTAAATGAAACCGATTCCATACGAGTCAGTCTATCAGTTACTGCTAATAGATCTTGGTCACTGCATCAGCTTGATGTCAAAAAGGCCTTTCTTCATGGAGCCCTCCACGAATAGGTTTATATGAGTCCTCCACCAGGTTTTCAAGCTCAGGGGTAGAAAGAAATACAGACTGAAAATAGTAGAGACTGAACCCTCTACAGAGATGATAGAAGATATGAACCGCTCAATCGATACGATAGAAGAGGAGCTTTGAAGGTTCCTCTCTTCACTCTTCTCGGATGATAAGTCGAGCTAACCTATTCATAAAGTGAGCTAACCTATCCCATAAGCCCCTAGAGTGAACTTGTCTTTTACTTTTAGTTCATTACTTTATTCAGGTCGAAAAGAATGACGCGGATCATGGAGCAGGTTCTCAAGCAATCCCAGAAGTGGTATGCAAGAAAGGTATCAGTATAGAAGGTTGGAAGTTTCCCAGCCCGGGGGGAACTGACTATTAATGCTGATCCATTAGTTCTAGCTCGAAGTTAGCTGCTTGGCATGAGTAGCTTGGCTTGCTCATGCGGGGCTTTGGAAAGAAAGTAACAAGGGAATGAAGGGATGTGGGAAGCCAATGATAGGAGTGGTTAACTGGATTCTTCTTCGAAGGTACGAACGAAGCGTCTCTAATTGCTTCACTTCGCTCCGCTTCGTTCGTTCGAAGTTTCGCTATTGGCCTTGATGCCCTATCCGTGGCGGCGCCTAAGCCGCTTTAGTGGGGACGGACTGAAATACCCCATCATAGCACTCTAAGGTTTAGCAGGGAACTATTGAAGCTTCCATCTTTCCGCCTATATGGATTGTTTGAGCGTAAATAGGCACGATCTTCCTTCGGCACGCGTACAGTTCAAACACAATCTTGCTCCTATAGCTCTCCTCTCTGGTTGGTCAAGGGTACACACTTTATTTTTATTTTTATTTTTTATTTTTTCTGTCTCGTACGAAGCAATGGAGGCAAGCTATGACGGTAGGATGTGACCTTGCCTTTCGCCCTGCTACCGCCGTTCTAAGTTCTTCTGACTAAACGAAGTTAAGACTAAAGTTTCGGAACTGAAGTTTGCAACTTTTTTCAGCAAAGCTTAGTAAAAATCTGTCCTTCGGCTACCTTGGATCAAGGGTAGAGATAGGAAGTAAGTCAAAGGTAGATCAACAAAAGTCTTAGTATGGGAAGAGTCAGAGCGAGGGGAAAGACTTTCTAAACGAAGGTTAGTCTAAGTAAGGAAATGGGCACTCTGCTCACATCGAAGTAACTGCTGTCTCCCTTATGGTCGATGTTCTCTCCTCCCATCCTCTCCTCTCCCTACCGGTCGCTGAATAGAACTCTTCTTTGCCATTCTGGTTGGCTTAGGGCGGTCGAACTCTCCCCTCCTCTCCTTAACAGTCGAGTGATTTCTCATTCTCTCTCCTCTTTCTATAGATAAGCGGGTTCTTCGATCATTCTAATGAAATAGGTTCGTTAAAGCCCAATTGATCAAATTCTGTTTTAGATTCCTATTCCACTCCAACCGGTGCAGAACTCTTAACCTTTCTAGGACCCTCTCTACGGCAAGGTGCTGCTCTACTCTTTCCACTTTCTCCCTCGTGTATAGCGGTTGAGTTCTTCACCTCACAGTTTGGCTACCCATCTTCATTCCCTCTCTGTCTAAAGTGAGAGGGGTTCTCTGCGCACAGTGTAAGATTCCCCTGGATGGGTCTCGTAGGAAGCAGCATTCGTGCTTGCCTTTGCCGTGACTGTCCATTGTTCCCTTGGTACGCTGTCATTGACGGTGTAAATATGTTTGTTTGAAAAAACATTTTGATCTCTTTTCATATCCTATCCCCGGCTATTGCCCTATCAAGATGTGTCCCTTCCTTTGACCCCTTTTCTAATTTATTAGTGTTGTCCCCCTTGCGTTCCCTCCCTTTGTGAAGAATTCCATTTCCCCTTTTCTCTACTCTTCTTTCTTCCTTTCTTATTCTCCTGTTGAGGCAATGACCATGCACCCAAAGCCACTTTACATAAAAGTGCATATTGAAGGAGTCTTGGTCGATGGAAGGTATAGATTTCAAAGTGCCATTTTTTCTTTCTCGGTGTGAATCATAGCTAGAAATTACATTCTTTCTCATTCACTCGGTTGGCTAAGAAGCGACCGGACTCTTAGATCAGAACTCAAGTCAAGACAGTTAACCACCATCCATTCCGAAGAGAGCCTTAGGACATCCACTTAAACCAACTCTGCTGGTCTAAAGCCTATTAGTCAGTCGGTCTTCAACTCCCGGTAATCTTCTACCTAGTGAGAAATGCCAATTGCGAGCTCTAGCAGATGTTCCTGATCTTGAATTTCTTTCATTTAACTCCCTTCTTTTCTGGTAAGGAAAGACCTAAAACCGTGCCGTCTCAGCTTACTATTTACTTTAGGTTTTTTGGTTGCAAATCGCTTGAACTTTTAGAGTTTCAAGCAGGAACTCTCCGAAAGGAATCTTGGAAAATCAACCTAAGAAAAGAAGACGAGGTTAAGGAAAGTAGAATGATTTGAGTGTGCCAGGGAGGTCGAATATTAACTAGCTAACTCGATGGAACGTCGAAGCTAGCCGGCTTTAAAGTAATAGGAATTAGGTAAGAAGCAAGGACCGATTGGACAGCGAAAGCTAAGCGACAAAGAGCGGGAAGAGGTTTAGGAATAAGCAAGAAAGCAGCAAATCCTTACTCGAAGAGAGGGAGAGATAGTTTATGATCGAAGACCACGAACTTTAGGAATGGGGTCAGTGCAAAGCAGAAGATGAATTCATTGGTGGAATGTCAAGGTCAAATCGTGAAAGCAAAGTGATTCTTAAGTCTATGGAACTAATGGTAGCTCCACCATTTCATGCACTTCTCTTCGGCTCATTAAGAGCGGGATCCGGGGTAAGAAAGTAAGATTGAACTACTGAATAAGAGCCCTAGAGACAGACGCCAATAAAAGAGCCTTTGCACCAGGCGCTAACCAGTGATCCACCATTCCTTCATGAAAGGCCTACCCTAGCTGCCATAAAGAAGAGGTTCCTTCTCTAAACAGATATAGTATGGAGTCCGGGATAAATGAATCAAGAAGGGATTTCCTCTCAGACAAATTTTCTACATCGCTTGAAGGTGGTGAACTAGGACCCAAGCTTACGATGCGAGACTTCTTTCAAATTACTTTTGCCATTCAAAGCCTTTATTATATTATTACCCTGGTGAGATGAGATGGCATTTGTGCATGCGAATTAGAGGGTGGGTGTGAGCATGGATGCCTGGGCCATGCAGCTTCTCTTCTATATGGCCCAGCCCTGAATGACTTAAGGGAAACAGCTGGGGACTCTTTATAAAAGCCTAAAATGCGTCTATTTATTTCTTTCAGACCAAATCAAAATAAAGATGTAGGCTTAACTAAAGCCCAATGCCAAGCAAAGCCCTAAAATACAAGAAGAAATTGGGTTCAACTAAGCCCTTAACCCAACATGAGGTGGAGCCTTAACCCGACACAAGATGGGACCCTATTAGGATAGTGGGCTTAGAACAAGACCCATCGGTGGATACGATCACATCTTCATAACAAACAAAAGGTGTACACGTTCGGCCTCACTCAAGGTAATGGGCCAAACCTAACGAGTCCAAACAAATTGGATCTTATTGTATGACAAAACCACAGATTGGCTATCTAATTTCTTCAGTAATTTAAGGATTTCCTCAAGCAATAGGGTTGGAAATCCTATGTGATTGGCCAAAAAGACTGGTCCGACCCCCAGTCTTTCTCTTCCCTGGGTTGGTAAGGCGAAATGGGGCCACCATAGATTCGTATCTTTATAAGTATAGTTACCCATTTTTGGTTTACATAAGGTTAAATGAAAGCGTCTTAAGGACACTTTCGGTAGTGATCCGTTTTAACAAACATGAGTAACACAAGAAGTCGGCATAATAGAAGATAGAAGCAATTGCTTAGTTTTTTGAAAGGAGTGGAGAAGAACATAAAGAAGGGTTATCATTTAAGAAGTTCGGTAGATTCCCACGTGTTACTGAGGTGAACAGCTTAGCTTACTAATGACCAGTTTGGTACAGCTGCGTGAAGTAGTCCCACAGCTTCTTTCGGTTTAGTTAGCGCCTTCCGAAACATCTAGCAGGGTGGAATCTTAAGGTAAGTGCCACTCTCAGGCCGGTTCTTTTCCGAGTTTGAGACACTTCCTTTCCCTGTAATGAAATCATAGGAGTAGTAGTACGATTTTGATCTTGAAAGGCTATTTAGGTAGTCAATTCAATGTCGGCTTCTTCAAATTTAGAATAATTCGAGTAGGAGAAAGTAGGGTGTTTCTTCCTGAGTATGTCAGTGCTACTAGACCTCAAAGCTAGACTTTCCAGTCGGTAGTTTCAGCTAGTTACAAGAGTAAGGATGTTCGAATGGCCCCAATCTCCCAACTAAGTGATACGCTACCTAAATGTCAACTATTCGTTAGGATATCTCTGTGAAAGCAGTAAAAGTAAAAGCTTCCCCCCTAGCAGTGGCCATTAAAGGCACGAAAGCACTTCTCCGAGATTGAGACTTTTGAAATCAAATCAAAGAACTCCCGTTCTGCTCCTGAGTGAGTCTCCCAAAGAGAGTTAATAACTAATATAAGTTGAAAGAACATTTTGAACTAATATTGAAACTCGCTCTTTATTTATTCCTCTCCTTTCAGTCAAGTAAACTACCTTATTCTTCATTCTAATCGGGTAGCGGAAACTATAGCGACGGAGGACACATTCTCAATTCTTTTGTCAGAATGGTACCTCAAAGAATAAAGAATGTTTGATTTTCTTCTTTAATATCCAGCGGGCAATAGGAACTAGATGCCAACGAGCGGCGCATCATTGAAATTTGACAACCTCACCCCCTTTAATTGAAGTAGGGGAATATAGTCGGATGGAAAGATCGAGTGTGATCGCGTGATCGGCTGTTAAGGGAGGAACTTCAACAAAGGCAAGAAGGAGTGTTCAAGCTGTAGATGGTTCCCAGTTATGCTTGTTTCCTCTCTTCCATTGATTCACTTCATAATCATAAGGAGACTAGGTTATTCTCATTCCTGCTTCAGTCCATCAATACAGGCGGTTAGACTCTTGCTATAGATTAGGGCCTCTATCGTGCTATTCTAGACATAGGTAGGTGACAAAGACAAGGGATCTCTCTCGCTATAGATGGTTGCTGCTTGCGAGAAGCGTCTCTTCCCTTTCAAAAAATTAAATAAAGAAAGATTTTTCCACTGGTATTCTACGCTTGATCTATACTCCCCGAAAGCTCACTCACAATCTATGGCTCACTTAGGGCTAAAAAGATAGGCTTCTTCATACAAAGCCAACCGGGAACCTTATTTCGACATATCAAACTAGCTAGGATCGAGGATTCACGCCTTCCATTCCGCTTACACCATTTCTTTATGAATGAAGTTAGACGACACAGTTCTTATTACTATGACTTTCAAAAAGAGTTGCCATATCTCGGTAATGGGGTCTGTTGATTCAGAATCGTGGGATGAGTAGATGTAACAGATGACTTTCTGTGAGATTCCAGGTATTCTATAGTTCCTTCCCGCGTCAATTGCCAATTCTTGGTCATTGAGATTCATGGGCGATTCGGATGTTTATTTAGGTTTGGAACACTATCTTTTTCCCCTTTCAAATCAATCGAAATGCTTGAAGTTTTTCTATTTGGAATCGTGTTAGGTCTAATTCCTATTACTTTTTTGGCTGGATTATTCGTAACTGCATATTGACAATACAGACGCGGTTATCAGTTGGACCTTTGATTCATTAACATCCCTTTTTTATTATTATTATTATTATTATTATATTATTATTATTATTATTATTATTTTTCTTTTTATGTATTCCACAAATCTTTCTTTTCATTTTTTATATCCCATGGGGAAATTAAAATTCTAACTAAGTAGGTTTCAAAATGAAATAGCCCATTAAGTAGAGGAGTCAACGGCACGCACATGCAGGAAAGGCGGTCTTTCGGTTCATTGGTCTGGTCTTTCGCTTGTAGGTACATCGGCTTGTTGGTGCTTGGAATAATAACCTGCGCTCAATTGGTTAAGTTCTTTCGTTAGGTTCATGTGGAGTTAGAGGCGGATTTGTTCCCATGTAGTATGTAAATCACAAATAAGTTGTTGGGGCTCTTTGAATAAAAGTTGTTGCTCCGGAGAAAGAGTAAGGGTTCAGAGCTTCCCCCTAACGAAATCCTAGTGGGAGTAGAAAAGGCCAAAGCAGGTTTCCCCTCAGAATGTTCACCTGTAACAAGAGAAAGATCCCTGTCTATCACAGGGGTACCTGTATACTGTGACCCTACTTCCGAGTTAGAAGGGCCTTCACCCCGCTAGACCAAAGAAGAAGCTGACGACTCACCCTGACTGTTGAAGGCTAGAGGAGCATTGCTAACAGGATCCTCTTAATAATCAGAAATCCTCTCAGGCTCAGAGCGGGCAGCAAGACTAATATTCAAAACCCTCGCTCTTATGAAGAGACAGGCAGATCAGAAACTCTATTATCTAGAACATCTTTCCCCTTCCCCTTCTTCTGTACCTTAATCCAATTGCCCTCAGATGTACCTTGCTACCACCCTCAGGTGGATTAGGGGTCACTTGCTTCTTAGACTTAGGACAGGCTGCCAAGGAGTGACCAAAGACCTTACAGGCATTTCTTTATAGTTCTATAAGTGGGAGACCTTCCAGCAAGGGAGTCACATTCATGGACGAGGGACTGAAAGGAATAGAAAGCTATAATACAGAATAGATTCCCATTAGCAGCTAATCCAATAGGCACAATACCCGATCGTAGAACAGATTTACTTTCTTGGTCGGCTTCCTCGAAAAAACTTAATTACATAACTGAACCTAAAAGCGCTGCTATGACTGCTGCATAGGTTTTCTCCATAGATGTGAATTTCTTTTATGCATTATTATCATTGAACAACTTAGCTAAATTATTAGTCCAAAGCTCTCTTCTTCTTATCATCATCATGTTGTGCAAGCACGGCTCCAACAGAATCCTAAGTTGTAGACATATAGAGGAGGACGGCCTACGCTATTAGAGGAGAGTTACTGTAAAGACACAACTTCAACCCTGTTGGCTGTAGTTTTAGCTTGTATATATGAAGTATGTGAAGAAGAAAAAATGATATATATATATATATATATATATATCTTTTTTTTAAATAAAGAAGAAAATTAATGGGATTTTACTATGTGCCAACCCAGTCTGAAAGATACTGTTCTATGACCCTTCTGTAAAAACAGAAGAAAGACTAAAAGTACTAACTCTATAGGTTCACTATATGGCTGGCACCTTATGAAGTAATATACTTATTTTGTTTAGTAGTAGGAGGCTTCACATACTCTTACTACTCGAGAGATAGGGTAGCACTCTCCCCATCCCGAAGTGACGAAGACGAAGAGTGTTTTTGCTAACTCTTTCTCATCTTCAAAAAAGCCTTAAAATGCAGTTATATAAGCTATCACTTTTGCAATTAAAGATCAGCTCATCGAAGGGAAAAGTGAGAGTATCAAAATGCAGTTATATGAGCATCGACTTGAGAATTTGCCTAGTGAGAAAGCCAGGAAAAGACCCAACAGGCATACAAACTCACTCTCCCGGGGCAGCAGAGGAAGGCAAGATTTATTAGGAGGTGGGGCAACTAGCTAGCCTTAGTAGTAAGGACGGAAGTCATACAACCTAGCTCCGGAGTTCATACATTTTGAATGCTTTCGGATGGATAACTATCAATTTATTTAAGGTGCTAGCTGCTTAGCTTTACTAGAAGGTCGATGAGCTGGGTCAATCTCCATGCTTAAGACAAGGCTGCTCTCTAAGGCGCCAGACACATACCTAGCTCATACCTTAACTGAAGGAAGGTGCTCCACAAGACTGGCTTCGCCGCCCTCCAGGCTCCCGATTTGTAGTGCAGATGTTTTCCTGTTCAAGTTTGGGACTTATTCAAGTTTTTATCAAAAGTTGGTAGGTGAACATGGGAGGAAATGGAAAGGCCGAGATGGAAAGAGTGAATGAGACTGAAACCTAAAGAGAGCGTGTCTGCAATTATTGAAGAGACCAAGCATAGGCGGAGTTGCATAGGATACTGCCACTTAAAGCAGTACTAAGACAGTGATTTTCTCTCTGTAAAATGTTCCACAGCCGCCGCTCTGTAATAACGAGGTTTTCAAGCAAGCTGGAATAACTTACTTATATATCACATTATAGAAATAGAAAAAACTTTCTCCTTCCGAATGCGGCGAAGCGAGCTAGGTTACCGGGAGGAATCCTCTTCCCTTAGTTTATGCTAATCGATTGAGTAGTCATAGGAGTCGCATTAAAGCCCCTATGGAGGACTGCCCTACCATAAGAGCAATAAGCCAGTCACAGGCAAACAACCTCTTGAGTCACTAACTTCCGAATCCGAATGCCCAAAAGACCTACTGGTCGGCCACTGCTGCCTACGATCCAGTGCGCAGGGTGCTCGCTGATCGGAAACCTTTCCACTGCGGTCGGGTGGGACCTAGACGGCTAGTGGATCAACGGTGAGCTGTTCAACCAGGGATCTCTTCATAGTTTTGCGTCAGTTCCCGTTCCAATGAAGTAAGAGATCCCCTCAAGGACTATCGATTTGGCCGCCGCTATTGACCTCCAGTCGAAGGAGGCAGATGGTTTAACTGTAGCCGCTAGAACCGCTACCGGTGATTCCTGCGGGAAGCACTTGTCTTTCATTACCTGAGCAGGCGCTTTGGGTTAGTGACCAGTCTCCAGAGTAGCTTGGCCATAAAAGCCCAGTTTACCAGGCCAAGACAAGATCTTAACTCATATACCTTCGATGGGGTATAAAATGTCTCTATGGCCTTCCCCTTCTCATTGACCATTTGCATGGTCCCTGCCTTGATCTGATGTCCAAGGAACAAGACTATTTGTTGAGCAAAAGAGCACTTTTCCTTCTTCTTAAATAAAGCTAGTTCTAATATCTGGAAGACAACTCGTAAGTGCTCCACGTGCTCTTCAATCGTCCCACTATAGACCACAATGTCATCAAGATATACCACCACAAACCGGTCCAGGTAGGGCTGGAACAACCGTGCATCAGGGTGAAAAATAGAAGGGCATTGGTCAAGCCAAAAGGCATCACCAGAAAGTCGAGGACTCCATCGTGCTTCTTTTAAAACAGCACTGGTACACCATATGGGATCTCTGATGGGCTTACAAAATCCGGCATCCAACAACTCCCTCAATTGTCTTCTCAGCTCTTATAGCTCCGGTGGGGCCATCCTGTAAGGTGCCATTGCCGGTGGCTTAGCCCCTGATTCCAGCTCAATTGATGATCCACCTCTCTCCTAGGTGGAAGTCTCTTCGTCCAGTGGCATAACATCTTTGAACTCTTCAAGGACTTCTACTATTACAGTACAGTCGGTAGCTCCTCACTTGACCCGTTTTCTTCATCCCCAACTAGCGCAGCCACAAAGGTTTCTTCGCCCTTCTTGACTCCCTTGACAAGCTGCAAGGCGGATAAAATGGGTACACTAGTTTGCACATTCACAGTTGGGATCATACATGGTCTTCCTTCATACATGATGCCTAAGGTGCCTAAGTATGGCGTAGGGACGGCTTTGTTGGTTCCAAGAACTCTATCCCTAAGACGACCTTGAAATTGTCTAGGGGCGCCACAGTTAAATTGATCGTCTCTTTCCGTCCTCCTATTTGTATTTGTAGCTCCACGCCATTTGCAATGCCATGGATTGGTTTCGCGGTAGAGTGAATGGCCTTGATGCGGCTGGTGTCCCTTTCCGTCTTCAGCCCCAAGCGCTTGGCTTTCCCCTCGGATATGAAGTTGTGGGTTGCTCCTGTATCAACAAGAGCCCTATGCCCGCTCCTCCCCGATTGCGTTGCGATTGGTTCCGTCCTATCGGTCAATTCAGGCCCTTCCTCGGCCAACTATTATCCTTTTGGTTAACCTTGGGTGCATCCAACGTGCTTTGTGTTGCCAGCTTTGCTTTTTCCAACCCCTTTGACCCCCTGCACCTAGAACATAACTATACCCCACCTGCTTAAGGCTTCTTTCGAGGAAGTGAAAGACGGCGGGGGGGCACTACACTGACCCGCTTTTCCGAAAGGTTTTGTTTCTGCTTAGAGTGCCCCAGCCCAGTTGCTATTCAAGTAGCCAGAAAGCTGAAGGCCAATGACACTAGCTAACCAACCCAACTACCCTCAACTAAGTCAAGAAAGGGATGGGTTTCCCCTGTCGGGCCTACGAGCCTGACGTACTTTAGCCTAATTAGGGAGTGAGGCCCCTCAATAGTAAGTTGCTGCTATGTTTGCTGCCATAAGAGAGGACTAAGGGTTGTCTTTACTCACACAGCTGAAAGAGAAGATACACTACTAATGGGGCTCAACCCCCCGCCAATACTCGCAATTGGTCGCACTAAGGAACAATGACTACTAACTACTTTGGCTTAAGGCTAGATAAAGACATTGGGTGTAATCGCTCTGGTTCGCTCAGATCTTGCTCTTCATTGAGTTGGCTTCTCCGGGGGATCCTCGCTTTGTCTAGACAGCGGTACAATTGGAAGACCTATTTTCAATTTCATAACCTTTTTCTTAGTTGAACTATATCCACTACACAGACTTTCCTATACAGAAAGATAAAAATTGCCTACCAAAAGACTGTTTTTGATCTCCATTCTCTAACGAATATCTCTTTTTGGATAGCGAGAGTGAAAGCAGTTCAGGTCAGGGTATGAAGCTCGGGGTTTGCAGCTTTAACATAAAAAATCCAAGACGCGGTGAAAACTCACCCCATCATATAGAAGAGCAGACCTGTGATGTTCCGAAAACATAAACTTTAGAGTAATAAGAGCTAGCATAGAGCTACCAGCTACATGCTACAAATAAAGAGAAAGTTTCCATCCTAAGACGCTAGTAGAGTTGCTAGAGGTCTTCCGGCACACTTAAAGCGGTTAGGAGGCTCAACTCCTCGTTTACGTAAGCGGAGCATAAGGAAGAGATTGAGAAATCTCAAGATCTAGAGATCATAAATTGTAGAAGAAACTCATCGCTTCCAATAGCACTCGGCTCCTCGGCTCACAGTAGTATGGTAGCCATGTGATTGGCCAAAAAGACTGGTCCAACCCCCCGTCTTCCTCTTTTGAAATACGCTACTCCATGAGCCCCGTAAGGGAAGGAGTACATGGTCATTCCTCGATTCTCAATAGGTCTGCGTGCAGGGGCTCTTTTTAGCACTTTTAAGGAAGTGAAGACGAATAGTCGACTTTGTTGCCTGCTTGACTGCTTTCATCTCTTGATGTCAGAAAAGGTGTTCTATCGCATTCTTTTAGCTGCAAGGGAACCATCAGGTTGTAGTGGTTGAAGTAGAGCCAAGCAGCAATGGACTGAGCGAGTCAAATAACGCTGGTGCGAACAATGTTGGAAGACATATGGCCGAGGGCCTCCTGCTCTGAAGCAGCTCCAGGAAAGAGAGAGTATGAAAGAGAAAACAAGCTGTGTGACGTAAACCCATCCCTGTCTCAGCTCTCTGCTTTTTCCCATCACAGATCGTCGATATCAGCAGGCTTACCCGGGTTCTCAAGCCGAGCAAGCCGAGACTAGAGGGCGCCGGGTCTTCTAGTTCACACGCCCCCAATCTCAATCATAGCCGTCCTGTCTGTAGCTGCCAGTTTCGTTCCGTTCAGTCCCAGGGCATAAAGGAAAGACCCGCTAACCCGTACCCCTACACCTACTCCCGCTGGCTGTAGGTTCTATGATCTCTTATGCAATTGTGTTTTGCTATTTTTGACTTTCATTTTTGTGCCTTTTGTTTTTCCTGCTTTTTCTTTTTAGACGGAACCTGGTGAACCCCATCCCTGGGAGGGGATGTGAATAGCGTCTCCCGGATTGGGAAGGGAGACGCGTCCTCGCCTGCAGGCGAGTGAAAGCAAGGGGTGTCTCAAACACCCCGATATCATGCTAACAAGCAAGAGAGGGATGCCCATGAACAGCTTAGCTTACACGGAAAGGAGCTTGGTACAAGCTCAGATGAAAAATAGAAGTTCCAGAGCTAGAAGGAATGGGATTAGGGGTGGGTAATAGACTGACTGCCAAGGAGCGGAGCAGCTCGAACGAAGTCACTCATTGCTATGCGTTGAGGACCTGCCCTTGATCCTAACCCTCGTAGTGAAGCTACTGTACCAAAAAGAGCGGACCGCAACTAGACCAGAGAAAACAGCAGCTTTCAGGCATCCTCTTATTGAGGAGGTCTTAGATAGAAGATGAGCCGTCTCTTATAGTGTGGGAGTATAATAGTAGCAGCAGTTATTGCCCCATACCCATGAGCATTGGCGTGAGCAGCTAAGCTAAGGTCGGAAAGGAAGAATGGGTGGGCTTACAGGCTACCTATATCCTCAGCCGATAAGAGAATCTGTCTTCAGCACAGACCAAGGCTTGTCAAAGATAAGTATCAAGTCCTCTATCGCTGGACTAGACTATATTTCAAAGATTGAGGAGTGGCAACTCTGAATCAATTCTAGAACCTACTCCCGGGTAGTCATTGACTACCTCTTTCCCCTGGCCCGGCTTGCTCTCCTACCTGGGATCCTTTCTCCTTGGAGAACTGCCACTCAAGACTGTTGGATCACTCATCAATGTGATAAGCTTAAATGATGGCTTTTGGGAAGCCGATGCTAATGAGACCGAGAGGAACGAAGTAAATCGACCATAAGGGAGAGGAAGAGAGTGAATCTAAAAAAGAGAGTCCGACTTGCATGTGTTAAGCATATAGCTTTCTCTTCTCTCGATTTCACTCCTTCCCTATCATGGAAGTTAGCTCAAAACCAACTCTTCTTTCTAGCTTGGTAATCCCTCGCTTTATTCACTTTTTTAAATGTAGTTCGGGATCGAACGAAGTTCTTAAAAAGAAAGGCTATTCATCTTCCCTTACGGGCTTATGGATCTAGTGGATCGTCCCAGTAAACTACTACTTATACTAATTATGCTAACTACTTAGTTATCGTCACTGGCTGCAGATCTGGCTTGGCTCAATAGGCTATTGAATAGGATGGAGGAAGGCTTGTCCCTAGCTTCTGAAACAAGAGAACGGACCGACTCTAACTAATCCACTCCTACTAACAGGAAGTGTAAGGGCAGACGTCGTCCTACTTTCACTCTACTCTTTCCATTTTAATGCTAGCTCGATTGCAGCTAGATTGCTCAGTAGGGACTACTAATGGACTATCAGAAACGAAGTGAGGGATTGGACGACGGACGGGACAACTAGCTAATTGGGGGATGGAGGGACAGAGAGAACTCTTCAATGAAAATAAATCTTGAAATTAAACAATAATAATATCTATCGTTCAATAGGAAATTTTCTTTTTTAATTTAATTAAATAAAAGATAGAATCGTCCAGTAGGCTAATCTTCAAAGTTTATCGATTAAGACGGCGGCAGGCCCAAAGAGCTCTACAGTAGTGCCTTGCGAGATCGTAGCTCGTTCACCTAAGATGGAAAAGCACTTGGTTGAAAGCCTAGCAACGAGAAAAAAGAGTCCCACGCATCCTTTAGTCAATAACCATTAGTAAAGAATAGGATCAGACCAAGTGCGAGATTGGATCAAAAATAACATATAGAAAGGATTTGCAACAGAGAGCCTCAACAACAGCTCTTAACCCACACTTTTTGCTAGTAAATTGCATTTCAAGTTCCCGCACAGTTGATCCAGCAAAAAATAGAATCTAGTCTCTGTGAGTCTATACCAATATTACACTTTCTTTAAAGACTTTTTATAGGTTATTAGGAAGCCGAATTTCCTACGAAGAGAAGCGTGAGGAAAAAGAACAGGGAATAAAGGAGAAAAGGAGGATTGAAGGGGACGTGTAAGCATGAAGGCGGATACTCAGGTCAATCTTGGTAGTGAATAGGTCAGCAGTTGGAGAGGAGAATCTTTCTATAGATAGAAGCAAGCCTACATAGGGTACAAGATCGAAAAGAATGCCCTTTTTCATGCCCCGAATTCCCGTTTCTTTCTTGGTCGGACCAAGCAAACAAACTATTTCCGACAAGTCTTTCCTATTTTTAGAGCAAGAAGCGGAACTACAAGAAATTGATTTCTCTTTATGGATAACCAATTCATTTTCAAATATAGTTGGGAGACTTTACCCAAGAATGGGTAAAAAAATGGAAAGATTGGAACATGGGAATAGCTCTGATACCAATACGGACTGTCCATTTCAATTGTTGTGCTTTCTTAAATTGCATACCTATACAAGGGTTCAAGTTTCGATCGATATTTGCGGAGTTGATCATCCCTCTCAAAAACGAAGATTTGAAGTGGTCTATAATTTACTGAGTACTCGGTATAACTCACGTATTCGTGTACAAACCAGTGCAGACAAAGTAACACGAATATCCCCGGTAGTCAGTCCATTTCCATCAGCCGGCCGGTGGGAGCGAGAAGTTTGGGATATGTTTGGTGTTTCTTCCATCAATCATCCAGATCTACACCGTATATCAATAGATTATGGTTTCAAGGGTCATCCATTACGAAAAGACCTTCCTCTGAGTGGATATGTGGAAGTACGCTATGATGATCCAGAGAAACGTGTGGTTTCTGAACCCATTGAGATGACCCAAGAATTTCGCTATTTCGATTCTGCTAGTCCTTGGGAACAGCGTAGCAACGAATAATTCAGAATCAGAATAGGTCCAGGGGACAAATCAATAGGAAATGTAATTTGCGTCGTAAGAATAAGAATTCACTTCTATGAAAGACTTTCACGGGAATTGTCTTGATCGTCGGATATCATTGAGAAGGAAATAGGAAGAAGTGTTATTGCCTGCAATTCTTCCTAGTATGGAATGAGTAAAGAATCAAGCTACAAGTCTCGATCTACACGAAAGGCACTGGTTTTTTCTTTCTTTCGGTTTCATTGATAGCAGAATATCCTGACTCTATAGGGGCGCTAGCGCTTTACTAATAGAATATAATAGAAAAGGGGCCTGAAAACGTAATAGGCTGCGCTGCTACTCTAGGCTCACTTCTTCAAGCTCCGCCCCTTATTGAAAACGAAACTAACGAGCAATCAAACAAACTAAAGCGCTAACGTTATATTACTTAGTAAAGCAACCTTTCGCGATAGGCGCTCACTTTTTTATCTGGGTGGAAGCTGGCGGCGGGGCTTGCTTAACCGGATACACGGAATTGGGATCTCTGTCACACGCAAATCTTTCTATTAGGAAAGCCTCGCTTATTCAATTCAAAGGGATGATTATTTAGAACCTTGCTCATAAGATAAGTAAGAAAGCGTTGGTGGGATCGGCGGGATGATGATGAGTATATAAATCAATAAAGAAGAAATGGCAAGATAAATTGAATATCGATGGAGGCCGATGTGGAAAACAGGGCAGGGATTCTCTAGAATGACACTGTAGACCAATTGAAAGGGATGTAGCGCGACTTGGTAGCACCTTTATTTATTTTTGGGGGTTATCTCACGGGTTCCAATCCTGTCATCCCTACCTATTCTTCTCCTCTGGGCGGTCATGAGGGATCCATTGAGATCGATTCGGACATACATCATTTTAATTTTGTGAGACTATATGCATGTTTAGTATTAGGGGTATAAAAATAATCCTTTTCTTTTTAGTCGTATCTACTGTGATAAGAAAGCATTCTTAGTTCAGTTCGGTAGAACGTGGGTCTCCAAAACCTGATGTTGTAGGTTCAAATCCTACAGAGCGTGATTCTATTCTTGTTAGGTCTAATTAGAATTCAATAACTTCACTCATTTGAACAGCAACCTGGATTGAACCTCCTGCGGATAAAAAAAGGAGGAAGTCAAAAAAATAAAAAATAATAAAAATAATAAAATAAAATAAAAAAAATGAATTTATCCAACGTAATGAAATAGGTTGTGAGTTCGGTGTTTCCAAATTGGAGCTATGACAAGGAGAAGCGTACCAGGATCTATAAGTTCTGGGAAGAGTTTTATATTTATGCCAAGGGTCATGTTGGTAATCAACCTTATGAAGAAAACGCTAATAAGCGTTATAAAGAAGGTGTGATTGCATTGCTAAGAGAGTTCAGAGAAGTACATAAAGGAGGAGAAGAAAACCGGGTGGTAGCTGATCCTAAGGAATTGTATAATCTGCAGTTAAAGATAGAGAATCTGACTATGCACTTTGACAAGGAAAGTATATTTCATTCTACTACTAACATACTAAAGATCCTAATTGATCCTGAAAAAGAGAGTGCAAGGGATGTTCTTCGTACTAAGCTTACATCAGAGGAAGATCTAGCCTTGATTGCTGAATTTGGCCAGTATACGCTTGAGGCACTGATTGTTCATGTTCTTTATGTGCTATTTTCCTCAGCTGATGCTAATTGCATGATTCGTGTTGCTTCCTTGGTGGAGCAATTGGAAGGAAATACTCGGTCGCAAGCCCTAATAGTAAGACAACGGCGATTCAACGCTAAAAGAGGAGTGGAATCTCCTGGTCAATCTCAGGATTCGGGTAGAAAAAAACGTTTAGCGAAAATGTACCCTATCGGTACTGCTTTAGTGGAGTTTATGGAGGAAAGGGGCCTGATTACGTTAGCTACAGATAGTAGCGATTCAAGTCGTGTAATGAAGAAAGAGAAATCCTATTATCTTCCAAAGGCTCTCTATGTCGTATGTCATTTTGATATTTCATTACTACCAATAAAGCTAAACTTGCCAATGGTCTCCCCTCCATTAGAATGGAAAATAGCAACCGATAATGCTGGAAGTCTGTCTGATCTAACGGGTGGTTACCTAAGTAACCCAACTAGTGAGATGTATGATCATTACAAGCTTTTAAGTTCAAGTAACCTACACAATTTCTATCTTGAGCTTAGTAACCCAGCTAAGCTCTGTGAGGTAATGAACTGTCTACAAAGTTAGTCTTTTCAAATTAATACAGATTGGCTTTTATATTTAGTAAAACAGCATAATCTCTTTGTAGACAATGATTTGTTGGCGCTTGACTTTGTTGCATTTATTAATCTCATGGATGTTTCCGGAAAACTTTGTGAATTATACATGAATAATGAGTATATGAAAGAGAACTTTACGTACAATGAATTGTCACTAACTTTACAGAAAGACATTCAGCGGGCTCGTTATGAAAAAATGATTTTTGAATTGGCGTATGCCTACGAAGGTTATTCATTTTATTTACCTGCCTTTTTGGATTTTCAGGGTAGAATCTACCGGTGTGGAGTCTTACACTTCCATGAACGTGATCTTTCGAGAAGCCTGATCCAATTTGTGAAATCTACAGAGCTTAAGCCTCAGGTAGCTGTAGCTGCTACATGCTTCCAATTTAAGTCCTTCAAGTCTGACAGTGAGGCATTAAGATGGTATAAGGACATCAAAACCGAACTAGCCCTTGAAAAAGGTGTCACCTTACATTATTCTAATTCGGATTCGGAAAGTCATAATCATTTTCTCGAGCTAGCTGCTCATGCTAAACATCCCTTTCAGTTCTTATCTTGTTTTTTACCAGTCTTTTATCATGACATTGAATCTATAAAGCGCATGCCTATTACCCAAGATGCTTCTGCCAGTGCGTTTCAAATCATGTCTTATTTATTACTGGATGAAAGGATGGCGAGGAAGACTAATCTCATTCAATCTCCTAAAGGGGAAATCCAAGAGATTTATACCTCTATCCTATGTGAACTGAAATCTTACATAGAGAAAAAAGTAGAGGATAGTACTTTCCTCAACCCTTGTCGAGGTACTTGATAGAAAGATAGTGAAAAGTATGTTTATGCCTATAATCTATGGTAAGACGGTTATGAGCACAGCCCACAATATAAAGGATAATCTCTCAAGATTCCTGACTCAGAAGGAGTGCTTTATGGTTGCTAAACTGTGCTTTGAGTTCTGGAAAGATAGATTTCATCACATGGAATGTCTGATCCGTTTGATCCGTAGTATTGGCTAGATTGCCTCATCTAGTGGTTGCCCTGTACTGTATGAAGTGGATCACTTTCGAACAATACAAGACTATATGAAAATGGATGCGATCAATATCTGGGTTTATGATAGATTGCATAAGAAGAGACGTCAAGTCACACTGAGAGTCGCTTCAGATAAACGAGATAGCAGGAAGACTGAGATCTCAACCTTCGTCAACTTCATCCATCAGAAGGATGCACATATTGCTATGAAAGTGGTAGAATGGATGCTTGAACATAAAGCGCCTATCTACACTATTCACGACAACTTTATAACAACCTCATATTATAGCCAAAGAATGGCTTACTTTTATGGCGGTGCGATTATGAGTTTGGGGCATCCTCTAAAAATCATAAATCAGTTCATATATTTGAATGTCATCAAACCTCTTTGTGATAAAACTTATATGGAAATCACTGATAGTTTAATAGTGCGGGTGATCCCAAAAGACTGTTTGATGTATTTATTGGAAGAAACTATCCCAGAAGAAATAAGCCGTAGTAAGACTAAGAGGAAAATCTGGGATGAAAAGATCAATACTATAGTGAACTCTTACGAGGCCTATACTTTTCTTGTATGCGGACAGTATGAAAACCCAATGGATGGTTGGAGTTTGCATCATGAGAAATATATGCATTTCATTGACATGATGAAAAGAAAGCCAGGGATTCCTCTCAACAGTGTTCACTATTAATGATGAAAGAACCAATGTTTTTAGCAAGTAACGGCATACTAACAATATTTTCCACAAGTAACAGCATACGCACGAGGGCATAGTATGCATACAGCGCATCTATTGACAAGTTATCGAATCGCGTCTTTGCTAGTATAGAAAGGAAATGGGTGCAGGATCCGCATAAATGGATAATCATAGCATCACATAGCTTCCGCGAGCCTAAACCTTATATTAACGATGTTGATCTACATGCTCTGTGTATAATGGATCTCTTACACCAGTTTGCTTACACATCCCACACGGGTGTCGCAAAATTTGGGATTTTACTTACCTCGCTGCGATCTTACGGAGAGGAGATCACTTTTTTGATAGGTACAGCTATCCCCTTAACAGACGAGAGTGGTAATTTACTTCCCAAAAAACAGGTAATCTCTCAGATATATAAAGTCCTTTTAAAGACTTCTGAAATTTACGAGGGGGATGAAATTGTTCGAGTCACGATCAGAGTTTATATGGAACAGGAAAAAAAGCTGGAGAGGCCAACCCTATCTGAAGAAGAAAGACATAACTTACTTCGTGAAGTTCTAGAAGAGGTCTCTAATGAGAGCAAAGAAGGATTAACTGAGAGCAAGACTTTAACTGCAAAGAAACTCCGGCAGAGTAGACGCCCTAAATCTATCCCTACGATAAAGAAATGTAACACGATGCTGAGACCCTTCATTGTATCCGATCTCGAGACACTACTGGATGAGAAGAATTATCATCAGCCTTATGCAGCTGGTCTCTTGATGGTTTTTCCAGGTCAAGATATCAAGGATATGCGGATCGAGACCTACTTTAGCGAAGACGACTCTATACTATATCCGATGGACTTTGAAAAAAGGAGTGAGAAGGTTCTTTTTGACTTGGTATTAAGGATCTCTGCTCTTGTTAAAAAACATAAGTCATTACAAACGATTTACTTCCACAACTTTTCTAGATTCGATGGGATTCTCTTGCTAAAGCACCTCGCATGTAAGCACCAGAAATACAAGCTCAAACCTCTGATGAGGAATAATAGGTTTTATGAGTTAGCAGTCTATTCAGGTAAAAAGATGTTATTCCGCTTCAGGGACTCCTATAATCTACTCCCTAGTAAACTTAGTGCGTTGTCTAAGAGTCTCTGTCCTGATCTAGGCACGAAGGGTTCTATCAACTATAACAAAGTCAGTCCTGAGAAGCTGGTTAGTATGAGAAATGAATTGGTGGATTATATAAAGCAGGACATCTATCTATTAGGTGGTGTGATGAAAAAAGCACAAGACATCTATTGGAATCTGTACAAAGTGGACATTGAGAGTAAAATCACCCTTTCATCACTAGCTCTAAGCATCTTTCGTTTGAGATACTACGACGCCTCTCGTTTTCCAATCCACATCCCTAGCAGAAATGAAGACAGCTTTATCAGACATGCATACTACGGTGGTCATACGGATGTGTACAGACCTAAAGGCGAGGACCTATACTACTACGATGTTAACTCCCTCTATCCATTTATCATGAAGGAATACCCAATGCCAGGTGGTGTACCAGTCTGGTATGGAAATCTGGAAGACAGGGACTTAGATGGCATGTTAGGATTTATTGAGGCATATGTGGTCTATCTGAAAACGATCAAGAAGCCCTTTCTACCCTATCGAGAAAAGGAGGGTACTCTCATCTTTCCAACAGGTGAGTTTGTAGGTGTCTACTATAGTGAAGAATTGAAGTTTGCTAGAGAGATTGGCTACACTGTGATTCCAATCTCAGGCTACCTCTTTGAGAAGAAGGAAAGCCCATTCAGGGAGTTTGTAAGCGCTCTCTTTGAAAGCAAGTTAGAAGCTAAAAAGTCTGGGAATGATGCGTTGTCTTATGTGTACAAGATCCTTATGAATTCTCTATACGATAGATTTGGCATTAACCCTATGGGCACAATAACTGAGATATGCGATCACAAAAGACAGAAACGGTTAATAAGAAAGACTGATTTGATATCAACTGATGAGCTTAGCAATTCCAAATACATCGTTACCTAACGTAGCAATACTGAGACTGATTATTGGGATCCACCAAAGAACTCTGCTGTCCAAATTGCTGCTGCAATCACTGCCTGTGCTAGGATCTATATGTATCCTTACATCTCAAGAGAGGACTTTTACTACACTGACACTGACTCTGTTGTGCTAGGACAGCCGCTCCCTGATGAATTAATTTCATCTTCGGTCTTAAGTCAGCTTAAGCTAGAGGACAGAATCGTTCAAGGATACTTTTTAGCTCCGAAGGCCTATTACTACTGGAATGAGAAAGGAAATGATACACTCAAGTACAAAGGGCTTGAGAAAAATGAAATCACTCCTGAATGGTTTCTTTCAAAGTACGCTGACCCTGATCGTACGCTACAAGTAGAGGTGGAAGCCAACTTCCGGATTGAGTGGTCCTCACTTAACATCTTCAAGAAAGATAAAAATGTCAAGGTTGGGCTTAATCAAAAGCCAATGAGGATCAAAGTCTATGAGGGGAGTACTGGGTTGATACAAAGACTGTTGATGTCAAAGACCTGTCTAGACCAGATAACATTAGCAAAAAACTAGTCATGTTGCTAAGGGCTGATGTAACACATCTTAAGAACGAGAATCTCTCTCTCTATGAGAAATTATCTCAAAAGGAAAGAGAGATAACCGAGAAGAAAAGGATGGACGAGAGAGACAGTGAGATGAAAGAAGAACCTACAGAGGTCACTAACCCTACAATAGATATAGACGATATACCTAAGACAGAAAAGAAGAAACCTAAGACTGGCAAGAAACCTAAGAAGAAAGCCAAGACTGACAAGAAAACTACGACAAAGAAGAAGAAACCCCCTTAACCTTAAAGTAGTATATAGCATACTGAGAAAGAATTTAGCTGAGTTGTCTCTGATCTCTTTCGTTCCTTCCGATTTTTTACTTATCGCGAGCCAAAATGTTCGAATAGAAAAAGGTTGACTTTCAGGGATGTTGACTCAACGGAATCAGCCTATGCAAAGCAAACTGGGTAGAAAGCTTCGAATCCTTGAATAGCCATCCCGACTCTTTCTTTCTTTGGCTAGCTCTCGTCTATCTCACGCCTATCCATTCGAGGGAACCGAAACCGTTGGACTGATCCCCTCCTTCCTTATTCATTTTACAGCGGTTCACTTTACACTCAATGGAAAAGAAAAGAGGCGAAGAGAACATTCCCTGCTCTATAGCATAAGAAAGGACTAAAAATCGGAGAATGGAAGGCTTAACAGAACAAAGGCTATCTAAGTTATGTCCCATGTGAATCTTCCTTGAAACAGAACGAAAAGCCACAGCAAGAGGAGAGGCCTACCCCTGGAATGCAATTGGATACGCTTGCCTTAAGACTTCAACCCTTTGATTTTCTATAATTGGATCGCTTAGAACTCCATCAGTGGCAACTCAAACTCGCTTGAAGCGACAGGAATCGTACAATGCGTCGACCAGAACTCATCCTTAGCTCTTTGGTAATGAATCTCGCTCTTAGCCTCCTTCCACCCCTGCGACACATGGTAGAGAGCTTGCAAGTCCAAGATCTGGTCTTCTCTTTCTCTGTCGGCGACTACGCAGCTAGCTTGACTTCCAGCTGCTGGAAATCAAAGTCATTGGTTTGGCATTCAATAAGCTCATTGCGGCGAATCGTTAGAAAGAATCGGTTTGCACTCTTGTTGCATGGTACGGTCAGAGAAGACTATGAAGAAGACTTTCTAGGCACTTTCCAAAGGGATCTCCTTCTCAGGATGGAAAGAAGTACGCAATAAAGTAAACAGTCCTTTCATCAAGGTAAATGATTTCGACTTCCCTTACTAATGCTAACCATAATCTATAGGATTGTACACGACAACCTTACCTTTATTGTCCAGAGCAACCTTCCTACGGTAATAGTCGAGGGGTTCATCCCCTGGTCCAATAGACTCGATGTCACAATACAGCCCAAGTTCTTCAATTAGAGCCCTTCCTTTATACTCATCAAAGATTAGATCATCAATACTCGCAATAAAGACCAGACCAATGAATCTTTCAAATGTCATCCCAGGATATTGATTACATAACTGACGGTTGAACTCCATTAAGGCAAGATTGAATAAGACCTTAGTGATTTCTCCAAGAATTGGCATACGACCGAAGCGTACATTTCTACCTTCTTCATCAATGGTAGCGAGATCCATAAACTGACTAACCAGGTTATAACTAACAGAATCAACCCCCATAAAGGACTTAACAGGATCTAAAACCAGACTGCTAGGAATTAGCTGTAATGATAGATCCAGGTTAATCCGGTGCAGTTTAGTCACCTTACCCATTTTATGAATACCAGAATAAAAGAGATCTGCCTGATCTACTAATCTGTATCCCTCCTTGGGTACGCTACCATAAGTAAAATGATAGAAATGGATACTCAATGCCATGAACACCAACACATCTTCTTTTTTAGATTGGAAAACAACAATATAGTACGAACTATCTTTGCTTGGATAAAACTTTAAATCCGGAAAATCAGGTAGCGTAGCAAATAAAAAGTCTTCAAGGTCATCCCTCCTTATTCTCCTAAGTCTTAGCGATGATATAGTGTATAAACCAGAAAGTAACATCTGTTGAAGATTAATTAAGTCCTGCTAAGACAGATTATATTGAAGAAGGGTTTTTAGATGATTATAGATAAAATCAATATCCTCTGATAGCTGAACTAGCGAACTGTTAATAGTAGAATAATCATAAGATCTTGCACTTGTCATAGTCGACTTAAAAGAAGAATTGAATCGTTTTTTCATCCAGTTGTTATGAATTCTTGAGCTTGAGAAGTTGTTATTAATTCTAACTCTGCTGGAGAAGAATATGACATCATACCCATTGCGAGAAAGACAGCTACTATGATGCCTAAACCAAGGGCCACCCTAGCATTGCTACCATCAGAGTTGAGACTATTAGGATTGTCACTAGGAAGATTGATTTCCGAGAACGGATAGACATTCTCTAAGGCGGATAACACTTGATCCGTTATATATTATACTCCACATAACTCGTTTTCTTAAAGGGAGTGAAATGAAAATTCACATCCTTGAAAGACTCATACGGAAGCTGTCTCGGAACTAAGATTCCAGGAGGTGCTACTTCAGGTACTCCGGGTGCAAAGTTGTACCAGACAGTACAACCAACCCCCAAGCTAACTAAAATGATCAAGCGTCCATACCAATGTTTTCAAAACCGGACCGGAAAGCGAACCGGACGGCCTAGAGGTTCACTGGTCGGACCGGTCGGACCGGTCGGACCGGTCGGACCGGATTACGAACCGGATGACGTCATAAATATTTAAAAAATATAAAAAAATTCCAAATATTTAGTGTGTATGTATAAGGTATAATATTAACGAACCGGTGTTCCTTAATCCAAAACAACATCCAAAATACATACCATTCAAGTAAACATAGTCCAAATTAACGAACCGGTGTTCCTTAATCCATATCCAATAATATTTTTCTATTAAAATAAAGCAAAAAAGATTTTTTTTCAAAATCCCGGTTCAACCCGGTTCGCTGGTTCCGGTCGGACCGGTCGACCGCACGAACCGGCCGGTTCTGATGAAAATGGCCTAAATCTACCGAACCGAACCGGCAATGTTCCCGATTCCCGGTCGGACCGGCCGGTCCGGTCCGGTTTCGAAATCATTGGTCCATACATACCTTTGTAATATGTTATAAACTCTATGACTTTTTGAGAGGGTGTGCTTGTGCTGGTGCTGGCGATCCCTTCTAACAAATGGTGCAACCCACCCCTGATCCTGTTATTTAAAAACAAATCAGAGGCTGAAAAACGTACCATCTTTGGTAAGCCGAGAGAAGTAAAGACATACATTAACATTTTCTTCGCTTCTTTGCTAATTGGAAATTTATAATGTATCAACCGAGTATGCTCTGAATAAATGCAGATATTTAACGCCAGAATCTCATCACGAGATTTCATAGGAAGTGGAGGTGAAGTAAGACTTTGTTGTAGTTCAGTAAGAGGAAACTATTCACAGGTAAAACACTTTCTGGTAGACGGTTACTTGGATTAAGCAATTCATCCTTATTAACATGAGAATTCATCGTAAGTGGTGTATAAGGCTGGATTGGCTTAGGAGCAGCCCTTCGCAAATTCAGACCTTTACGTATAGAAAACGTATCCCTAATTGTTAAACGATATTATAACGGCAGGTTTCTACAAACACCACTATCATAAAGATCATTTCTTTTGTGATGAACACGTAATTTATCAAACAAAGACAGCATAATGACTTATATATTAAGTACTAGTAGAAGTATAACATGGGATTTTCTGGAAATCATGGAAAATGAGCGTACTCTCCCTTATGATTTCGGCTCATCCAAGGATTTTTTTTCCAGTGCCATTACCCATGGAAATGACTAGTGTAAACCATGGCTATGAGTGGTACAAGGGCACGTTGTCCTAGTGACATCAGCCTTGGACCGGCATTATGGGATGATTTTGCCCAACGGGCTGCCTTAACCCTACCAGTTATTTCCCCCAGGATTTGGATAACCTCCCCGGGGACAGACACTTGTATTACTCTAAAGAATGACGAGATGGTGTATTGTATTTAAAAAATAAAAATAAAAATAAAAAAATAAAAATAAAATAAAAAAAAATAAATAAAAAAATAAAAATAAAAAAATAAAAAAAAGTCTTCTATGCGCAAACGTGAAAGCTCTATCAAGAGAACTAGCTTCTTTTTATTTAGAGAGGGACGATTCCCTCGTCCGAGAATCGTCATTCACGCACTCTTCCTCCCCACTAAAAAAAGCGATTGAGAATCTCGAGAACCTAAACAAAAATGCAAAAGTGAGCGTACCCCAAGGCTCTCCTCTCTCCCTCTTTTTTAGCCAACATCATTAACCCCATTTTTCACCTTGAATGGGTCAAAGCCAAAAAGATAATAAATAGAAGGAAAGGAGATCAGAAAAATAGGCGGACGACTTATAGTATAGGTCGGATGTTTCGGTGAGCAGTAAGCAGCAGATCCCCCCTTATTTTGGGAAAGCTGGTGGCCGCGTGTGAATTCTTTCAAGGCAAGGGCGGCCTGATTCGACATTGTTGTTAACTCTGATCCGGTCGAGGTGGTTTTCACCAACGCGTAGGTGGTCTAAGTTCCTATGACCGAGTCTTTCTGGCCCCTGTGAACATCTTTTCTTAATGTATTAAAGTTGTTCCAAGAGTGTCCGCTAGTTGAACCGCATCCAGTAGACTCCCTGTTCCGCTCATCCCCTTTGTCAGCTCTTTAATCAGGATACTATTACCTAGGTTCCTAAACTTGGAATGGATGGCGGAGCGTAGGTGGCAAGCAGTTAATATGTATACGGTGCTTTACTCGTAGACGCTTCTCCAGCTCTCGCAAGAATTGTATGGGAGTCATCCTCGAAGGGAATTCCCCAATGACCGTACCGAGGATTTCTACCGAACTCCGTGCAGCTAAGATTCCAGGAGGTGCTACTTCAGGTACTCCGGGTACAAAGTTGTACCTAGCGCAAAGTTGTACCTAGCCGCCGTCACATCAACAACAATACATTCAACAAATCTTTGTTCATAGTATTCTTAATTATTCTTTTGTAATCATTATTAAGTATTAATGAAATGTATTTGAATTAATTCTTGTTTGCTTATTCATTACGTATACATAATTGTGTTCATCATAACAAGCTTTAATTTTGATATTGAATTATCAATTAAAAACAATTAAACAACAGTTAATGATTATTCCGCAATTATTGACGTGATTCCATTCCAATACTGATAATTCCTGATTGCGATCCTTGGATTCTCAAATTTCATTCAAGAGAACTTGTACTGATTCAGTATTTTAAGTTTCTCGATTCAAGTGCATAAACATATATACATATTATGAAATGAGTATATTTTGTCATAGTTATAAGTTCATGTGATTATACGACATTTCACGATTTAAAGTTTGTTTGGTTTATTTATGCGTTTTTACGATTCATTTTGCGTTAAGGTTTTAGTTAATGACATGTACTAAATAAAATATGGGATTTTTACCATACTTAAATATGAGTTTTAAATTCCTAGAAAAATTAATGTAACATTTTATGAAGTTTATTTAGTAGTCCAAAAATAATTATATTCTTTAAAAAGTATGTGCAGCTATATTCTGGAGTTTTAAAAATGTTTCAGTCAGTTGGGGGTCGAAAACTTAACCATTTTAAGTGAGACCCCTTAGATTTTATAGCTAACTCAAAACAATAACTTTTAAAAAAATAATCAAGTTAATTGGTTAAAATTTGAGAGAGTTATCCCCTCCTAAAGTCGACCTAAGTATTCTATTGAAAATCCAGGTTTGACCTTTCATCTTGTACTTAGATTTGAAGGGTCCAAATCTTAATGAAATATTATGATTTACTATGGTTGGAAAGATATTTCTTTGAAATAAATTGTAGGCTCAAGAATCATGTATTTTGATTTTGTTTTGTCCATGTTATGCCCTTTCAAAGTTAAATTAATTTTTTAACAGAATTTGTTTTACAAATCAAGCAACTCTTAAACCATATTTTTTATATGAACAAGCAATGCACTTGTTTCTTGAATATTAAATGACTTAACCACACACACACACACACAAACACACACACATATATATATATATATAAATATTCATAATTTCATTATCTTAAACATATTAAAGTATTGCTTAGGTGTAAGTGAATGGATACCTCAATGTTCGCAAGAGACGAAGCTTAAACAAAGGGGGTACATGTGATGCACACTTGCTGCAATCTTTTAGGCAGCTTGGCCGCTCCTTTTCTGTCAAGTTTGAGGAGGAATAAAAGAGATGAAGAGGGCTAAATTCTATGGAGGGGAAAGTTAGGGTGCTGGTGCATTACAAAATAAATCAAAGGAAGGTAAAAGGTAATTATATGGGCCTTTGAACAAGCATGTGGATGGGTATGGTAGGAAGATGATGATGTAAAGGGTGGTCTAGAGGGGCACGGCTGAAACATGGACAAAAGGGGCCCTTTGTGATCTTGATTTAATCCTTACAAGCGACAATTAGTCATCATTATTTAGTATAGGTATGAATAAATTTAGATTTGTATGATTTTCTTGGGAGGGGGGTGGGTTAAATTGGTGTGAAGGAAGGTGTTGATTGTCATGGATTTTAATGTTTTGTAGTTAAAAGATGTTACAGATGGTTACTTGATTAGCTAGTTTGGTTTAACATCTCATTTACGTTAGCGTAATTCGTTAGTGTATGATAATGTGTTTTTAAATCGCATGAATTAAATCTATATATTCTTTTGTAATCCGTTTGAGGTTTCTAGTATATTATCTAAAATTGAGTTATATTTTAATTCGACTAGTGTGTGTTAGTAATCAGTGTGCTATGGTGCCTTAATGTAAGATGGTGGTTTTATATTTATTTTAGTATGTATAATATAGACATAAATGCTATTTTATGCTCATGATTATATTTATTGCTGACAGAAATTGTCGACTTTGAGTTATAATTTGATATTTATATTGTGTCATGATTTATGAAATACGTTCGGCGTTTTTGACTATTCACATCGGTTGAATCATGATTATTTGATAGTTTGATAAAACATCGTAAAATATTAAGTTGTAATGCATATCAACGCCCTTACAATTATTTGGGTTCACATAAAATATCATGAAATGATTTAAGTTGAGGTGATCCTAATTTGATTATCGTAATGTCATAGGATCATTACTTAGTTTGTATCTTAAAATAAGATAAGTACACATCCTATGAAATAATAGAATTAATTAAATAAATATCTTGGATTTTAGGTATGTTACAGTGTCCCCCAATTGAATGATTTTCGCCCGAAACTCAACTTGTAAAAAGGTTTTTAGACTCTGTAATCGGTAAAGAGTGTTCCTTGGATACCCATTTTTCATGACTTAAGCTTCTCCGATAGTTTAGAAGGATCAACCATTAATAGATATACAGTGTTGTATATAATCAAGTAGTCATGTAGGGAATAATAAGTATAGGATACTTATCAATTGAATTGAGTTACTATCATTATGTAAAATTATTCTTTAAGTCTATGTGAAGTATAATTTGAGTGTACTATGTACATAATGTAAACATTATGTAGCCTCAAGATAAATATATACTACACATGAGGCGGGTACTAATTAAGCATAAGATAAGTGTATTGTATGCATATGAAAAGTTTTATTTAAAGTACAAATGATGTAGCATAATATATTGTAACATAATGTAAATCTACTTGAAACCGTGACATAAGTCATGGTCTTGGTATAATACCCGTAAAAATAATAAAAATAATAATAATAATAATAATAATAATAATAATAATAATAATAATAATAATAATATAATAATAATAATAATAAAAGTGCAGGGGGTTATTTTGCCACTTTGAAAACTTAAATTTATAACTTCGTGTACAAAATAAAAGAAACATGAAACCACAGGGACTTAATGTGTAAATATTAAAAAAAAAACAAACTGCTTTCTTCTCCACCACCGTGACCCACGATTCCATTCATGTATTCGGCCCCTTTTACAGGCAAATTGATCGCACTAACACTTTTAATAATCAAAGTAATACCGCAATATCAAACCTTTAATCATTATTAAGCTTCCATTGAGATCAATTTCATCAAAAATCAACAAAAACAAACCATTCGAGCTCCACGAAACTGTCGGACCTGCAACTCTATTTTTAACCCATCTCCGAGCAATTTTAATCAAATTTGATAAGGGGCTTTCGATCAGGACTATCATTCGAAGCTTCCCTCAAGTTTAATTCGATTATAATCACCGTTTGAGCATCGTTCGATTGGCACATTGACCGCGACCTGTTCTTCATTAGTTCTCGACATTTTGAACTCCAAATCAGGTAATTGAACACACCCATTAGCTCGATTTTTCATGTGGAACAAAAGCCCCATGATTTCAGATGCATTAACGATCGAATTGGACCTCAATTGGTTCGGATTCGAACCTAGGGCTTGAATGGGAATTTGGGTTGTTGTGTTTTGTGTTTATAAGTATGGAAACCGGATCATTACCGCGGCTGCGGCCTTGGTTCACCGGTTCATGCGCTCTTTGTCATCTGAGAGGTCCCGGGTTCGACCCCGTGCCACCTCACACATTTTTTTTATGCCTTCTTAACCTTTAAAAATTTTGTAAAAATTCCTAAAAATTATAAAAACAACTTTATAAACTCTGTTTATTTTTAAAGCATCAACCTTAATTTTTTGTAAATTTTTTAAGTTTAAACCTTTATAAAATTATATAGCAAAGACATTTAATTAATATTTTTATGGATTTCTTTTAAATAAATGGTAAAAATCTGACTAAACATAAAACTCCTTATATGAAAGTACCCAATTAATTTCCTGTAAATTAGTTTGTTAAAAACCTTAACAATTTATATTTATATTATTAACAAACGTTATAAATAGTTTATTTTGTTGAATTAAGCTCGTATTTTACAGCCAACTTACAGAGGCCATAACTTCTTCATAACAGATTCAAATCAGTTAAACCTTATGTCCATGACGAAGTTCGTCGAAAAACAAATCTGTTGATATATAAAACATCGAAAAACTCATTCGTTTAGACCTCCAAATAGTCGTTTTCGTAACAACTAGCAGTTCTGCGCAGCTGTAAAGATCCACGTTTTTCTCATATTTCGGTAATCCAAATCAGAAACTTTTCTGAATGAAATTTGTTTAGAAACCACTAATCTAGTAAACTGGAGATTTTCAGAATTTTTAAACGTCGTTTAGTATTTTTAACGAGTGCGAAAAGACAAGGGCAGAACTGGAATTTTCCAAACTATAATTTGCGTTACGTTATCGTAGGTTCTCGCGGCGTTAACCGAGCCTAGACCTTGTTTCTGATTATTATCATTCATGTATAAGGTACGGATTCTTGGTTACCTTTATCATAGTATAAATTCTGTTCTGTTACTTTGTAGTACAGATTTTGATACCATGTTTCCGTTAATATGACTCGTTCGGCTTTTGGTATTTTACTAGCCGTCTAACAATATTTGTTATGCTATGACTCGTTCGAATTGTTAATTTTACTTGTTGAAGGCTTACAGCATGCAATATATTTTTATAAGTTTGTGCTCATTATTGCATGTTCCTATGAATATTATGTTGATACGTTATATGTTGGTAGTTGTACTACCATTTGATTTGATACACTGTTACCCGAGCTCTCCGACATATCATTATGGCGTCAATGATGTGACACTTTTCGTGACGGTGTGTAATAAATAGTTCACGGCGTCTCCATTAACACGTTAGTACTCAGGTAGTACTTTGGCCATAATATCTGGGAGGCGGATGGATCGATCCTAGTTCAGTTCAGTTCAGTTTAGTTCCGGGGGATGGAATCATGTGTGTACGCCCCACACACCATCTCATTAGAGCATAGTCTAGCTAGCTATGTACTTATCAGTTCAGTTTCGGCTCTGGGTACTTCTTATATTACACGACTTATTTTGTTTGTATATACGCGTCATGTAGATCAGTTCAGTTCAGTATTACATGTTCAGTTCAGTATCAGTATTATATGTTCAGATTCAGATTTCCGTTTTCCATATCATATGATCAGTTCAGTATCAGATATCAGTATGTTATGCTTCTTATCATTACTATTGTTATTTCCGTCACTGAGCAACTTTTGGCTCAGCCGTATTTTCTTTTGTGGTGTTTTCTTATTTGATTGTAGGTAATCAGGGTATTCCGGGAAATCAGTGAAGAGTGGTTGAAGATCAAGATTATATTTTACCTTAATTGTTGTAATGAACAACTTAATTAGGTTCTTTCGGATTATGGGGTTTGTTTGAATTTATTTCTATTGATAATCTCTTTAATATCGTGAAATGGGTTTTGATTTGATATCTGTAATAGTGACACGTCAGCCTCTCCGGGTTGGGGTGTTACAGTTATGGTATCAGAGCAAAGGCTCTTTCCTGTAAAAAACTTAAACATTAAAATAAACTTGTGAGGTAATGGGTAGACGTTGGGTTAGGATCTAATTTTTGTTCCCAATCTAAATTCCAGTGTTCACACGTGTACTTTCATTTCAAATGGCTCCTAAGAGACGTGTGAACAACCGCAATAACTCGAATGGCCCCTCATCTGATACTCCTCTTGAAACCCTCGTTGCTAATGCCGTAAACGCTGCTATTTTTGGAATACTCCCTAATATGATGACTCAGGCTGCTCAAACAGTCATCCAGCAGATACAACAGGCGAATTCGGAGGGAAACAACACAGGACCTCCACCCGGTGGAAATAACTCAGAGCCACCTTCTGGCGGGAACAACACAGGAGCACCTTCCAGTGATAATACACCACCACCCCGTGATGGTATTCATGTCTGGTTAGAACGTTTTCAGAAGCAAAGGCCTAAGTCTTTCAGTACTTCCAATGATCCGGTCGAGGTGCAAAACTGGATCAGTCATATTGAGAAATTGTTTGAGGTACTTGGTGTTGAGGACGTATACAAAGTAAGGTTGGCTACATACAAGTTAGAAGATGATGCTCACAGATGGTGGACGACTGTGAAACAAGCTAGAGGATGAAACGAATATGCAGCTACACTTCCTTGGGATAAATTCCGAGGAATGTTTTATGAGGAATACTTCACTGCTGCTGACCGCACTGAGTATCGTAGACAGTATGCTAATATTAGACAGAGGGATGATGAGCACATAACAGATTTCAAGACACGATTTACACGGTTAGTGAGTTTTCTTGGTGCATCTGCAGGCTCACCGCATGAGCAGACAGAAAATTTTCTGTGGGCCATATGTGAAAGAGATCGAAAGTTTATATTGAATCATCGGTTTAAAGATATTAATGAAGTGGTTGATGCTGTTAAAAACCTATATAATGATAAAAAGAATGGAAAGAAGTTGTATGATGATAACCGCAAGCGGCCTAGAGAGAATGACCAGGATCAGTCTTCTTCTCATACGAATAAGAATCAGTCTTCACCACCACGAGACCGTCGAAACCGTTTTGATCGCAACAACAACAATAACTCTCGATCATGGAAGAATCAAAACCAAAACCAGAAATCAACTCATAATCAGACTCAGCAGGCTCCTATTCGTACTCAACCAATAAATCAGCAGCACCCTAATTAGGATCGGAATGCTATCCCTCAGTGTAACACATGCGGGAAACTTCATAAGGGAGCTTGTCGTCTGGCCGGAGGATTATGTTTCAGATGCGGACGTGCAGGACACATGATTAGGGATTGCCCTCAGCGCGACCCTCGTAATAACGCTGGAGGGAATCAAGCTAAACCTGCAACCGGAGGACGAGTTTTTGCACTCACTGCAAATGAAGCAGCTAACGCACCAGGTATATTTCTGACCCCTTAGTTAGCAACGTATTATATACATATATATGTCTTATCCAACACTGATAATAAACGCCCTAGGTATGATCTCCGGTACCCTTTGCATAGGAAAGCGGGATATTTATGTCTTATTTGATACGGGCGCTACGCATTCTGTCGTATCTCTTTTGTTTGCTAAGTACTTAAGGACTGCACCGACTGCGTTAGAGCACGCTTTGGCTATTACGACTCCGTTAGGAGAGTCGACTATCATCTCGCATGTCTATAGAGATTGTCCGATCAGAATCGAGTCTATTATTCGTAAAGCTGATTTGTTTCCTATGCAAATGAGTGACTTTGATGTCATACTTGGTATGGACTGGTTAACTCGACATCACGTTACTATCGAATGCCAGACTCGTCATGTTTATTTGGAAATCCTCAATGCCCTGAACTCGTTTATCAAGGGACTCAGCCTCGAAAATCGTTAAAAATCATCTCTGCGTTTAAGGCTCAGAAACTCTTATCGCACGGTTGCGTGGGATTCCTAACTTCAGTGAAAGCTACATCTTCTGAAAAGCTGAACATATCTGATTATCCGATTGTATGTGATTTTCCTGACGTGTTTCCTGAGGAGTTACCCGGACTTCCACCAGATCGCGAGGTAGAATTCACTATTGATCTTATTCCAGGTGCTGAACCGATTTCTAAGGCACCGTATCGTATGGCACCTATGGAGCTTAAGGAGTTAAAGGAGCAGTTACAGGAATTACTAGATTTGGGATTTATTAGACCAAGCGTCTCGCCTTGGGGTGCACCGGTCCTATTCATGAAGAAGAAAGATGGTTCTTTGAGACTCTGCATTGATTACAGAGAACTCAACAAGATCACTATCCGTAATTGTTACCCTCTGCCTCGTATTGATGATTTATTTGATCAGCTTCAGGGTGCAAAGTGCTTCTCTAAAATCGATCTGAGGTCTGGTTACCACCAGCTAAAGATCAAAGATTCTGACGTCCCTAAATCTGCCTTCCGTACTCGGTATGGTCATTATGAATTCTTGGTTATGCCGTTCGGGTTAACTAATACCCGGCCGTATTCATGGATCTAATGAACCGAGTCTTTCGCCAGTTCCTCGATAAGTTCGACATTGTATTTATCGATGATATCTTAATTTATTCTAAAAGTAAGGAGGAGCATGAGAATCATCTTCGTATCGCGCTCGAGACACTACGTGAAAAGAAGCTTTATGCTAAATTTTCAAAGTGTGAATTTTGGCTGAGCAAGGTAGCCTTCTTGGGTCATGTCGTTTCTGCGGATGGTATTATGATGGACCCTGCTAAAATAGAGGTGATCACTAAGTGGCCTAGACCGACCTCAGCCACAGAAGTCCGTAGTTTCCTTGGCCTTGCTGGTTACTACCGCAGATTTGTTGAAGGTTTTTCTGTTATAGCTTTACCCCTACGCAACTGTTAAGGAAAGGGGTTAAGTACTCTTGGAATGATGAACGAGAGAAAAGTTTTGAAGAGCTCAAGAAAAGATTGGTGTCTGCACCTGTTCTCACACTTCCATCGGGCACGGGTGGATATCAGGTTTACAGCGATGCCTCTAAAAAGGGACTTGGATGTGTCCTAATGTAGCATGGTAAGGTCATTGCTTATGCTTCACGGCAGTTGAAACCTTACGAGGTTAATTATCCTACGCATGATCTTGAACTCGCTGCTGTTATTTTCGCGTTGAAAATATGGCGTCACTATCTTTACGGGGAGACTTGTGATATTTTTACTGATCACAAGAGCTTGAAATATATCTTCACACAAAAAGAACTAAACATGAGGCAGAGAAGATGGTTAGAGTTGTTAAAAGATTATGATGCCAATATTCAGTATCATCCGGGAAAGGCCAATGTGGTAGCTGATGCTCTTAGCAGGAAGAGCTCAGGAATAGTAGCCTCCCTACAACTACAGCCTCAGAACATAACCGATCTCGATAGATTGGGTATTGGTCTACATATTGGTAAGAGCGATGGATATCTCGCTACACTCCAGATTGAGTCAGACTTAATATCCCGGATTAAGAACGCATAGAAAGACGATGGTGAACTCTGGGCAATCTTACAGAATGTGGAGATTGGTAAACAATCAGAATTCCGAGTAGATGAGCATGGAGTAATCTAATGTGGTAAACGTTTATGTGTGCCTAATGATTCTTTTCGTGACGGTGTGTAATAAATAGTTCACGGCGTCTCCGTTAACACGTTAGTACTCAGGTAGTACTTTGGCCATAATATCTGGGAGGCGGATGGATCGATCCTAGTTCAGTTCAGTTCAGTTCCGGGGGATGGAATCATGTGTGTACGCCCCACACACCATCTCATTAGTGCATAGTCTAGCTAGCTATGTACTTATCAGTTCAGTTTTGGCTCTGGGTACTTCTTATATTACACGACTTATTTTGTTTGTATATACGCGTCGTGTAGATCAGTTCAGTTCAGTATTACATGTTCAGTTCAGTATCAGTATTATATGTTCAGATTCAGATTTCTGTTTTCCATATCATATGATCAGTTCAGTATCAGATATCAGTATGTTATGCTTCTTATCATTACTATTGTTATTTCCGTCACTGAGCAACTTTTGGCTCAGCCGTATTTTCTTTTGTGGTGTTTCTTATTTGATTGTAGGTAATCAGGGTATTCCGGGAAATCAGTGAAGAGTGGTTGAAGATCAAGATTATATTTTACCTTAATTGATGTAATGAACAACTTAATTAGGTTCTTTCGGATTATGGGGTTTGTTTGAATTTATTTCTTTTGATAATCTCTTTAATATCGTGAAATGGGTTTTGATTTGATATCTGTAATAGTGACACGTCAGCCTCTCCGGGTTGGGGTGTTACACTTGGCATGTAGAAATCAAGCGATAGTGCATAATAAGCTAACCTATCTACTCTAATAAATGATTTATATAACTTATGTTCGTTAAATAAGCTAATCTATCTACTCTAATAAATAAAAATAACTATTAGTCATATGATTATTTTTAGCATGTCTATATCATCGCCACCCTGACTATACTTAGTATTATCCATGTGTCACCACTATAGAAAATTTCAATTGTAAAAAATTTGACTTTAAAAAAGTTTCTTTAGTAACTCTCATACTATACTAATCAAGATAATTTCTTTCTATAAATAAATAACATCTTATTTAAAATACTTTAATGAGACTTAATTTTATTAAAATATAGTTTAATTTGTAGCTAATCATTGTTAAAACTAAAACACATTAAAAAAGTATATAAAGAGGTTTAAAGATATTTATGAATAATAAAATCTTTTTTCTTTTTATGCTATACGTATAAACACGAGTATAAATTATATGTATATATATAATCTATTATATGATTTTTTTTATTTCAACCCATGTAACACACGAGTATCTAACTTAGTTGTATATAATAATAGAATGTTTTCTTTTTCACTTATCATTCTTTTAACCCATTTTTTTGTCTCGTGTCCTTCTTTCTAAATATTTTCACATATTTTTTTCTCCTAAAGAGCATTATAGTAATTTAAATACTCAAACTAATTTCTTTGTTGTATTAAAAATCAATTTTATTAATGGCTAAATTCTTTCTCTCATCTAAATTTTTAAAATCAAGCTATTTAAAAAAAATAGATTTTATTACGGAAACTAAAAATCATATCTTTTTATTATAATAGAAATAATAAATAAATATAATTTTTTGTATAATATAAAATTTTCTAAAACGTTAAACCTTTTAGTGACATATATTGATTATCTATAATTTTGTAGTTGACTTGTTTGGTGGCAGAACGTGTTGTTTTATTTGGCGGTCTGCTATAAGATTCATTAGGGTTTTCGGTTTCCCCTTTCATTGCAGAACGTTACAGTTGTGCTTGTCGTCCCACCATGGTCTTCAACATCAGCAGTCTCATCTTGATTTCCATGTCGATCTAAATATTGTTCAACCCGTAGTGTTTTTTGCTTCCTTAGCCTTTGTTCATCAGTTATTTCCTATAACGTTGATAATTATTCAATTAAGTGTCAAAATTTGTATAGGTTGCTTACAAAAATGATCTGGATTGGAATAAAATTTGTATATTTTCATGTATAATTATAAGTATATCACGTGTAGTTGGTAAATCACCACCGGATTACCAAAGGATACGTTAGAGAGAGATCAATATTGACCGACAATCCATCAGAAAAAGGTATTGTTAGAAACCCGTTGTTAATTAAATGACTTGATTTTGATGCACTTCATTAGTAATCTATCAGTAAATTATCAACCATGATCCATAGCGCAACTGGTTAAGGTAAGTTATCCGTGACATGTAAATATTAGGAGGTCATGGTTCAAGTCTCACTCTAATAAAAAATACTTAGAGTTGAGCTACGGGTTCTTCTTAGCAAAGGGTTTCCTCCTGAGGGGTTGGGGGTGCGGTCCCGACTGGGAAACGAATAAGTAAAACCGATTAAGATAACACCTATTCAGGGTCACACATTTACCGTTCAAAATAAATAAATAAATTATCAACATTTATATTCAGCGGTAAACATTCAAAGTAATATTTATTTGTTTTGACTCAATAGTTACTTTAGAGTAATCAATTTCACTCTAGTTCATTCACAAAATACCAAGGAAACAAGCATACGCCAATTTGTGGAATGAATCTAGCCCAAATTCATATAATTAACTACTTAATAATATTCGGTTCCAATATTCAACCAAAGGATTGAATAGCAAAAAGAAAGCAAATATAACTCATTACAATTGTTTTGCGATAACTAAACGAATTAGTAAATGATCAAAGACAGCTTCTGGGGATGACCCGACCCGAAGCTCGACCATGTGCATTTTCACAGATGGAGGTGGTTGCTCGATTCGGAGTCATTATTCTAATGTTACGCATTTGAATCCCTCGACATGGATTGCTCAAACTGCATTCGAACTTCACTGCTTCAACCGTAGTTGATGTCCCTTTTATGTTGCTGTATTTGACGTTGCTCACCTCGACTCCTGATGTCTGCATTTGTGTATTAAAAAGTTAATACAGATCTTTTTTTGGTAACGAGTTAACTATATTACTAGACATTATCAATACTGTGCTAACTAACAAGATCTGGTAAAATACAGTTTGTGTTATGCATATAATCTTCAAGGGGTTTTAGGCAAAAACTCGCTAAAAGATGTATTTAAAGCTAAGACCTCTGCTAGAGGGAGTCAATCACGTAGCCCTCTTGAAGGTTAATTTAATACTGATATGTATACAAAGTCAAGTGCGTTATAATCGTTGGCTCACCTCACGTGGGCATCGATTACTCGGGCAGTAAGTCTGATCAATGATGATCGGATTGTCGACTGCCCTCATTATGATGTTCCTAAACTCCACATTCTTTGCATAGCTCTTGCTATCGCGTGCCCATGACTTGATCCGCACTCCGTTTTGTGTTTTCGTGAAAATGGCGTTGGTCAACGTCACGTTTTGCACTCCGGCTTCGTTTAAGCTGTTCCCTAAGCTACCTATGCTGCAAATCCAAAAAAAACAATCTACTGTTCATATCTTCTGATTATAATAAACTCTAACTAATATATTCCGTATGAAAGAACATGAAATATCATAATGATAAATATAACATGTTCCTGAAGTTTACCTAATACCATGGCCCGGGCCGCAAGCGATTTTCTCCATCCATATGTTCTTAGATCCAGGACCGATTGCAATGCAATCGTCCCCGGTCCTAAAAAGACTATTCCTGATGGTCACACCCGTCGATGATTGAATGATGAGACCATCTGTATTCGGGCTACGGCTCGGGGCTATAACGTTCAAATGTTGGAACAGGATATTGTTGCATCTACTAACGGCGATATGAATGAGTTCACTGTACAACGACTTGAGCCCCTAACCACGACATTGCTCGACCACAGGAACGATATCGACTGCAAGCGGTTAATGTAACATATTAAAATCACCCTAATTGAGTAAATTGTAAAATAACACGCATTGAACACTTATGTGCACATATATACATAAATACTCACCCTAACTCCAGGCGGGCAGCGACTGCCCGTCCTGCGACAAGCCCAAAGCTTTGAGCCTCGTGCGTTAATGGTTCCACCGTGAACCGTTAACCTATTAACTTTACTAAACAATATCCAAAACCCCGAGTTGCCCATGTCGTAATAATTCGGCGGGGCAACGAGGGTACCATCGATCCGGAACAAGATCCGGCTTCTGCATGGTCCACTAAACACGACCGGTTTAGTCATAAACACCCCCCTCGGGATGTAAACCGTGGACGAACTCCACGATGCACACGCAGCCCTCCACGTCCTCTCAAACGCCTTGCTCGAGTCGCTTCGACCATCGGCTCTTGCCCCAAATCTAACCACATTGTAAGAAGCTGCATTGCAAGAAGATTGAAGGAATGCAAAGATGAAGCAAATGCATGCAACTTTTAGAAGGTGTTCCATAGGACAAGCTATAAGAGAACTGTGAGTTAATAAGTTATAGTATACTGTATATATATACATATAATTGATGAAATTTGAAGTGTAATTGAAGATATTTGATTTGATTATTAAAATTGAAAGTCATTGGGAAATATGAAGATATGAATTGTTTATAGAAGCATCCCGTAAAGAATGCATCTAAGCCATAAATTCTATGCAGAGGAAGAAGATGAACACATGTGTATTAGTGTATGAAGATGTTAAGTATTGTACGGTATTAACGTGGGTTTGAATTTTGAACCTTAGGCATGTGACCAACATGTTATTTATTATTAAAAATGGTTGTGTGATAAGCATACCTTCGTATAACTTAGAACATAATCACGTCTCCTAGAAAAGAAGTACATGTCGCATTTACACTCTAGTGTAGCTTTGAATATGATTCGCAACTAGTTTAACGTGTTATAAAGAGTCTAAGACCGAGGTTGTTTTAAAGTAGCTTAATGATAGTGCATACGTGGAATAAGTTTCAAGCAGCGTTCGAGTCAGGTATCAGATCTCTAATTTGTGTTTTTTTATATTGCATTTTATGTTTGAAAAAACTAGCTTAATTTAATATTTAGCTATAGTTAACAATCCTCAAAATGTTCCGGTCTTCATAAAATAATATAGTGGGTCTGCTACTACTTATCAGATAGACTAAAAGCCACTATATTGGTGACCGCGATGGTGAGGCAATGCACGACAAGTAGCTAAATATTTAATACAGATAGCCGTTTATGAGCATTGCCACACTACTTATCAGATAGGCTATCTGTAGACTGCATTGGTGTCACCACGCGACGAGAATGGTGACATGATGTGTGGCGGTGCACGACAACACCACGACGTCGCATCAAAAACAACTAATACAGTGGAAATCCACTACTTCGGTCTGCCTCGCTACTAAATTGGTGACCGCGATGGTGTGGCAATGCACCACCGAGGGGCCATTACCGAGCCCCTTTGACTAAAATTAAAAAGGAATAACAGCCAGTACAATGGATCTAAATGTACTAAAATGCATAATTTGTGACGTATGTGATTAAGTAAGATTATTGACAGAAGAATCTAAGACATTAATGTTTGCCTTAAAACTAGGCTTCCAAATCGGTACTACCAATTCCATATTTGAATGTCACGTGACCCCGTCCTATATGGATCCTAATGTATTAATTTATTCTCTCGATTTAATTAATATGTAATATTATATTAATTTTAATATCCTCTCTATGGTTTATATTCTATTTTCTTGTTCATAAGCATATTTGAAATTCCCTCTGCGCTTCCTTTTTCCCTCCAACCTCTCTCTCACTCAAATGTAGTAGAATTAATTTCTAAGTGGAGAAACATTTTACATATATAGTGTGGTGTCTTTAACCGATCAGAGATATGACGCGATTAAAATAAACAGGTTTATGTTTGTTATATCTAGACTTATTGCTTTTGTTATCGAGCCGGGGGTCTCTTTGAAAGCGATTTCTCTACCTATCTGGATAGAGGAAAGACTCGCCACCACCTACCCCTCCCAGACCCTGCTCTTGAGTGGGATATACTGGGTTTGTTTGTTTGTTTGTTATATCTAACTTGGTTGATCAAATGTTTCTATTCAAGTTTACATGTTTAGTTAAATGGATCCTGTTCAGGTTGATCATAATAATTATTTGAGTAAAAGGGTTTGTTTTCTATTTATTAGAATTCATAAACTCAATTAACATGTTTACAACTTAATTACTACTTGTTTGACAAATTACTATAACGAGTTAAATGAATAGTTTTCAGATTAGACGATTTTAAGTGCATCCGGATAGGGTGATGTTTTTTTACATGAATAAAAGTATGAATTGATTTGAGTTGAGCAATTCAACCCCAAACTCGAAACCTGTCACCCAGACATGATTAACACCCATACATGTACATATGTATGCAAGATAATCATATATAGTGAGAGAGAAATTGGTTAAAAGAATTACTTAGTAACACTATTTATCTCTCTAAATATGTAATTTATATATTTATTTTTAGTCATTAAATAAATTTACAACTGTTGTCCTTGTGATTAGTTTATATAATTTGTTAAAATTCTGCCAGTAATGATAAAATTTATATATAACTATACATATCTTGTTAAGATATTCAAATTGAACAAAGTGATCAATTGGTAAATGTTATTAAAAGGTACTGTCAATGCATTAATCGTAATTTAAAAAATAAACAACTAATATAAGATGCAAGCTTACTGAAACAAACATTAAAGTATGGAGAAAACACGATTATTGAAAATGAAAGGAATATGAAATCATCTATTGAGTTGAGTGTTAAGAGTAATTATATTGATATCATCTTGTGTCTCTATATATATATCTCCAATGTTAATGTCATATTATACTTAAAATATAATTATATTAAATATGATGTGATACATGAACTTTTATGTAGGTTATTTATTTGGTTTGAAGATGAATTATTTCTTGTTTAATTAGACTTGTATATATTAATTATTTGAAATCATTGAAGTAACTTGTTTCTTATTGAAATTTGAATTGGAATTGGATTTTTGAATTAGAATTTAAAGAAATTGTATTTGGAATTCAATATTTTCCAAAGGATTTGGAATTCAAAGGAATTGAAATCTATAAAGGAATTTAAATTTCAAATGCATTTCTAGTGACAAAACATTTATAAAGGAATTTGAATTTATCACCCGTTGCAAACCGCCACCATCTAAATGACCACCGATCATCACCGCTACATACCACTGACCACCGCCGCCATCACCGTTGACAATCGACCGCGACCACCAACCACGCCCGTTGATGAAAACCGACCGCCGCCGCCGTCACGCCGCCAATCGACACCACCAACCGATAACGCCCGTCGTCGAGACACGGTTCGACAACGACGGTCGGTGACAGTTGACGGTTATGGGTGGCGGTGGTCGGCATCGGGGTTGCGTGGAGTCGGTGGTGGCGAGGGCGGCGGTCTGTCTACGATCGCGGTCGGGGCAGTTGCGACAGGGGTTGGCGGGCGGTGACCGATGGCGGCGGTCGGCGGATGACGACAGCGGTCAGTGATCGGGGGGCGGGGCAAGGTCGGGGGCGGGCAGCGGCATCGACGGTCGCGGGCGGCGGTTGGCGATTGGGGGCAGCAGCGGTTAGGGTTGGCGGGGGGTGTTGGCGGTCGGTGGTCGGGGTCGTCGGTAGTGTCGGTCGGCGGTGAGGGGGTAGTAGGTGGCGGTTGGTGATGGAGGCAAGAGTCGGTGGAATTTGAAATCCTTCAATATTTGGAAGGATTTTGAAATCTTTTAATATTTGTAATGATTTTAAAATCCTTTATTTGAATGAATTTGAGGGAATTAATTCCAATTCAATTCCAATTCCTTTCTCAACCAAACACGTTAAGAATGAAATTCAAATTCCAATTGTAACGAATTCCTACCAACCAAACGCAATGACCAATGGAATTCAAATTCTAATTCCATTGAATTCCATTAAATTCATGCATATCAAACACCCACTTAAAATGTCAAGTCTTGGATGCTAGGGTAATTTTTATGAGCGAAGGCTTAAATTTCAAATATTTGTGAATAGTAGAAATTCAAATCCGGTTCATCAACTTAAATTCCTTTAGATTTAAATTTCAAATCCTGGGAAACTTTATTATAGTTAAATCCAAATCCTATGAATTAAAATTTCTTTAAAAATTTTAATTTTCTTTATATAAAACTCCATTAACCGAATACCAAAGACGTCTCACCAGTTTTAGGGTCCTAAATGAAAATAAAATACCATTCTGGCAAACACAATCATGTCATTATTAATCTTTATTGTAATTGTGTCGTAGAAACTTGAAAGATAATAGAATATAGAAATGACTAGGTTTATAATTGAATACAATGAAAATTCATGGTTGTTAATAAGGTAGGCTTAGAGATAGACAAAAAAAAAAAAAAAAGGAACAGGTCTGGAAACCCGACCTGGTTGTCTAACTGGTTTCATTATGAACCAGATCCAACCCAATCCATACGTTTGAGATCATTTCTTCACCTTATCCGATGAAAACGGTTTCAACCTGGTAAAACCCAAACCGAAGCGGTTTGAACCCGATTTAAACCTAGTCCTTCCGCTCATTCAAACCGATTTTAACCTGACCCGGTTCTTAAAAAACCAGATTTGAATTCAGTTAACCCAACGTGAGCGTGTTTCCAAAACCGATTCCAAACCGATTTCTACACCTCTGGGCTCTGCCTGGACTTGCTTGTTTCAACTTTCAATCTGTTTCAATCAAAACGTGGGCTGACAAGAGCAGTTTTTGGGCTGCCGATAATGGGCCAACCCAGCTGAGGCCCATCTTCCTGGGCTGGAAGCGGTAATATTAGACTTCTAGTTGTGGGCTGGAAAAACCACAAAGAAAAGACGATGGCCCAATATGGTTGCTGTTTCATGACCCATGAGAGCTGACCCGGTTAATGGCTTGAGCCTTGATGTAGTGGTGCACAAACCGGTTTTCTTTCCTGAACCGGTTCGGGTTCGAACCGGTTCGGGTATAGGTCAACATTTCTGGGACCGGTTTTGACCAAGAACCGGGTTGGCTCCGGAACCGGTTTTGGTCCAATAAAAACCAACCCGGTTGGAACCGGTCCGGCTCGGTTCCTAACCGGTTCAGTTCCAAAAACCGGTTCCAAAACCGGTATTTTTTATTTTTTATTCAATAAATAATATATTTAAAGTATAAAAAAGATACATACCGGTTTTTTTAGGCCGGTTTCAAACCGGTTTTTTTGAACCGGTTCGTAAACCGGTTTTAGTAAAAACCGGTTCCAAACCGGTTTAAGCTAGAAATATACAAACCGGTTCCAACCCGCCGGTTTTTTTCCGGGTTGAAACCGGTTTGGCCTACCACCGGGTCCAAAACGGTTCGGGTTGGGTTTCCGGGTCGGGTCGGGGACCCGGTTTCTATGTGCACCTCTAGCTTGATGCTTTAACTTAAACTTTTCTTAACTGAAATTTAATATTGTTTTGTTGTTATGAAATCTTTTGTAAATGTTAAAATTAAGTGACGAGTAGACCACTTTATACCTAGTTACTAATTTACTATATAATGATTATCTAGTTTGTTACATTATAACCTTTTTAGGTTTTATAATTTATAAATGTTCAAGCATAAATATTTCAGATTCTAGTAAAGTATCATTACGAAATCTAATATACTAATAGATTTTTAAGCTTTTGGAAAATGCTAATATCGACTTTTAGCATTTTTATTTCTTAAGAAAATTTAACAATACTGTTTTTACATTTTAAATTTTCTTATAATTTTCTTTTACGATTTAAAAAGATATTTGAGACACAATATGAGATCCAAATGTTATAACATGTATGGCAAAATCAGCCGATTAACTAGAACTCGATTCCAATATTACCATACTCATGTTTATAATACGATCATAGGATGATTATAAGCGAATATAAAACGCATAAGAGCAAGTGTAAATAAATGATTGTTATCGTATGAGAATTTAAAACAAATGAGCATATACGAAACATAATAATCGAGAAGTCGCATACAATCTCCTTAAAACTAAATAATCAAAAATCATAACTACAAGTTTACCATAACAACTCAACTCCAACCATAATTTCATCAAGCACTTAAAAACACCAATTACCTTGTGAAATAAGTTGAACAAAATGGGTACGATTGAGAATGTCCTCAATCACCATGCATACATATAACACAAAATCCCCAATTAACCACTATTGACCTCCAATATATCCTACAACTAAACAATCAATCATCAACACAAAGCCAGGCGATTCAACTACAGTTTTCCGGCCACCGGCTCAGGCGAGGATCGACTCACTCGCTCTAAAAACAGCCTGTGGGTTTCATCACACCGGAAGTGGTTCCCGCGGCATTAGCACAATACGATGACGCGGGAAGCTGGTTCTTAAAGCTCAAGTTCACATTTTGCATCTTTATTCCCCTACATGGATTCTTCTTGCTGCAATCAAACTTCACTGCCACTTTTGTTGCTGATGTTCCGTGCACATCTTGGTACCTCACGTTACTTATTCTCACGCCAGAGACCTGCAACCGCAACCAAATTTAAGCTTTTTTGAACCAAAAGTACACAAAAAGAACTTTTTGATAAGTAGTTGGGATTCAGTTAAGTACTTCTAGTTTTTTTTTTTAATTACTTTTTATACTTTTAGACTGTTTGCTATCTGTACGAGCATACACATGAAAAACTAATTTTTTTTATAATTACAATTTACTAGCTAGGACTTGGCTTGAGTTTGCTTGTTAGACGAGCGAACTACTTTATGCTTTATGCATGAGTTTGCTCGTACAAATAGCGTATTAGCATGCTTATTAGAAATACAAAAAAGTTTTGTAAAAACTTATAGAAGTACTTAACTGAATGCTAAACAATTATGAAAATACCTGACGGGGACAATTCTTGCCACCGGGACAGTAATTCTGGTCGATAACAATCGGGTTCTCGACGTTGTTCATGATGACATTCTGGAACAAAACACCATTAACAAACCGTTGCTTGGTCGCGCCCACGCCTTGATCCTTAAACCGTTATCAGTGTTCTTAAAAGTAACCCTTTTCACTGTCACATTCGACACGCCTTGTTCGTTTAAATCCTTAGCTAAACTCCCAATGCTGTAACGTATAATCATACAGTTTAGTAATCAACATTCATACAGATTTGGTGAAATTCTAATGGGCTTGAGTTGGTACCTAATGCCATGGCCCGGCCCGCAAGTGACACCCTCGACCCACAAGTTAGTTGCCCCGGGCCCGATGGACACACAGTCGTCACCGGTGCTGATTTTGGAGTTCAAAATCGAGACACCGGTCGACAACTGGACGTGGATCCCGTCGGTGTTCGGGCTGTTCCACGGCGCCACCACGTTTGCCCCCACCACTCTCACGTTCTGGCAACCGTTGATCGCCATATGGAACATCTGACTGTTTACTGAACTCAATCCGTACACAATAACATCCTTTGAGTTTGAAATTGCTAAACTCTGCATATTTAATGATCACAAACAAGTCATAACTCAATTTATAATAATATTTTAGATATGCAGGTGCTCTAAAAAAACATAACAGTTTATAACAGAATTTTAAAAGTGTTCTAATTTCTAGAAAATTCTACATGTTAGGTTTTAGAGCGAATTCCTAGTAAACAGATCACTTTAAAAAACTGTTATGTTTTATTTAGAGCATCTGCATTTTAAAAGACAATAGAATTTTGTAACTGATCATCAACTAAAGATACCGTGGCTCCCGTGGGGCAGTTTCTCGAACGAGACGTCTTACAGGCCCATAAACCCGCACCCTGAGCGTCCAAGGTGCCACCGAAAATAGTGACACCTTGGACGCGATGAAAAAGCAGCCAAAACTTAGAATTCCCAAGAACAAAATAGTTCTTCGGTGCCAGCAGGGTTCCATCAATGCGAACCCTAATGGCACCATTCCTACACGGACCACTAAACCGCAACCCACCAACCAAAAACCTCCCTTTCGGCACGTAAACCGTAGCCGCCTTGGTCGAGCCACATGCACCTGACCATGCAGCCATGAAGGCCTTCGTCGAGTCCGTTCGGCCGTCAGCTTTCGCTCCAAAGCTCTTGACACTGTACGTAGCGGCGGCGGAGACGACGGTGGCTCCGGTGAGGATGACGGTGGCGATGATGGTGGCGAGAGGAAGAAACCGGCGGTTTGTCATTGTTGGTGATGTGAGGAAGTTAATGGGTTAGTGGTTGTATTTATGGAGGAGATTTAGAGCCACTTACTAACTGTTTTTAATTAGGAGTTAATAATCTGTAATTAGTTTAGTAATTAAATGTGATATAAGTCAACACACGGTTTACGATACGTAATTTCTGCTGCTGTGAATGTTTGTACCGTACTATCAGTTAAATATTATTATTATTATTATTATTATTATTATTATTATTATTATTATATTATTATTATTATTATTATTATTATTATTATTGTTATGTGGTAATTGGTAATGTGAGGCGATCGTGGCGTGATCCTGAATTAACGGGCTGGATCAACGTACAAACATGTCTTATAATTGAGTTCAATTATTTTGCAATATTATTTGTTTTTATAACCACAAACACATAGGCGTTTAAAAAACAGTTAGTAACAGGATTCGAACCTTTAACAACATGAGATATGGACTAGCGGGTCTTGCTAGCGTTGTTATTTTTTTCTAATGAAATTTGTTGTTAAAAAAAAGGTACACGTTTAATCTTACTTCTAAGTATTATTATTCATCACATTACTTGAATCTTCAACCTATAATTCTAAGTCTATAGTATTGTCGATAACAAGATTCGAACCTTTAACATCATGAGATAGGGTATCAGTAGTATTCAATACATACACACCGGATATTATTTTTTTATGTATTAGGGCTATTACAATGGCGGAGCATAGTTGGGACCGGGGGGGGGGGGGGGGGGGGCAGGGGCACCACCCCCCTCTTTTTGGTCGGTAATGTTAAACTTTAGTCCGCTCGTGTAAATTTTTGGCCGCGTAGTGCAAATTTTTATATAAAACTCGAGTCCCCCCTCTAATAAAAATTAATTGCCCCCGCCCCGTACGAGAGTAGTTTACCATATGTTTATGTACTAAAACAATGAAACTATATCTTAATAATTTATGTAAGAACTATTCACTTTGTTGGTTATAGTAATATAACTATATCAATAAAATAGGATACGAAGTTTAGATATTCCGTATTCGATCGTATTACATGGAAAGGGCATACATATGATAATATTAGTTTAGATAAATATACGTGTAAAACAAATTAAACATATAGTACAAAAATAACTTAAGAATGGTTGAGATCTCATATTTTATATGGGATCTCTTAAAAAATTAACTTTTCTATCTTAGCATACGTTTGTCTTTCAAGGTACGACATTTAAAAATATAGCTATACTACCGAATATGAATTAGTGAGCCTCAGTAAATGGAGATTGTTCGGCATATATGATAATTATATATACTTACTAGCTTTAGAAAACTTATGTATTATACGGGTTGAATAAATAAAATATTAATATAATAAAATTTATGGAAAATAAAATTATATTTCAAGATATGATATGACTGAAATTACGTATGCATAAGTACAATAAGTAATAAAACAGTGATATCAACTTTTTATAATTTTATTTTTAATTTTTCAAGAAATAACATTTTGTTCATTTAATTTTCAAATACAAACTGTATAAAAATATCATTTTTTAAAATATTTCTTTATCATAACTCCTAAATTAAATTATTTTTGGTTTTTAAATAATTCACTTTTTAAAAACACTAAATTTATAATATATCATATTTTTAAAAAAGTTTTATATTTTAGAAAAAAATATTATTTATAAAAAATTGTTTATTTAGAAATAACATTAATTAAAAAATCTTTTCCTGAATTTATAAAAAAATATTTTAATCTAAAAAATTCTAAATAATATTATTAGTAATTAAGGTAATTATTTAATAGAAAAGAGATGCGAGAAAATTTTGATGAGAAGAATTATGATGCTGACACATGTCATAACAAGTTACTCTTTTATTATAATAGACAGATTTTATCCGATAATCTTACGTCTAAATGAGAATCGATCAATATATGAATGTCTTAAGATTTAATTTTGATAGTCGAACCTCACATAGGATAAATAATTGCTAGCTTTTAGCCTTTTAACCCTTTAACCTTTTCTAAAGTATAAACTATAGTCTCCATACAACCAAGATTGTTTTATTTTTTATTTTTTATTTTTGCATTGTTAGTTATTTTATTTCCTTTGAATTTTAGTAGTTACTAGAATTAGTGTTGAGCATAATGCATATACCGTTTCATTTACTTGAAATGTTTATCAAGTGTTATCAATTTTATTTTGAAAGGCCAACAAATAACTTTATTATTTCATCGGTCTAAATCGTTACATACATCAATTAATTGCAAAGAGAATGACTTTTTGATACGAATAGACGATTCTATTTTACATGTAGTTACTTGAATTCACATCATTAACAAATTTCATATACGTCCCGGTTACTATTGTTTTTTTAGTAATTAACAAAATATTTTACATATGATATATTTTGAATTGGCTTTTCATATATGTTTTAAGTGCTCTTCTAATACTACAATGGATAATGATGGTAGTTCATTCAGGTCAAGAGAACAAGTGTTAGGTTTGTATGAAGATTTTGAAAACATTAGTAATAGAAGCATAAATAACAATTTTAAACACTACAAAATTTCTTAATGAAGATGCGAATATAGTTTAAGAAAATGAAATAAACAAATAAAGTGAGTTTTAGAAAAACAACCTTTAAAGCATGAGTTTGAGGGAAACAGACAATACTGATGACAAGGAGCCAACATAGCTTATGTTTATTGTGTATGCGCACACCATCAAGTTTTAATGGCACTACGAATTGTAAAATAAAAACTTATGAAGAAACGGTAAAATAAAAACTTTTGCTTACGTTGTTTTTCTTTGATTTTTCTTCTAAGTGTTTTGATACGAATTTCATTTCCTATGCCAGTCTTAGATTTATGGAATTCTTTAACAAATGAATTGTAAAATACTTAAATTAGCACGCTAAATATCATCTATGCCAAGTTTCTTTTTGTTTTTCGTAAATAAGCTGCACACTTCTTAAAAATTCAAGTTATAAGTCGTCTTACTTTAGAACACGTGATGTACGACACAAGACGGTTTCTTTTCATTTTGTTAAATAAACCGCACACTTCTTAAAAATTCAAGTTATAAGACGTCTTACTTTAGAACACATGATGTACGCCGCAAGACGCTTAAGACTCACGAGCACCACCTAGCACCATTACAAGTCGATCCGCGTGAATTACCCGGCGGGGTGCCCTCCAGAAGAAAATTCCCATAATGTGTGTTCTGAAAAAGATGACATTAACTTATTGTTTTGAAACCGGCACATATAATTACTTTTTGTATGAATGAATTTAATATAATGATATATGCAACTGGTTTTGCATGTATTCAATATGTCACATTTGAAGTAAAACTAAAGTTTACATATTAACATCTTCGATGATTATATTTCAATATTCGAAACTGATAAGCATCTTTTATGCTTTATATATATACAGAGAGACACATTCTAATGAAAACCTTTTTTTAAAAAAAAAAAACCAAAGAAATCAATTTGCACCTTAGATCCAAATTGTCACATGTCACATCTCGAATTTCTAAACCAATGTTGCCACTTGGCAATATCTATTTTATTTCAATATTTTAATTACTGTTAAAACTTTTGTTTGTATAACAAATTAATAACTTGAACCATATCTTAAAGAATAAATACAATATTTTTATTTGTTTAAATACATTCCATGAATATGAATTACTTTAAATATTATTTTTGAAAATAAAAAATGTTTCCGAAACTAATTAGAAAACATAATGTGATTTACAATTTTGATTTATAAGTAATGGTGTAACATGTGTAATATACAGATACAACTAGTACGGAAATACATCAACCAAATTTAGATATTAATATTGACTCTTTTATAATAATTATTATTATTCAAACAGCTAATTCGTTTTATTATTAGTCATTGTTTATTGAGCTTGTAAAAATAAAAAATTTATTAAAATTGCCATTTTCTTTCAAAAACTCAATTATGAAGAAACTGCTTGAACTATTATTCGTTTTAGAGTTTCATCAAATTATCTTTAAATCATCATTTTACAATCTTATTTATTAGAGTAAATTATAAATTTTATCCTTTAAGTATGTTTAAAATTATAAATTTTGTCCTTAAATTTTAATAAATACACCGAGCGTCATTTATTTAAAAACTTATCACGTTTTATGTTATTTCTACTTATCATGTTTTATGTTCTTTCTACTAACAAAAATTAATTTTTTCTGTTGGTTTTGTGTAAATGAACCATTTTACTCTTACCCCTTAAAGGATAAATCTATAATTTTCACTAATCTTGTATTATTTTCATTTTTTTATTTTATGTTATTTGCGTTTTATATTAAAAACCTATTACAGACCATACGATTTTGGATGTGACTTTTTATATTTTACTTGGTTAATACATGGAGTATTTGAGGTGTTTTACTGTAAAAGATTCAATAAGATTAATCGTAACACCAAACAAAAGCAAAACCCTTAGTAATTGTTTGATTCGGTTTCGTTTTAATTTTAAGTAATTTGGTTTTGATTTACATTGAAAAAACTCATTATTCATAGTTTTGTTTATTTAAAAACTCTCGAGTAGTTGTTTAGAAATCTTTTAGTATATTTTATTTTAAATTAAAGTTACAATCTATCATACTATTTTATATTTAAAAACAAACCATTTGATTGAATACGAAAAATTAAAAATTCTTATTATAAACTAAAATACTACTTTCTCCAACCAGTTTCAAATATACACCCATAACCAAATAATTTAAAACGACTCAAGAATCTTGTACCAAAAAAGTTAAAAACCGACTTGTCTAATTATATTGGTTTTATTAGAAAGGTAATGAGCAAAGTGAATAGATAAAACTAAATTTTAAAATAATAAAAATCTATAAATAAAATTACATTTTATAAAAAAATTAAAACTAAATTATTACTAATATTTATGATATTTTTAAAACCAAAGTGGCTAAAAATAAATAAAGTAAAGAAAATAAAATAAAAAACGTAAAGAAAGAAATAAAAGATTAATAATAACACATTTTGTCATTTGGTTAAGGTAAAGTGATCATTTAAAAAATTATAAAAATAACTGATTAGAAAAGAGAAGAAAAGTAAAGAAAAAGTAAAGTAAAGAAAAGTAAATTAAATAAAATAAAAAAAAGAAAAAAATAAAATATTAGTAAAAATTACAGATTTCATCTTTTAAGGGGTAAGGGTAAAATGATATTTTACACAAAACTAACTGAAAAAGTTAAATTTTGTTAGTAGAAAGAACCAAAAGCGTGATAAGTATTCAAATAAATGACGTTTAATTAATATATTTATCAAAGTTTAAGGACACGATCTATAATTAAAGGATACTTAAAGATAATATTTGTAATTTACTCTATTTGTTGTCTAGTGTTTAGGTTTCTTAAAAATAACATTTTATAAAACTCATTATTTGCATTATGCCAATTCTATAAATTGACTTTTAGCATTTCAAAAATCCTATATGTATTTCACGCATGTAAATAATGAAAACAATATATATGGAGGCAAGCCAAAATAGTTAATGTTTGTGAGCTACAAAACAACAAATGGTCCAAAAATATCAAATATCCATATTAGTTTGATTTGAAGCCCTCACTTGCTTCAACATCCGAAACACCCGAAATACAACATGAATTTATTTGTTAAGAACCTTCAAATGATATTGTCTTGATCTTTGTACATTTTGAAATGAAAAATACAAGTCTACAGTACTAAACACTTATGCAACGAGAATTAAAAAATAATACAAAACCTGAAAGGCAAATTATTACAAAGTCATGATGAAAGAATAATTTGCAATTTCACAATAAAATAACTTGTTTTGTATATACATAATATGCATATACATAATACACACAAATGCATACCGGTTACAGAAATATATACACACAACAAAGTAGACAGAAGAAAGTTGCTTACAAAATATACTTTTTTCATGGTGAAAAGTCATTTGTTTTCTATTTTTAACATAAAACCAATTTTCATCACTAAACAATTTCAAAAATTTTCAAAAGTGACTCTAATACAACTATTAAGATGTTTATATGTGGTTTTAACTATATTTTGGTAACAAAAGCAAATACATACAAGGATCTGACAACCTTCAAAAATCTTTTACTATGTATCAAATTACAAGTAACAAGAAACTCAAGAAAAACATCCATAGAATATTTAGAACTACAACCAGAAAGTTGTACGTAAATCTTTGTGTAGAGGATTTTCGTCTAGAGTGTTCACACAAACAATGAAATGACTCAAGAAGATGCGAGTTTTCAACCAACTTGGGCGAATATGATATTGTAATACATTCTAAGAACCCCTAGCTTACCAAAGGAAGTTTGTGAAAGTTCTTCTTTCTAAAGTGTTATAGCTTTCTCTTGTGCTCAAATGAGATAGCAAAGTCCCACATATTAAAGACTTATGAGTATAAACCTAGAAACCAAAAATAAAGTTTAATCTTAATAAGGATGACAATCCATTGTAAATTTGTAATATTGACTTTCTAGATCACATTGTACGAGATCCAAATAAACTAAGCATACATGCATTGTGAGTACAATTAATAAGGGTATACTTTACATTAAACAACCACCAACAACATCCCCAAAAGGCAATTTCTTATTCTGCAAGAAGGGAGAATGGTCGAATGGAGGGGGGGTGCCTTCCCATTTGATGAATATAAAGTCTCAAAAACTCTTTTTAATAATATATCCGTTTTACTTTGTGGCATTTATATAATCTTTTACATTATGAAATTTAGAAAACCGACTAGTTTAATACTTAAAGTTACATTATGATGATGTCTAAGTTAGATACATCTACGTTTTATACTCTGAATTTATACTCAGTTTTTTGTTTTTATTTTTTTCGCTTATAAATATTAAATTTTAATGTTTTATAAAATTTTGAATATATCATTGTGGTGTGCTTGTTTTATCTACATTTCGGTGTAATATGCATTCAAAACAAAATCACACTTCATAATGTATAATTCAATCATCGATGTATAAAAGTACAAGCTGTTGAAGTTGATTCATAGTTTGTTTTTTCACAATTTCTTGTTTTTAATCCGGCTTTTAAAAATTGTTTTTTGTTAAGTCCAAATTTCCACATGCTAACTTTGTCAACATTAATAATTTTAATTGTTTAGTTTATTTCGTTGCGGCGTGCTTCTCTTTTTTAATGTTTTGATTTAAACTTTTAACGGATTTTTATATAAAGTTCCAAGTATTTTTAGCCGCCTTTACCACAACGCACCGGTTAGTGATTGTTATGATTTTTATATAAATTTTCCAATTTTTATTAATAAAATCCAAGTTACATTTTTCTTATATTCAACGAGCATGTTCATGACATTGTTTAGACATTAGTCTTTTTCACAGTTTTATGCACCCGTCGGCATGCATAATCTAAAACCAGTTATCCTTAAAAATCATAATGAGGATGACTGGAAAAAGGTGCCAATGACTTGATTCTCTTGAGAAACCTCGAGGCTACTTGATGTTTTTGTACTTCCGATAACTAAACGGGATATATCCTTTTTGAGCGAATAAAATCGACAAGATTTTCCATAATTTGGTCACAATCTAACCATAAACATTATATCCAGAAAAATACCCCACTTCGGAACATAGTTAAGTTGTTTGTGAGGAAGTAAACAAGATGGTATAAGTATGAGTAAGGTTACCCTAGAAACCCTATGTTGTTAGAATTTGTGAAAACTTCTCAAGATTAATAAAATCATTATCTTTTTTATTAAAATAACATTATATATATATATATATATAGATTATTATTATTTATTTATATGTATATAAATTTCAATTGTAAATTTTTTTAATACAAATGCATTCTTTTATTATAAGTTAGACAAGCATTAACTTTTTTACAATTTTAAATCTACACATATACATAAAATTCACTACAAGAAAAATGACATTCAGCAAGGACAAAAGTCCTCGCTAAATGTTAGAATGTCCTCACTGAAGATGTATAGCGAGAACATGTTCTCGCTAAATATTCCTCACCAAAGCCCCGTGGCTACATGTCTACAGCGAGGATAGTCAACGCATACAGCGAGGACAGCTCTGGCTTTTTAAAAAGTAATTAAATACCCTACAGCAAGGACTTGTTCTCACTATAAAATTTACTTTAAATAATTATAAAAATGCATATAACATATATTTTATACATTATACGTGTATAAAGGTATTATAAACGTATTTGTTTATATTTATACATTATACGTATATTATTAAATACCCTATAGCAAGGACAAAGTCCTTGCTGTATTTTAGAGAGGACTTTTTTTAGTATTTTATTTTGTCTTTGCTAAAGTCTTTAGAGAGGACTTTATCCTTGCTGAATGACTGGGAATTTCACTGCAGTTTCTACTGTAAATGCAGCTTCCCGCCCAGAATTTTTCTGGGTCAATGCATGTTCTGTTTTCCAGATTTTCTTCAAACAACAATGATATAATCAATCATACAACCAAAATATCATCATACCATAATCGGTTACATAATCTAATACCAAGATCTAAGTTCAAATGACAAATTCGGTTACATAATCTAATACCAAGATCTAAGTTCATAAGAAACATTAGGATAACCTAGTCAGAGTTGTCGCTCTCATAATCAGAGTCAAATTCAATCATAATATTGTGTTCTGCCAAACCTTTTACAACATTTTCCAATTTAGTAGCAAGGCGCGTATATTTTCTCTTTGATGATGCCAGCTTTTCATTGACTTGTTCTTGGGTTTAGACAGGTGGTGGTGGGGTAGATGGTCCTGGACTAGAAGATGATGAAGTGTATCGGGCCAAACCGGGTACAACATGTCCACGACCCCTGTTAAACCCACGACGTGTACCCAATACCTGATCCATGATCTGCTTCTCTGTCAACGGGTTAGCTGCACCTTCTTGTCGGCTCAGTAGGTCATTCATTTCATCCTGTATAGTTACAAAATAATAAATAATCAATGTTATATAAATCTAATCATTTATGCAAATTAACCAAAGGAAGTACCTAAAACTAAAAAAAGCCAAATAACTAACTGATTACTTACATATTGTTGTTGAGCAAGTTGTGGCAATGGGATTTTCCTATTTTTAGAGCACCTCTCCTTCAAATTCTCGATTAGACTCGGATATTTTCCAAAAATCTGACGCTGTACGTAACACATGAAATAAAGTGAATACGTATACTTAATAACAATTAAACAAAAAATGCACAAAACCTATACTACATACTACGAAACTTACATTACAATTATATATATATATATATATATATATTTGCTTTAAAAGTGACTTACACGGTCATGTCTGATCGATACAATAGACTTGGTCCCATGGTAACTTGGGTAGCGGTGACGGGATCTATTACTTTTGTTCACCGCCGAGCGGCGAACATTGTCTTCGCTGCAGTAGGAATTGACCATCTCATTCCACATCTCAGGCGTCACGCCCTCGGGAACCTTCTGGCGAATGGCTTCTCTATTTTCCAACCCCCCAAGTTTGGTGAAATTATTTAACTTGAACCTGTGTTTTGCACCAGAATAGAGTTGGCGCAAAGCTTCATGATATCAGCCTCAAATGGGATTTTGTAGCCCGGATGATCAAGATAAGGTGCCAGATTAAAATAAGTCTGTAATTTATAAAAATATATATATAATAATTAGCAACATAGTATGTTATTTAAAGTTTCATATATTAAACAATCTTAACCTCCAATTGGGGCCATATGACAGTCATCGCCTCATCGGGGACATCTTTCTAAGATTTATAGTTCAGTGGGACTGTAGTCCTTATAGTAACCCCGAGGAGATTTACGAAGTCACTTGAGTTATCCCCCACCGGTCTCATAGTTTGCTGGTCCTCAAAGTCAAAGACAATAGGAAATGGCTTACGACCATTCTTTTCCCATCATTTGCACAACCCTTGTTTGTAGTCTTCCTCCTTTTATTAGATGACCCTACAAATTCAAGTGAACAAATAAAAAAATACAAGTAAACAAGACCTTGTAAAAATAAATGCAAATCAAGTAAACATCTTACCAATCGCCGCACAGCCTGAAGCGGGGTTCCATCCTCCCGGTGGAGGATCGCCATGACCATCACCATCGTGTCCCCTAACATCCACATCAGCCATCTGAAAATCCAAATACAACAATACGAACTAGTTTTTTCGAGATCAATAGAAATACAACCCAATAAACATATTAACAATATAAAAGCATAACAAAAGTCAATACATATATTGATTTCAATTAAAGGTCTTATTACAAATTATGATTGCAATTCAATCGGATTCATCACTAGAATAATTGCGTGCTACGTTGTCGTTATCGTCGTTATCGAGTTAGTTATCGGATGTATCACTATTAGGATCATCGTTGACATCATCATCAATAAACTCAGCATCATCATGACGGGCAGGAATAGGAATCTCTTCAACTTCGGTGGCATGACCCATACTCAAAATAGTATAAGTCAAATCCTCCAAGTTGGCAGACAATGCAAGTGCACTTGAATTGTCATCATGGATGACATCTTCAGTAACTTCTACCATAATATCTCTGTCCCAAATCTTACGATGATTAACCTCTTGGACGACTTTCCAATAATCTTGTCTTTTAGATGGGTCTTGAAGATAAAATACTTGGTTTGCTTGTGTAGCAAGAATGTACTGGTCTCCTTTAAACCACTCATGCTGAATAGAAATGCTAGTTATGTTATTTTTGGTAACACAATGTTGCTTATCAGTTTTGAACCATTTACATCAAAACAACACAACCTTGTAATCACGCATATAAGTTAGCTCTAAAATCTCTTCCAACACGCCATAAAAAGTCTCTCCTTCAAGCCCGGGCATTAAAATACCACTGTTCTGAGTTGTACGCTTTGTATCACGACTGTGAATCACAAACCTCACACCATTAACTATGCAAGCAGTGTAAGTGTTTGCAAAAATTAGTCCATTTACCAAAGAATGTAACTCGGGGCTAAAATGTGATTCTCTAGCAGCTACTTTCATCTTATTGATCTATATATGAAAAGAGAAGAATTAAAAAGTTGTAAATCATTTCTGTTGTAAGTGTTTTCAAATAAGTTGAGAAATATACCCACAACGAGTTTACCTTCTTCTTAAACCAGTCAGGAAATGTAGATTCTGCATCTTTCCCGGGCATGGTAATAGTGAACTCACTGTAAATGTTAATGATATTATTGGAATCGTCGAAAAGATAGCTTATGAAAAGATGGTTTGAAATAAGAGCACTTACCTGATGTGTTCGGCCACCTCAGGGCTGTTATTAAGTACAAACCATTCAACTTTCGTGCAAAGTATGGGATTCAAATCTTTCGTTGTACTCTTGCTAATTGGCGTACACACTGATTGGAAAACATGTAACTCACGTGCTAGAGCTGGAGCGTCCTCATTTCTATCCGGGCGATTGAATTTGGTCGATACATCCCGAAGATATATTGAACAGAAAGTTAGCGCTTCTTCAGCAACATAACCCTCCGCTATAGAACCTTCGGGCCTAGCCTTGTTTCTGACATAATTTTTTAGCTTCTTCATGTATCTTTCAAATGGATACATCCACCTCATGAAAACAGGACCACCTTGAATAGCCTCCTCGAGTAGATGCAAAACCAAATGAATCATTATGTCAAAAAATGCTGGAGGATATATTTGCTCAAAGTTACATAAAATCATAATCAACTTGTCTTTAGCATCAAGCATGTCCTGCTTCATCAGGCTTCGAGCGCAAAGTTGCTTAAAGAATGCACAAAGCTCGATTATTGGTGTTGAAATAGATGGGTCCAAGAACCCTTGAACTCCAAGAGGCATCAACCGTTGCATCATTATATGATGGTCATGAGACTTCATACCCGTTATGTTGCTGTCATTATCGGCAGACAACCCTAATCTGACGTTTCGAGGTTCTCTTGCGAAATCCTTATACCGTTCATCAAAATCTTTCCATGATTTACCATCGACTGGGTGACGCATCTTACCATCCTCCGTACACCTTCCATTAGCATGCCAAGTCATATACTTTGCAGTGTCTTTGCAACTGTACATGTGCTTTAATCTGGGAGTCAAAGGAAAGTAACGTAACACCTTGTTAGCAACTTTTTTCCCCTTGGTCTCATTATCTTTCCATCTACTCTCGTTGCAAATTGGACATCTTTTCTTTTTTTTTGTTTTCCTTCCAAAACAGACAACAGTCATTCTTACAAGCATGGATCGACTCGTATCCTAACCCAACTTTTTTCATTAATTTTTTAGCTTCATAATGTGACTTAGGTAGTGTGTTGTCTTTTGGAAATGCAAATCTAAGAAGTTCTAGCAGTTGGTCAAATGAATTATCAGTCCAATGATTCATGGCTTTCATGTGTGAAATCTTGGCCAAAAAGTCTAACGAAGACATCCAGTCACAACCAGGGTATAGCGGGGTGTCAGCAAGGTTAAATAACTCATCAAGATCATCATTTTTAGAACTCGAACCCTCTGTTGGCTCATTACTATTCTCTTCGTTCTCAGAGTGGTGTTGAGTGCTAGTATTCTCCTGAATAACATCGTTGAGGGCATCACGCATCTGACATGTCATTTCAGGTATGTGTTGTACTCTTGCTTGCGCTTGTACATATCGTTCACCATGATGTATCCATACCTTGTAACCTTGACAAAAACCCTTTGAGTGTATATGACGTTCAAGTTCTTCGATCGTACCCCATTCGACGTTATTACAATTATTACACGGGCCACGACATTTACCTTCAGAGTTCAAGTGGTCTTTACACCTCACAAGAAATGCTTGGAGACCATTCCAAAATTCAATAGAATTTTTGTGTTTCAAACCCAACTCTTATCTATAGTCATAACTGTGTTGACAACAATGAATTATTAAAATTAGCAATCAAAACATTAAATTAAAGTAGGCAGTTAATCACTAGAAATTAAACACATTCAAGTCTATCTGCAACCTATGCATTTCAAATAAATTTTCAACAACAAAATTTAGTATCTAATGAATCAAAACTAAGTCTCTACTAATCAACTTATAACATAAACTAATCCATATCAATTTAACTGATAACTCGTCACATAAACTATACATTGCCTCCAGAATGCTAAGAATTTCAAATTGCTAATCCATATCAATTTAACTAATGAATCAAGTAAACTATACAGTCAATTTAACAACAATACTGAGCTGCAGAGGCTTATTTAAGACCACCCGAGACCACCAATCAAGTAAACTATACATTACTAACAATCAAGTAACTTAATTACAGTCAAGAATCACACTTTACAGTCAATAAACTTATTCGAGACCACCCGAGACCACCTAATTTCACAAATCAACTTAACAAATCAATCTGATAACCTAATTTCACAAATCAATCAACTTATTCGAGAGGGCAAATCTCCAAATTCTAAACACAAACCAATTAAAAACTAAGTTAATTTCTCAAATCACCACACGACTGAATCCAAATGCAACTAAATAACACTTAAACTAATATACACAATCCTTTGTTCCATTCACTTTACGAATCTACATTCTAGTGTATAAACTAATAAACATTAAACCCATGTCAATCTACACACTAATTCTAAGACTAAAATAGCATATAAAATCAGAAAAAAAACATACTAATTCTAAGACTGATGCTAAGACTAAATCAGAAAAAACATACTAAATCAAAAAACATGGTGTTCGCAACTTGTTCGCGACTAAAATAGCATACAAAATCAGAAAAAAACATACTAATTCACGATGGTGTTCGCGACTGCTGTTCGCGATGGTGTTCGCAACTTGTTCGCGACCGCTGTTCACGATACTGTTCGCGACCGCTGCTCGCGATTGGAGGATGGGGCCGCCGGTCATTTGGTTACGAGCTGCTCGCGATTGGAGGATGGGGCGCGTCGGTCGATCTCCTCCGCCTGCCGGTCGTGAGGTGAGAGGCTCGCTAGGGTCCGCGATTGGAGCTGTTTAAGGGTATGGGGGCGGGTTATGGGGTTTGGGGTTGTTTAATTAGGGTGATCCGTGTTTGCAATTGGGGTTTATGGAGTTTTTCACTTTTTCTTATAACACTAAATAATTTTTTTTCATATTAAGTTCAAATCATTATTTTATTATAATAATTTTTTTTCATATTTTATTTTTTTCTTATAACACTAAATATTAACTACAACGTCTTTTAAATTCCGAGTACATACTTACTACGTGCTTATTTTTATCTAATGTAAGTTTCATTCAAAATCAATACGACTCAAATATAATATATAATTAAATTTTTGATATAAATTCTATCCGTGCCGCGCAACGAGCGGGCAAAATACTAGTTTGGTTTATTTTTACGGTTTTAATTGTTAATTGTTAATATAATTTTTAACAATTTTTAAGGTTTATTTTTAAGGTTTAAGGTTTGGAAATTTTATTCTTTTAAAATCCCGTAATTTTTAATTGTTAATATAAAACTATAAACGTACTTAGATCTTTCCATTTTTAAAAAAATAGATTTGTAAGTTTTTTTTATTATTTTCTTAACAATAAGTTTTAGATGTTAATATGCACATTTGTGTTTTAGTGGTAATTCAAAGTTGTTATTACATTAAATATATACAAGTGATACGTATATACATACATACATGTCATACATACAGTGCCATACATATTATATATACAAACACAGTATATCCATACATAGATACATGTGATACGTACATACATACATACATGTCATGCATACAGTGCATATATACAAGTAATACATACATACATACATTGTATATTATACATGTGATACGTATATGCATACATGTCATACATACATACACAATATATCCATACATAGATACATACATTGTACATCATACATGCCATACATATTATACATACATACACAGTATATCCATACATACATACATGTGATACGTACATACATACATACATACATGTCATACATACAGTGCATATATACAAGTAATACATACATACATACATTGTACATTATACATGTGATACGTATATGCATACATGTCATACATACATACACAATATATCCATACATAGATACATACATTGTACATCATACATGCCATACATATTATACATACATACACAGTATATCCATACATACATACATGTGATACGTACATACATACATACATGTCATACATACAGTGCATATATACAAGTAATACATACATACATTGTACATTATACATGTGATACGTACATGCATACATGTCATACATACATACATAGTATATCCATACATAGATACATACATTGTCATCATACATGCCATACATACATACACAGTATATCCATACATAGATACATGTGATACGTACATACATACATACATGTCATACATACAGTGCATATGTACAAGTAATACATACCTATATATATACACAGTATATCCATACATAGAAACATACATTGTACATCATACATGCCATACATACATACACAGTATATCCATACATAGATACATGTGATACGTACATACATACATACATGTCATACATACAGTGCATATGTACAAGTAATACATACATACATACATACATACACAGTATATCCATACATAGAAACATACATTGTACATCATACATGCCATACATACATACACAGTATATCCATACATAGATACATGTGACACGTATATGCATACATGGCATACATACATACACGTATGTACATACACAAATACATTGTACATTATATATGTGATAAGTAAATACAAACATGTCATACATATTATACATACAAACACGATATATACATACACCACACAAATACATGTAATAAATACGTGTCATGCATATATACATACAAAAAGACACTACATACATACATACATACATACATACACACATATATATACACACATACGCTATTGCAAATCTGAGCGGATTTTTCTTTCATTTACGGAAACTGAAAATATATTTAAATACAATATTTTGTATTTCTATTTAAAAGCAAAATTAAAATTCAAAAATACTTTCAGTAAGGACAATGTTCTCACAATATGTGACCCGGGATTTTTTTAGTTTTGGAGGGAATCGAAAATACGTTTTTACGCGGTATTTTTCAAGTTTGGTGGGAATTGAAAATTAAAAAATACGTATTTATCTATAGCGTGGACATTGTTCTTGCTATAGATCTAGTCAAAAAAAGTCTGGCACTTTTATATATTTTCACGGTCAACAAAATTAATTAAAAAACAAAAATAATCTGAAAATTGTACTGTGAGAACATTGTCCTTGCTAAAGGTCTGGTCAAACTCAAAAATCAACTGACCCTACTTTTTGTCTTTTAGTGTGCTATAGCAAGGACATTTTATCCTTACTATAAAATTTCCTTGCTAAAAGTTCTTTTTCTTGTAGTGAAAGATCATAATCTTTTATATATGTAATAATTTTCCAACAAAAATGTTTAATAATCTAAATTGATCTTGACTGGTTTTCACAGGTTATCATTATAACACATGATTTTCATTTAAACCTTTTTCTACTAAACGTTTTGAGGCAAGTAAATCTGTAAGAGTATGGATGCTTTATAATGTACTCCTAAATGTGGGTGATCTGTTTATTCTTTGTACATTAAAAAACATATTTTTACTTCTTTTCTTTTTAAATTTGTTTTCATCTAGCCCTTAAATTTTATAACAACATAATGTGCTCATAAACTTCGATTTGTTCAATATTGAACCGCTATGAAACGTGGGTATTTATCTACTAGTTAAACAAAAAAATGACAGCAAAAGTCAACATGAATAGAGAGGTTAATCCACATATAAAAGAAATCAAAAGAGCACTTAAAACAAAACAGCCCATTACAAAATTACGAGATCTCATTTACTTTCAATTATTGCAGATCATTCTAAACTCCGAATTGGAGAATGAGGATCCAAATAGGAGCCATGGAGATAAAATATGAAAATAGATCATAATGAGCATGCGTTAATAATTAAAGGTCTTGAACGAACTAGCATTGCACCTCTAAAAAATAATAAAACGTTATATAATTTTAAAAAAATTATAATTAATTGAAAAACATATAATATTTTAAGTTTTGTTTACATCAGTACACAGTACACAATACGATATTTGTTTAAAGAATAATGCGAGAGCTTTAGGCTCCCAAAACTAAATTTAGTGCCCAAAAATTTAGAGACCGAATTAGGGAACAACGTTTTATTTTATTGTCAATTGTTCATATTACAAATTCTACACTAACCAATTGCTAGATCTAGTTATCAATTATTGTCGTGTTCACTTCATTTCATGAATTATGGGATGTGTTTCGTCTAGCGATTAAGTTTCCATTGTGCTTTAATTAATCAAAGAATCTACGCATATGCTTAGAGTTTAAAATGCAAGAACCTTGACTAAAAAGGCCCCAATTTGAAAGGGTTATTCTAAAATATTTTCATAAATTAAATCATTTAATAAAATTACCTCAATTTAAAAGTCCATCTAGACCTCTTTATATGTTGAGTCGGCAATTTATATATTCATGATAATTAAGAGTTTTCGAAAGGTATATATGAACTTCTTAAAAGAACACATTATCATATCCATATAAAAACATTATCATATCCATATAAAAACTAGGAGAACGTCCGCGTAATGCAACAGCTACGCATAACATGTAACTATTTCAAAACAGTAATAAGAAACTAATAATATCGTATACAAATTAAATGATAAATAATATGTTTTACAACTATTTATAGTGTAATGTTTTTAATAAAATATTAACGTATGCAAAAGTTATAGTAATTTAGAAATCATGGGGAATATTGGTTTAAAATCAACAATTATAATTATATAATTGATAGAGTAAATTTTACTTTTGCTTCCTGTAATTTGGTCCAAATAACGGTTTTCATCCAAACGTTTCAAAATCACGATTTTGCTCCTGTTGGTTTGCGATTTGTTTTAATTAACTCCAACTCACTAACACCGTTAAATAATTCCGTTAGTTACGAGGGTATTTTAGTCATTTAACTAATAGGGGCTAATGATGTAAATTAATCAAAGTTATATATACAAAGTAAAAAAATAAAATTCACCTATCATATTCATCTTCCACACCCCCAAACATCGGTCATCTTCATCCTTCATCCTTTAAACTGTAGCCTACACAACCACCGCCGGCTACCTCCATCACCACTACCACCATCGCCATTTGACTCCATCACCACCATCATCGCCATCCCTCTATCATCTCTCTCCCGTCACCAAGAACCTACCCTACCACACCATCTCTGTCAAATGAAACCAAATCGACACCACCATCGCACCACCACCATCGCACCACCACCATCGCACAACAACCGTCGACTGCTCCCATCACCCTAAGGCCACCACCCTCACATCGCCGACACTCCCATCACCACCCCTACAACGCCGGCACCCCCATCACCACCCCTACAACGCCGGCACCCCCATTACCACCGCACTGCCACAAACACCACCACAACAACACCGCCCTTAACACCACCACCGCCGCCGCCACCACCATCGCACCTTCTCACCCGTTCCCACTAGAAATGAACTGTAACCTAGCCTAACCATCACCATCCGCCACCATGGCTACCGGTGCACCAGAATCGAAGGCATGTTTGGCTGTTCATCTGAGAAGGACTTTTTAACTTTTGGAGGGGTGAAATGACAAAAATGCCCCTCCAAATAAGTTAATAAGTTAAAATTTCTAGCTTATTGACTTATTTGAGGGGCATTTTGGTCTTTTCACCCCTTCAAAAGTCAAAAGTAGATAAAAAAAGCAATCCCAAACAGCCCTGGATCGTGTTTTAGGATTCGATTAGGGTTTCATTTTGGTTCAATTAGGGTTCGATGGTGAGCGATGGTTCTATTAGGATTCGATTATCAGATGTAAACGTGGTCGATTTTGGTTGTTAACTGAAACAAATCGATTTACAGGTGGTGGGGGAGGGTTGAAGGCGGTGGTCAGATTGTGGTGAGCTATGGTGATGTTGGTACGGTGCGAGGGTGGTGGTGGTGGCGACATGGTCGTGGTGGTGGTTGGTTCCTGTGATTGTAGGGGTTTTGGTGGTTCTTGAAGGTGTTGGCGGTGGAACAGACGGTGATGATGGTGGTAGTCAGTGGGTGTTGACGGTGGTGGAAGGGTCTGCCAATTGGGCAGAGAAGGGAGGGGGTAGATGTGTTTGGGTTAAATTAAAGAATTTACACAATTAGTCCCTCTAAATGATACATTAAGCACTTGCATGTAAAAAGACCAAAATACCCTTTATTTTAACAGAAATTTTTAACGGAGTTAGTGGGTTGGAGTTATCTGAGACAAATTGAAAATCACAAGGAGCAAAATCACGATTTTGAAACGTTTGAATGAAAACCGTTATTTGGACCAAACCACAGGGAGCAAAAGTGAAGTTTAATTGATATGTGTATAAATTATAACTAAGATACGAAATTCATGAAAGATAACTCTGTCCATTAACTCTTAAAATTTAGCGTAAAAGACAATTTCATTTTCTATAAATGTATTATAATATAATATATCATATCATTCAAAAAGTATTATTATAGAATTAGCATTATGAAATTTGAAACCAAAACCTAAACGTGATCCATAGACAATGATAGGTAGGAATATGATCCATAGACGTCGGGGTAACGTGACCTTCAAACATGGAATTGGTGATGTGCTTCCGATTTTAAAGCCATATTTCTAGGCCAGCATTTATGTCTTTGTATTTACTTCGATTCATTTTCTTATTTTAATTTTATGTTTGAATAATAATCTTAACCAAATTGCTTGACATTGTAACAAGTATTAGTCAGTTTGGTTCGGTACTATGAAGTATATGTATTTTTTTAAAAGTGAAAGTTAACGTTATGTTGAAATTGCCTAAATATATATCCCTTATAAATTTGTAAAATTACATAATTTTTTAAAACATTAGTTTTAAATGTATAATAAACAATGGTCCTTAAGCATAACCTGGGAAAATATGCAATTTTATAAGTTTAGAGGTGAATATATGAAATTGCTCGAATATCAAAATGTGTTTTAGTGCACGTTTACATACTTATTGAAAACTAAATGATTAGAAAAATATGTTACTGAAACAAGTTATCATAACTTTTATTAAAGTCACTGGCTACACAAAACAATACCCTATATCAAAGGGAGAATTACATTTTATGAATTTACAAAAGTACATATTTTTTTAAAACACAAGTTTTTAATGCATAATGCATAATCGTTTTCAAATATGATATGAAAAATTATGTAATTTTTTTATGTTTAGGGGGATATATGAAATTATCCTAAAATCAAAATAAATTTTAAATTTAGTAATACTAGTACACGTTTACATATATACTTGGTAAAAAGCGAATTAATAAATAATGATTGACAAGTTGTAAGCGTAAGTTATTAGTCTTTTAAACCAGGTTTACTTTTTAACCATTGTTGTCAGGCTCGGATCGGACCGGCCGGTCCGACCAGTCGGACCGCGATTCGGGTGCCTGGCCGATCCGATCCAGGGTGGTTCGTTTTGGTTGAGTTGAACCGGCCGGTTCAAACCGAGTCGGCGGTTGGACCGGCGAACCGGGCCGGTTCCGACCGTTTTTCAATTTTTATTTTTTTTTTTGATTTTAGTGGGTAAAAACGGGGTGTTAAACCATAAATTAGTACTTCGGATATACAAATATAGTTAAATTTTATATATAACTATAAAATATATGTATAAATCATATATAAATTACTTATATTTAATTACATATATGAATATAATTAAAATATAGTTAAATCCGGTCCATCCGGTCCGACCGGTCCGACCACCAAACCAGTAAGGCGTCCGGTTCGACGTCCGATCCGGTTCTGAAAACATTATTTTTAACATTCTAATATTAGAGTTAGTTTTTAAGCTATTTTTTCTATAACTTTCAAAATATAATTACTTATAAAATTTATTAATGTGCAAGTTGCGATCGGTGTGTTTAATTTAATCTTCAATTCGGTATAAAGTTATGTGGTTTCATTCTTATAGTATAAATATATAATGGTTTATAAAATTCTGAATAATTCGTCACACCATTCTTATTTTTTTTATGTCTTGAATTAAATTTTATTTCAAACTAAGTCAGGTCAATATTTAGTTTTCTTGTATAACCGTGGGTGTATAATATTGTTATATAGAATGCTAAATATAGCAATTTGATATTCTTATCTTTCTTAGTTTTGATATAAAGTTTATTTAAAACCGAGTCATGTCAAAAGTAGGTTATAGATTTCAGCCATTGCGCATGAGAAATTCCACCCGTATTGCTTTACAAAATCATTTTTTTTACAAAAGCAATCACAAATAACGTTTCTTTAGCATACAGTGTTGTTTTAATATCCTAGGTTGGTAATGGGGAGAAGTGACGAAAGATTATTTTTGTTATCATTAATTACTATTATTATATTATAGTTATTGTTATAATTATAAATTGTAAATTAATGAAATGTTTGGGTTACATACAAGCAACCAAAGCACGTGTTTTACGTAAACCTTGTTTCTTGTAAATCCCTCACATGCCTTTGTTTTGTCCAGAAAATTAATTTATAACGTTGGCAAGTTGAAATGCCAAAGAGCTTATCAAGTCAACATGTGTGCTTATCATATTCATGTAACTATACAACTATGCAACATTTTCTTTCATGATTACCATCTTTTCTTTAAGTTTCTTATAAAAACAATACTTACTTTTAGAAAAAAGAACAATATCCAATATTTAATAGCATGCAAAAGTACCAACCTATAACTTAATCATCCTTGCAAATAGAAATAAATATGAGTCAAAATAGGCTCATTGAATCACTAACGAGACATTGACCCTACCGATCATTATTATTACTTGAGTACGAAACATTGGGGCATTAGGCTGACATGTCCCCGAAGAAAGCTTATACATCAGTCTGCCTAGATCGGTCTCAAACCTAAGATCATAATCAGGGGGAAACTCACATTAGGTGAGAAAATCCTCTGTCCCAACCTGTAACTTTTTTTAATTCTAGATAAGAATTGAACCCAAGACCTTCTCTTATTTTTAAAAAATATTGAGATACATCACCTCAACCATTTGAACTAAAGATCTTTGGTTAAAATTTTTTCATGGGTCGAAATCCAGGGATGATTTTAGGTAATTGGTCATCCGTATAATATACAATGGTCCTTAATAAATAATGTCATTTTTCAAACGCCTATAATTTTTTTTTAAAAATACACCATAATATCAAGAATCATTTGTATATTTAATCTAAATATAGTATTCATATATTACATATGTGTTGCGTAGATGTAGTATATCAAATTACATATGTGTAGTACTTGATATTATATTTATTTTATATCGTAATACTACATATATAAGTTTATGATATAATGGTGTATTTTTTATAGAAAATAATAATATATGAAAAAGTTATAGTCATCTAATTTTAAAAAATAAGTAGTTCTCAAGTTTTTAAATTAGAATTGGTTCTCAAGTGAACCCTACCTTGTCACACCCCGACCGACGGCGGAATCATCGGAGCGGATGAATGGAAGACGATTGCTCATAGCACATGGAACTAAATAGTTGTAATAATATTAAATATCATTTTGCATTAAACATTACAAGACAAATAAGTCATTACAAAAATAACCAAAATACAACCAATAACATAAGATTTTCAATTAATCTAGGTCCTAGTCCTATATGAGCACAAGAAGATCTTCAAGTAGTAAACCTGAAACATGTTAATAATAAAAGGGTCAACTATAAAGTTGGTGAGTTCCTATGGTTTAAACACACGCATAAATATATATATGAAAAGGTTTACAAGTAGCAATTCATGTCGATGGTTATGAGTTAGCAAGCTTATAGAACACATACAGTTACAACCAAACCTCGACTTCATTACAAGTATATAAGACTGGCTAAGTGTACTTGATTCCTATGATAAACAAGCATACGTCATCAGGAGCAGGCAATACATCGGCTTTAGCACCAAATAGACTTGTCAGGCCCATAGATCTAAGACGTCGCCAGGCTAGCAATAGTTAATGATTGTAAACAAAATATGTATCTTATATAAGACTTACAATAACACAAATAACCATGACAAATAAAAGTATGAATTGCAAGTGCTTTACAAGATTTAAACGTTTACAATTGTATGTTGATAAGATTAACATGTTTCACCCCAAAACGGTGTGAAATAATGTAAAAAAAGGGCAAGTAAACTCACTTGATATATATAAGATGATGATAAGAATTTAAACGAGGCTCCAACGATTTCTTTTACAAGTTGCCTAAACGTATAGATTTCAAGATTAAGTTCGATAATAAGATTACCAATTAGACATGAACTAGGGTTTCAATTGGAATTTGGGGGTTTAAATAATTAAATAAAATAATGAATCGTTTACATTTTGGTTTAATAAAGATAATATAAATCAATTAAGTTCAAGAATGATTAAAAAGGTCTCAACAATTTAAGTTATTTATTTAATATAAATTAAGTATAATATGTGAAAAGAAATAATTAATTTAATAGTTAATTATTTAAAACTTGTTAAAGGTGATTAATTGAATACTTATTAAATGACTTTAAAATTATTTAAAATCATTTTATAGTATTTGAAATTTTTAAATGATTTATTATAAAGATCTTATAATACAAACTTTAAGAATAAAGCATAATATGTTATTTCATAAGTTAATTAAAAGTTTAAGAAGTAGATTTATTAACTATTTATGATATAACATAGTTAATTAAAACATTGACTAATTAATTATTTAAATAATCATTTGTTTAGTTAATTATTTAAATAATCATTGAATAAGTAATTATTTAACTAATCATTGAACAATAATATATTTATAACATAAATGACTAAATAATATTTTTTATAACTTTTTATTCTTTAAAAATAACTAATTTTAAGGATTATAAGTTTTTAAAATCTTTAAAAATTAGCTTAATAATTTCAGAAATATTTTAGTTAACAGAGTAATTATAATTCTAACTAAACAATATATTAAAATCTTATGCACTTAAAAGAAACTTAAAGAAAACAAATATTTAAAAAGATTGAGGGTACCCGCGGTCGAACCCGGGTCCCTTGTGTGAGCGCATGATGTTGTAACCAGTTGGGCAGAAGCCCATATTTGATTAAAAGTTCAATTACAATGCTTAAAAACATTAATTACCGAAATCCCCAAATTCAACATAAACCCTAAATTCAAATCGAATCCAAATTGAACATCAGATTGATGTTGTTAATGGAATTAAACTTAGGGCTTTCATTTCTTGAGTAAAACCGAGTATAATGATATATGTAACTTACATGATTGAGTTCGATTTGATGATCTCAAGTTTAAGAACGAGTCACGATTGGTTTGATCTTGAGTTCGAAGATTTGCAGATGAATAGCTTCAATTGATGACCTTCGTAGATTCCACAGAGGTTTAGGATTGGTAACCCTCAGTCAATTGAAAGCTATGATGTTTAGGAAGAGGTGCTCGACTATGTTGCAGGTCCGATGAAGATGACAAGTTGAATGGGATGGTTTTGTGTTTTTCAGATAGAATTATGTTGCGTAGAAGTTTATGTATGGTTAAACGATCGTGTAGGTGTATTTAATTTGATTATTATTGAGTATTAATGCTCGAACGAGTTGGAGGTTTAATGTGAATCAGTTATCGACCACCATACACCCGTTCATGATGTAAATTCTCGATTTAAGACCTTCATTGAGTTCGAATTAAGTTCAAGAAACGGTTGGCAACGATTGGAGTTCGATTTAGGCAGTAAATCGCCGAAAACCCCTTGCCGGAGTCCGGCCGGAAGATGGCCGGAGCAGGTGGCCGGATTTACGGGATAGATTGGGTTCTTAAAATAATTTACACATTTGGTCCCTGTGATTTCAATGGTTTATTATTTTATGCCTAACTTTTAAAACTAAGTTTCAAAAATTACATTTTAAACCCGAAAATTATAACTTCCTTGTTTTCAAATTATTTATTTATGAACTCTATTAAATCAATCACTAGTTCATAAAACTTATATAGATCTTTTTTTTATATTTGTAAGAATATTAAACATTGTATATTAATTATTTATTTTAATTTGCTAATTTAATCTCATAAATGATAAATAAAACTTCATAAATTTATAAAACTTTACTTTATAAATTATAAAATATTCTATAATTCATAAAATTATAATAACTTGTTTAAATGATGTGATAAATAATAAATGAATAAAATAATTCGTAATATTTATTAAATTGCAAATTTAATGCATTTGGTCCATTGCAATTATTATTAAAATTTTATAATAGAACTTAAAAATTGAGTTTTAACTTGGAAAAATGGCAGATGTTACATACCTTATAATTAGTTTAATATAAAATATGTGTTTTTGGTTCCCATTACGCGTTAGACACGATTATAGTTCCTGTGATATTTTGATTTTATGTTGAACTCGTAACATTGGTACGGAAGTGATATTTGTTACATTTTGAACTTGGTAGAAATTTGGATCATTGACAAGATTATTGTCACACCCCAACCTTGACGGCGAAAACGTCGAGATGTGAGAGTTAAGATCGTTCACAGCCACATAACGCTATTATTAAATTCAATATATTATTCATAAGTTTCAAGGTAACATTACAAACATAAGTCTCAAATAAAGAAATTAACAAGCATAATAAGAAATATAACAAGCTCATTTATTTATTTAACTAGGTCCATTCCTATGCGTGTACAAGCTTCAAAAGTGGCGATCAAACTTGAGTATTTTCTGAAACATGTTAAAAATAAAAGGACAACAATAATGTTGGTGAGCTTTCCATAGTTTTCAATACATAAGTATATAAAAGATAGCAATTCGTGTTGTAATTAGAGAACAAAGTAACTAGGGATGTAAGACAGAATGCACAATCAAACCTTGACAAAGTTTTACAAGTCTCAAACGTTTACAAGTATATACGATTAGCTAAGTGTACTTGGATCAACCAAGCAGACTTGTCAGGCCCATAGATCTATGATGTCGTCAGGCTAGCAATAGTTAATGATGGTACATATATTCGACATTACATGGTAGCTACAAGGTTCAACTAACCACAACACACAAGTAAATTACCATAAGTTTACAAGAATCAAACGTTTACAAGTGCAATGATTATAACGTAACATGTTCACCCCAAAGTGTGAAAATATGAAAAAGGGGTATAGAAATACTCACTTGGCGGATAAGTATAGAAACGATGATTAATAAGAAATATTAAATAACTCTCCCACGTAAAACCTTCACAATGCACCTAAAAATATATATAATTACAAGGTTTTAAGTTTGATTTATTAAGTTTTACGAATTAACAAAGACTAGGGTTCAATGTGGTATTAGAGATTTTTATTAATTACATTAAGTGATAAAAGAAAAGAAATATACAAGGTAAGCATTTTAGTATAAAAATGTAAGGGAACCATTTGTAATAAACTTAGTTACAAGGTTCGGTAGTGTTTTTATAACATTTGAAATAACCCTCATTTTACACAACGATATATGCTTATTATTTAAATAAATAAGGATTTGGTGAATTACAACAATATTTAAAGTCTATTTTATAGGAAAAATAATTTAAATATATTATTTTGAATAAATAAATGATTTGGTAAGTTTAAATAATATGTTAAGTCTATATAATTTGAATTCCATAAAATTAAACCAAGAATAACCTTTATTTTTGAAGAATTATTCTATTAAAAATTAGTTAATTATTTACATTTTAAAATAAATAAATAAATAAATAGATAAATAATTAAATAATTTCAAAAATTTATTCGATGGCCACAAACTTATTTAAAGTTTATAAACACATTTTTTATATTTTAAGAATTTTTCCAAAATAAGTTTCTAGGCTAAAAGCCTAAAAAAAATCCATGAGCGTCCCCGGATTCGAACCCGGGACCTCAGGTTTAAAGCACCTTCACCTTAACCATTGAACCAAAGGCCTCAGCCACGAGATAAGTTGATTTCAAAAGTTTAAAAACATAAACAAAAGAAATCCTTAAATTCTCAATGAACCTTAGTTCGATCCGCACCAAAATTGAGGATCAAATCGATAATGTTAACCAAATTAATGTTAGGGCTTTCATTCAGCAGTTGTAAGCGAGTATGCGTGTAAGTTTAATTACCCAAATGTTGTATGACTTCAATGATTCGACTCGAAGAACAAACCGCGACCATCATGTCGCTCGATTGTCATTCAAACGACGATTGTAGTACACTTCATTGCACAGATAGTATCTATTTGACTCCAAGACGAAAATCCCTCTGTAAATTTCGAGTTTAGAACCCTTGAAGATGGTGTTCGAATTGTGGCAGGTCGCGAACGGGAGAGGACACTCGAATCCTATGTTTGAGTTAGTTTCAGGCGGAATTGCAAGTTGGTGAACGTTTAGGATCACTTAGTCGATTGATTAGGTGTGTTTAATTAGGTTATTATTAAGTTTTAAGGGTAGAACGGTTATAGAATTGAATGCATCGGTTTATTCATCCGAATGGTGTGTAACTGATGATTAAACACAATTATAGTGTGTGTTAAAGTTCGAGACACGTTCACGAGACGATTTGGAACCATTTGGTATCGAATTTGGGTGATTTTCGCGGGTTTCGGAACCTGCCGGAGGGTTGCCGGCGAGTTGGCCGGAATTGGGTGGCCGGACTCGCGGTTGGGGGGGGGACATGGTTTAAGTTTTGCAGAATTACATAAATGGTCCTGTATTTTTTAAACTTATTATTTTATGCTAAGACCTTCATTTAAAAAAAATGATAACTAACCCCCCTTAAGTTAATTATTTTTAGTTTTTTTTAAACATTAGTATTGTTATTACCATGACTTATTATTATTATTATCATTAATAATATTATTATTATCATTAGTATTAATAATATTATTATTAGTGTTATTATAATTATTATTATTATTTTTATTTAATATTTATATTATTAATTGTTTTATATTAAAAAATTAATGGCAAACTAACAAGTAAGCATAAGTAAATCACAAATTTCATAATAGGCATAAATAGTCCTTACAAAAATAAACGACGTTAATTTTAATTAACGTAAAAATACAGGATGTTACAGTCTCCCCAACTTTTAAGAATTTCGTCCCGAAATTAAGAATGAAACTTGAACGAACTAGAAACTTATGATGAAAGATAAGTATACTAACGGACAGTGATTGACGTTTGATTACGGGTGGAATGCTTCACTTTACGATTTATGGAATTTTACACGATGCATCCGAATTTAAACTCTTCCAATTGAATACGAAAGTTATCGGCAAACTAAATATTTGAGTTTTGACACATGAGACGTTGGAAAATGATGATGAGTTCATGAGGTATATTGGACTTATAAGTCATTTTCTCATCTAGAATGAAATTATGTAAGAAGGTGACGTATTAAAGCCATTAAAAAGTCTCGTAATTATATGAAAGGTTGATCGACGAATTTAAGAATCCCAAGTGTCATTATATAAAAACGACACAAGCTTAATGCGTATCTCGTGAATACGTATTGTTCATTTGATCAAACCTTCAGATTAAGAATGATACGATAGGCTGAGATTCTGAGCTCCAAAATAATAGGAATTGCATTTCTTAATTGTGGGTAAAGAGTGAAACAAAGACGTCATTTATGATCAGATCAAAATTTAAATAATTCAGAATATCGACGATAAAGACAATCACCAATAGTTTTCCAAGTACGGCTTCCACACGAGGTTCATCAAACCATGAATATAACCGTACATTGGTATAACCAGAAAAGCATGACATAGGTTTTTAATGTCTTAATCTTGTGCGAAGGTTTCTTTTAAGAGCGAAGGTTTCTTTTAAGAGTGTTATCATCGTGCAATTAAGCGTTGGTGATAACCCAGAACGAAGGTCGATAAGTAAGAATTTAAAAGGTTCCATAAAGCTAGATCAAACGTCAAATTGAAACATAAAAGCATGTGAGAAGAAATGGATTTAAAATTTAAATGTTCCAGACTTGGAATGTCACACCCCAACCTTGACGGCGGAAACGTCGAGATGTGAGGGTTAAGATTGTTCACAACCACATAACGCTATATTTAAATGTAGATATTAATATTATAAGTTCCAACAGGAATTACAACCATAAGTCTCAAACATGAAATAATTTCAGACATAAATCAAAACATAACATAAATTTTATTTATTTAACTAGGTCCACGTCCTAGTTTTATTGCAAGCTTCAAAAGACCATTTTAAACTTGGGGGTTACCTGAAACATGATAAAAATAAAAGGTCAACTAAAAATAGTTGGTGAGTTTCTAAAGTTTTCATACATAATATGATAAAGTTACAAGTAGCAATTCATGTCATAGATTATAAGCTAGTAAGGTTATAGAACACATATCATTACAACCAAACCTCGACTTGATTACAAGTATATAAGATTGGCTAAGTGTATTTGGTTCCCTAGTGCACAAGCATACGGCTCCTAGGAGTCAGCAATACATCGACTTTAGCACCAAATAGGCTTGTCAGGCCCAAAGATCTAAGACGTCGCCAGGCTAGCAATAGTTAATGATTGTAAACAAACTATGTATCTCATATAAACACTTACAACACACAAATAACCATGACAAAATAATAAGATGAATTGCAAGTGCTTTACAAGTCTCAAACGTTTATAAGTATATGATGTATAAGTATCATGTTTCACCCCAAAATAGTGTGAAAATATAAAAAGGGGTAAGGAAAACTCACATGTCAAATAAGTATATAATGAAGATCAATAAGAATAATATATGTCGTTCCAAGATAAAACGTCACAAGGCACCTAAATATATAAATATTACAAGATTTAGGTTAATATAAGATTAACGAGTTAACGTGAACTAGGGTATTAGAATTTTGGGGTTTTTTTTATAAAGTAAATAAATTCTTATAAAAAATCCATTTATGAAATTTATAAAATTTATTTTTAAGGAAATTGATTCTTTGTAAATAACTTGTGATTTTATTTATAAGATTATATCTAAATTCTATAATTATCATGATAAATCCTTAAACATAAGGTCTAATATTAATTAATACCTTTAAGTATCATATAACAATCTAATTTTTAAAAATATTTAATTATAACATTTGTAAATAATTTTATATTAAAATATTAAAATGTTTTACAAGAATAAATTTTTAAGAAATATTTAGATGACTTTAAAATATTTGGGGTTTATAAAAGTCATTTTTATAATTATTATAAATTTTTTATAATTAACTTAAGGCCAAAAAGGCTTTAAAAAAATTACAAGAGAGTGCCCGGGTTTGAACCCGGGACCTCTTGCTTAACAAGGCAATGTCTTACCAGTGAACCAAGGCTCTCCGCCGTGGTACATCTTGGTTTTAAATTCTTTATAAACATAACCCAAGCAGAACCCCCAAATTGGATGAACCCTAGTTTAGTTTCGAACCAAATTGATCATCTAAACGATGATGATAACCAAATTAACCATGTGGCTTTTGTTTCCCATGCTTAATCGAGCATATCCATGTATGTAACTTACCCGAATAGGTTCGAATTGAAGGCAATCCTAATCGAAGAACAAGTCGCGGTCGTAGTACCCAATGGATGAGCAATCCTCAATGGAAATCAAATTAACCTTGCAGATAGCTTCGAATGATTATTTGGACTAAAAGCCCTCTATCAATTTCGATTTTTGAACCCCAGAGGGTGGTGTTCAATTAAGTTGCAGGTCGCGATGAAGATAGTGATTGGATTCGTTGTTTGTGTTTGATTCAGGTGCAATTGGATTTGATAGCAGCTTTAGACTAGTTGACGTTCGATTATGAGTCATTTAATTTGGTTATTATTAAGTTTTAATGGTCGAACGGCCATATGGTTAAAAGCTTCGGTTATGCACTCGAATGGATGGTAACCGACGCCTTATTCTCGATTAAATGATGTAATTACGCTCGAATCGTGTCCTAGAACGGTTTGGGAACGGTTTGGTCAAAAATTGGCTTTAAAATGGGTATTTGGGGTGGCCGGAGTCGCGGCCGGAGGCTTGCCGGAAATGCGGGGAAGGAAATGGAGTGGGGGTTTGGGTTTTAAAAATTACACAAATGGTCCCTGCGTTTAATAATTTGCAATTTTATGCCCATACTTCCATTTTAAAGTTTATAAAATGGCAAAAACAACCCTCTAATCCTATTTAAGTTTTAAATACCTTTATATTAATAATTTTTATAGCTTATTATTACTAGTATTATTATTATTAGTAACATCGTTACTATAGTTTATTATTATTATTATATATTATTGTTATTATTATTATTATTATTATTATTTATTATTATTATTATTATTATGTTAGTTATTATTTTTAGTATTATACATATTATGACTTATTATTATTGTTACTATTATTAATGTTATCATAGTTATTATTATTGCATATTAATATTTTAATATTAGCTTTTATACATTACATTTTAATAACAACTAAGAGATAAGTATACATCACCCATAAATTTCAAAATTGACAACCATACCCTTATAAAATAAACAAAATTAACTCTTAGTTAACAAAAGTACGAAATGTTACAGTCTCCCCAACTTAAAAGAATTTCGTCCCGAAATTAAAAATGAAACTATACAAATAAAAACAGGTATTTCTTCTTCATGTGCTCCTCACGTTCCCAAGTAAACTCAGCGCCACGCTTATTCTCCCAACGAACCTTAACAATTGGCGTAGTTGTAGTTCTAGTCTTCTTCATGATGCGGTCCATGATCTCAACAGGTTTCTCAACGAAATGCAATGACTCGTCGATCTGGATGTCTTCCAACGGAACATGTAGACTTTCGTCAGCCAAGCACTTTCTCAAATTTGAGACGTGGAACACAGGATGAACCCCACTAAGGTCGGAAGGTAATTCCAGTTTGTAAGCCACATTTCCAATCCTTTTCAGAATCTTGAAAGGTCCTACAAATCTTGGAGCCAGTTTACCCTTCTTCCCAAAGCGAACGACACCCTTCTATGGTGAAACCTTAAGAAGAACCATCTCCCCAACTTGGAATTCCAACGGCTTACGTCTCTTATCAGCATAGCTCTTTTGTCTACTTCTTGCCACTTCTAGGTTCTTTCGGATGGTAGAAACTTTATCGGTCGTCTCTTGTATAAGTTCAGGACCAGTGATGAAGTTTTCACCAATGTCGGTCCAGCAGATCGGTGAACGACATTTACGACCATAAAGCGCTTCGAACGGTGCCATCTTGATACTCGAGTGGTAACTATTGTTATACGAAATTCCGCTAGTGGTAGATGCGTATCCCAATCACCAGCAAAGTCAAGGACACAAAGGCGTAGCAAATCCTCCAAGGTTTGGATGGTTCGCTCGGTTTGACCATCAGTTTGGGGATGGTAAGCCGTGCTTAGATCCAATTGAGTACCCAAGAGTCTTGCATAGACGACCAAAAGTGCGAAGTGAAACGAGCATCTCGGTCAGATATGATATGCAGAGGTACCCCAAGACAACTTACAATTTCATCAACGTATATACGAGCCAACCTTGATGTCTTGTAAGTGTCACGTATGGGTATAAAATGTGCCGATTTGATCAATTGGTCGACGATCACCCATATGCTATCATGTCCTCGAGAGGTTCGGGGTAGCTTGGTTATGAAGTCCATGGATATGTGTTCCCACTTCCACATAGGAATCTCGGGTTGGTCAAGTAATCCACTTGGACGTTGATGTTCGGCTTTAACCTTCGTACACGTGAGGCACTTAGCTACATAAATCGCTATATCTTTCTTCATTCCAGGCCACCAATAATGACCATGCAGGTCCATGTACATCTTATCGGAGCCGGGATGAATAGAATAACGAGTTTGATGAGCTTCGTTCATGACAAGGGTACAAAGATTATCACGGTTTGGAACCCAATTCAATTCGCGAATACATCAACCCATTAGGTTTCGTCTCCAGTTGAGTTAGAAGGTTATGCTCCAGTTCATCCTTCATTCTTCCTTTTTGTTGAACCCTTTATTGTGCCTCCAAGATACTAGACTCGATGTCACTATCTATTCTCAAGTTTTGTAGCAGTACAGTAGCTTCGTTGACATCTAGTCGAATTTCAGTATCGAATCCTCTCAAGGTGTCAAACCATTGACGTCGATCGCGAATTTCTTGGAACGAAATCATCTTGTTATGAACCTTTCGACTTAGTGCATCGGCCACAACGTTGGCTTTACCAGGATGGTAACGAATGTCACAGTCATAATCACTAATCAACTCAACCCAACGAAGTTGTCTCATATTGAGATCTTTTTGATTAAAAACGTGTTGAAGGCTTTTGTGATCGGTGTAGACTATACATTGCGTTCCATAAAGGTAATGTCTCCAAATCTTCAAGGCAAAAACAACACACCAAGCTCGAGGTCGTGTGTTGTGTAATTCACCTCATGAACCTTCAGTTTTCTCGATGCATAAGCTATGACCTTTCCTCGTTGCATAAGAACACAACCAAGTCCTTGTTTTGATGCATCACAATATACGGTGAAATCATCGTTTCCATCAGGTAGGGTCAAGATAGGAGCATTACACACAGTTTGTGCTTTAACGCTTCAAAAGCTTCTTCCTGCTCGGCCCCCCACTCGAATGGTTATTCTTTTGTGTCAAGGAAGTGAGCGGCTTCGCGATCCTTGAAAAGTTGGCGATGAATCGCCGATAATAATCAGCAAGACCAAGGAAAGAACGAATCTCGATCGGGGTCGTGGGGAACACACCAATTCTTCACAGCTTCCACCTTTGTAGGGTCAACGTGAATTCCTTGGCTATTCACCATGTGTCCTAGAAATTGAACTTCCTCGAGCCAGAAGTCACACTTCGAGAACTTCGCGTACAATTGCTCTTTTCCTTAACATCTCAAGAACTTGTCGCAAATGCAGTTAATGCTCGGTGTTGGTCTTGGAGTAGATAAGTATATCTCAATGAAGATGATCACAAACTTATCTAGATAGGCTTACATACTCGGTTCATGAGATCCATGAAGACAGCAGGAGCATTAGTTAAGCTAAAAGGCATCACCATAAACTCGTAGGGTCCATAACGAGTACGAAACGCGCGGTCTTTGGGATGTCATCATCATGAACTCGTAGTTGATGATATCCAGAACGTAAATCGATCTTCGAGAATATAACAGCTCCTTGAAGTTGGTCAAACAAGTCATCGATACGAGGAAGAGGATAGCGGTTCTTGATGGTAAGCTTGTTAAGCTCACGATAGTCGATGCACATACGAAACGATCCATCTTTCTTCTTCACGAAGAGAACAGGTGCACCCCAAGGAGAAGAACTAGGACGAATGAAACCCTTCTCGGTTAGCTCTTGAAGTTGACTAGAGAGTTCTTGCATTTCCGATGGTGTCAGCCGATATGGTGACTTAGCCACGGGGTTTGCTCCCGGTATCAAGTCAATTTTAAACTCAACTTCACGCACGAGAGGTAAACCACTAAGGTCATCGGGAAATACTTCAGGAAAGTCTCGTACGATAGGGACATCCTTAAGTTCTTTCCCTTTGACTTTCGTGTTGACCATGTAAGCCAAGAAGGCCATATACTTCTTGGTTAAGCACTTTCGGGCTTGAGTGCAAGACATGAGTGTAACCCCTTTGGAAGATTTTTCGCCGAACACTTTCAAAGTATCCCCAGATGGTAACGGTATACGGATGCACTTCTCGAAACAAACGATCTCGGCATGGTGTTTGGCTAACCAATCCATACCAATGATGACGTCAAAGCTACCAAGTTTCATAGGTATAAGATCGATAAGAAAATCGTGCGCGTCAAGACTTAGGATGCAATCACGGATAACGACATCCACGGCGATCGGCTCTCCATCGGCAACTTCAATGGTGAGAGGTTTTTCTAGTTTCGTAGGTGACTTAGCAAGTATGGGTTCAAACTCTAACGAAACAAAACTCTTATCGGCTCCAGAATCAAATAGGATATAGGCATAAGTCTTATTAATAAGAAACATACCTGTTCAATTTTTAAGGTATTTAACGATACAGGTAATGTATGAAAAGAATCGGATCATAAAAGTTAAAGGTAAGTTAACATACCATTCACCACATCGTTGTTGCTTGTGCTTGGTTAGCATTGATGTTGAAAGCACGTCCTCGGGCTTGTGGAACATTACCCACAAGACGACGGCATTGTGGGCGAAAATGACCAGGTTCCCCACAGTTGTAGCAAACACGGTTTATGACCACGGCGACATTGTTAGGTGCACGGTGGCAAGTCGCCACCAAATGACCATATTTACCGCATAAGGTGCAGATACGACATGGTTGATTCCCGGATGATGATACCTACAAGTGTTGCACATCGGCTGAGGACCAGCATAGGCCCTAGCCCCAGGCACTTGTGCCACAGGTGTAGCCGCAGGTACAAGTTGTCTTTGGGGTTGTTTGGGTGCAGCCACAGCATAGTTGCGTGCCGGTGTAAACTTGCGCTTCTTGTTGTTGTTGTTGTTGTTGTTGGACGGTTCAGCTTTGGTATCCTTAACGGCCTAAGTAGCCATCTTTTCCACTTCTTGGCACCCTTCATAGACATGGTGCCCGCTCGTATATGGTTCTCAGTGAGTTGACGGTGATAGTAATGGCTTCTTCTAAAGTTATGGGTCGGCTACCTACCACAGCATCTTGAATTTGGGGTGGTACACCTTAATGAACTTCTCGATGTTGCGGGGGACGGTATCGACCATGTGAGGCAGCAATAAACTCAACTCATGATGCCTAGTTGAGTAGGCCAAATGATCACCATCGTTTTGCTTCAAATTCCCGAATTCCTCTCTAACTTTTGTAACTCGCTTCTCGGGCAGAACTTCGCGATGGCGATGTTCTTGAACTCTTACCAAGTAAGTGCCAAAGTGGCATCAGCTCCATCAGCTCCTCGATTTCTCTTCTCGCTATTCCACCAGGTAAGAGCCTTTGTTGGAGCATGCTAGTGGCATAACGAACCACTAAAACTAGTGGGCTTGCAAGAGCTAAAGTGCTTGAAAGTGCAAGTTTGGTTGTAGCGCCCTTGATTAGCACTATTTTCCTTGACCATTTCCATTGTTGCTAGAGTTGGTCATTAAGGTGCTATTGAGTTCAGCAACCATGGTCGGGATGACAGCAGCCATTTGTCGAGCAATCATGGCGGCTAGCTTACGATCGGAACTTCCACGCTTTCCATGATGACGAGACATGCTGGAAATATGCAAAATGAGTTAGACACGAGAAAAAGAGAATAAAAAGAATTATAATTTAACAAGGATAAGTCAAGAGTTATAAGGTATATGGGAATGATTCCATTTGGTAACGCATTACCATTTGGAATCGTTGACATGTCAAGGTAAATTGACCCATTCGCCTTAGAAACTTGTGTATGTTGACCATAGTTTATCACTCATCCCAGAAATCCCCATGTAAGCGTAACTAGTCCCGTAGGATTTATGCGAAACGCTTACCTTAGCCCGAAGGCTTTTTGCCAGGAAAACCAGAATACAGGTGTCTATGTGTCATACAATATTTCTTAGGTTCATGAAATCAAAACCTTGATGAGATTTATATAGATTAGACATATCGTCTAAAGATCCAAGTCATAAGCATAAGCATAAGATTCCACGTGTCGTCGAGAATAAGATAAAGAGATTTCATGTTCGGGGAGAGTCAAGAGTCAAAGTTAAGTTTAGGGAGATAAGTAACAATGTTTAGGCAATCCTATGCTAAGGCATCAAACTGCACGTAAGAAGGCATAGCATTATGTAGCATGCAAACCATATAATTTTACAAGATAGAAATACAATTCTATAAGGTTCATGCATATGCTATAGTCTAGGTCACCATTTCTAATAACCTAAATCCCTATAGTTATGGGCTCTGATACCAATCTGTCACACCCCAACCTTGACGGCGGAAATGTCGAGATGTGAGGGTTAAGATTGTTCACAACCACATAACGCTATATTTAAATGTAGGTATTAATATTATAAGTTCCAACAGGAATTACAACCATAAGTCTAAAACATGAAATAAGTTCAGACATAAATCAAAACATAACATAACATTTTATTTATTTAACTAGGTCCACGTCCTAGTTTTATTGCAAGCTTCAAATACCACTTTAACTTGGGGGGGTTACTGAAACATGATAAAATAAAATGTCAACTAAAATAGTTGGTGAGTTTCCAAGGTTTTCATACATATATGATAAAGTTACAAGTAGCAATTCATGTCATAGGTTATAAGCTAGTAAGGTTATAGAACACATATCATTCAACCAAACCTCGACTTGATTACAAGTATATAAGATTGGCTAAGTGTACTTGGTTCCCTAGTGCACAAGCATACGGCTCCTAGGAGTCGACAATACATCGACTTTAGCACCAAATAGGTTGTCAGGCCCAAAGATCTAAGACGTCGCCAGGCTAGAAATAGTTAATGATTGTAAACAAACTATATATCTCATATAAACACTTACAACACACAAATAACCATGACAAAATAATAAGTTGAATTGCAAGTGCTTTACAAGTCTCAAACGTTTATAAGTGTATGATGTATAAGTATCATGTTTCACCCCAAAAGAGTGTGAAAAATGTAAAAAGGGGTAAGGAAAACTCACATGTCAAATAAGTATATAATGAAGTTCAATAAGAATAATATATGTCGTTCCAAGATAAAACGTCACAAGGCACCTAAATATATAAATATTACAAGATTTAGGTTAATATAAGATTAACGAGTTAACGTGAACTAGGGTATTAGAATTTTGGGGTTTTTTTTATAAAGTTAATAAATTCTTATAAAAAATCCATTTATGAAATTTATAAAATTATTTTTAAGGAAATTGATTCTTTGTAAATAACTTGTGATTTTATTTATAAGATTATATCTAAATTCTATAATTATCATGATAAATCCTTAAACATAAGGTCTAATATTAATTTAATACCTTTAAGTATATATAACAATCTAATTTTAAAAATATTTAATTATAACATTTGTAAATAATTTTATATTAAAATATTAAAATGTTTTACAAGAATAAATTTTAAGAAATATTTAGATGACTTTAAAATATTTGGGGTTTTAAAAGTCATTTTTATAATTATTATAAATTTTCTATAATTAATTTAAGGCCAAAAAGGCTTTAAAAAATTACAAGAGGGTGCCGGGTTCGAACCCGGGACCTCTTGCTTAACAAGGCAATGTCTTACCAGTGAACCAAGGCTCTCCGCCGTGGTACGTCTTGGTTTTAAATTCTTTATAAACATAACCCAAGCAGAACCCCCAAATTGGATGAACCCTTGTTTAGATTCGAACCAAATTGATCATCTAAACGATGATGATAACAAATTAACCATGGGGCTTTTGTTTCCCATGCTTAATCGAGCATATCCATGTATGTAACTTACCCGAATAGGTTCGAATTGAAGGCAATCCTAATCGAAGAACAAGTCGCGGTCGTAGTACCCAATGGATGAGCAATCCTCAATGGAAATCAAATTAACCTTGCAGATAGCTTCGAATGATTATTTGGACTAAAAGCCCTCTATCAATTTCGATTTTTGAACCCCAGAGGGTGGTGTTCAATTAAGTTGCAAATCGTGATGAAGATAGTGATTGGATTCGTTGTTTGTGTTTGATTCAGGTGCAATTGGATTTGATAGCAGCTTTAGACTAGTTGACGTTCGATTATGAGTCATTAATTTGGTTATTATTAAGTTTAATGGTCGAACGGCCATATGGTTAAAGCTTCGGTTATGCACTCGAATGGATGGTAACCGACGCCTTATTCTCGATTAAATGATGTAATTACGCTCGAATCGTGTCCTAGAACGGTTTGGGAACGGTTTTGGGTCAAAAATTGGCTTTAAAATGGGTATTTGGGGTGGCCGGAGTCGCGGCCGGAGGCTCGCCGGAAATGCGGGGAAGGAAATGGGGTGGGGGTTTGGGTTTTAAAAATTACACAAATGGTCCCTGCGTTTAATAATTTGCTATTTATGCCCATACTTCCATTTTAAAGTTTAAAAATGGCAAAAACAACCCCTCTAATCCTATTTAAGTTTTAAATACCTTTATATTAATAATTTTTATAGCTTATTATTACTAGTATTATTATTATTAGTAACATCGTTACTATAGTTTATTATATTATATTATTATTATTATTATTATTATTATGTTAGTTATTATTTTTAGTATTATTATCATTATTATGACTTATTATTATTGTTACTATTATTAATGTTATCATAGTTATTATTATTGCATAATTTAATATTTTAATTATTAGCTTTTATACATTACATTTTTAATAACAACTAAGAGATAAGTATACATCACCCATAAATTTCAAAATTGACAACCATGACCCTTATAAGAATAAACGAAATTAACTCTTAGTTAACAAAAATACGAAATGTTACATGGAACTAGGGTTACCCTAAAGTGACAACGACCCCTTTTGAGTTTAAGATTCATGCTTTAGCTTGACTGGCTGGAACACTATCGTCGATAAATTAGATAACGGTGTTCACCTTCAAGTTATTACATGTTTCTTGTCAATTGAAGTCTTAAAACCTTGGTAAGTTTGAAATCAAGAAATGGGATTAGTCATCAAGATGTGGTTATCACTCCTAGCTTGGTGGTGTATTTCCCAAGGTATGACTCTTAACTACCAAGCAAGAGCTTGATCCTGACTTATTGTTAAGGATCCACAAGAATAAAAACGAGGTAACTTACTATTAAGGTAAGGAAAGTCACTCCTATCTTAACAGTGAAGTTTTATAGAAATAAAATATAGCAACATGAAAGACTTCATCAAAGGACAGAATTCACTCCTACTTTGATGAGGTCATTTCATTGAGGAAAATACCATCCATAAAATTTTAAACGGGTGAAATTATCATCAAGGTATGGTTTTCACGCCTATCTTGATGATTGGATTTCATAATAACAAGAAAACAATCGAGAATTAACATTTGTCACCAAAGTACGGGATTCAATTCTATTTTGGTGAGGTCATTTCATTTGTGAAATACGAGTTCCAAGAGAAAAATGATTGAAATCTGTCCTCAAAACAAGAAAATCACCCCAATTCAAAGAACGAGATTTCATAAAACACAAAATAGAAAAATTGAAAACCATCATCGAGATACAAAATTTTACTCCTATTTCAAGGAGGTAATTCTACTGGCAGAATACGAATTCGTAAGAACAAGAAGGAGAAATTGTCATCAAGGTAAGGAATTCACTCCTGTCTTGATGATGCAATTTCATAAGAATAATAATGATGAATGAAAATCATCATCAAAGTAAGGGAGTCACCCTTGTTTTGATAAGATAGAATCATTTAGGAGATACGAGTGTCCTTAGTCATAAGTTTACTTGCGGACTCTTGCATTGCCTACGATGCAAACGGTTAGAAGATTATACAAAGCTTGACTTAGCGAACGAAGAAATTATCGGCTAGAAATTCAGAAACTTCATATTACATCGACGTAACAAGAACAGAGAAACATGCTTGCTAGGATTAAAGTTAAAGTTCGGGATAACAGAGTCAATCGTGATAGGTGCTCAAATCTTGGATGGTTTAAGTCAGGAAAAAAAAGATCAATGATGGAGATGATTCAACACAACAATGAGATGTAAACGTTCGATTCGAAATAAAAGGGAAATGCGTTGACTTTAAAGTGTTACGTCAAACACAACTTTACAGAAGACGCGCGTACCTATAAGCTAACACCCATCTCATGAGTTCCAGGTCAGATAAACGAATCCAACGGTCGAATCAGATCTATGTGTATACCTTTCCTAGACAAGGTATCCCGAGATGCAGGTATTCCACCTTTCGGCATTGCATGATTGCAGTTGTGGGACACACTTTAAGGACATTTGGAAACCATAAGTAACAATTTAAAGTTTGAAAACCATTCGGTTAGAAGACCAATATCTTTGGATATATTAAGATCCATGTACACATTGGTCGAGTTATAACGATAGTTACATAAGGCGCACAACGTATCACGATGTTTAATCGTAGGAATTGAGGAGCATAACGAGTTGAATATTTACGAGAACATTCTATAAAATGGGAATGAGAAGATATTAGAGTTTTGGATGATAAACCAGTCCAAGGAATCAAGGATTTTTATATTGAAATACAAATAGGATGGTTCCATTTGGTAACGTATTACCATTTGGAAGTTGACACGTCAAGGTGAGTTGACCCACTTGCCTTAGAAACTTATGTATGTTGACCATAGTCTATCACTCATCCCAGATTTACCCAGGTAAGCATAACTGGTCTCGCAATGAGATTTATATGATATGCTTGCCTTAGCCCGAAGGCCTTTTGCTAGGAAATCCAGAATACAAGTGTCTATGGTCACACAAATTTCTTAAGTTCATGAAATCAAAACCTTGATGAGATTTTCATAGATTAGACATAGAGTCTAAGGAATTAAACCCACGATAATAAGTGTAGATGTGACAACCCGAAATTTTTTTTTTATAATATTTACGAGAATTTACAATTTATTTTTATATATTTTGTTATTATTAGTGATAATAAATAATAATAAAAATAATGAAAACAATAATAATAATAATAATGATATTATTAATATAATAATTTATAAAAATATTAAACTTATTTAATAAGTCCAGGGGTAGTTTGTAAATGTTGAAACTTGTTTTAAAAGGTTAACACATGAAATAATAAGTTTAAAAGTACAGGGACCATTCTGTAAATTATTCAAAAAACCAACCCACCCTCCCCGTCGACTTCCCCCTCCGGCCAATTTCCGGCCACACACCGGCCGAACTCCGACAAGCCACAAACACACAAAATACACGATTTCAATCGAATTAAAAGGTACCGACATGATCACGAGGATGATTCGAACTCGGACCCTTTGTTAATTTAGAAAATGGTAGTGCGGAATCCACCGAACCCACATCCCGATTCTTCGGCCGACCACCCACTAATCGACCACTAAAAACTCAACTATAATTAAATAAACAAAGGTGAACCATCATCTACCAATATAATCAAGAACAACTCACAATTTCATCTGAATCAAACACAAACATCACATTCGATTCCACTACAACCGCGACCTGTAACTCTATAGAAACCCACTGCCCGATCGATTTTAACTACATTAGATAAAGGGTTTTTAATCTCTATCATCATATGAAGCTTCCTATGAAATTAATTTGAATTCCAGCAACGTTTGCTCAACCCATCGATCATTTATACCAATCGCGACCTGTTCATCGAGCATTGATCATCGATTCAGACACAAAACAGGTAATTAAGGGTGTCCACAGACTCGAAATCACATGGGGATTAAAAGCCCTATGCTTAATTTCGTTATTGAAATCATCTTGGGGTTCAATTTGGCTGGGATTCGAACTAGGGTTCTTGTTGATTGGGGTGAATTGAAAACAAAGGTTAAAAGGAATTTGAACGGGGTTAAAACCGCGGGTGAGTCCCTTGGCTCACTGGTTTAGCGCGTGTGTGATGGAACCGGGGTCACGGGTTCGAACCCGGCCCCCAACATTTTTAAAAATAGCTTTTTAAGCCTTTTAAAAAAAATACATAAAATTTCTAAAAATCGTAAAAATAAGTTTATAAACTTCCCTTATCTTAAATGCTTCATAATTATTTTCTGTAAATTTATTTCATTTAAAAACCTTAATAATTTTTTATAAAATTATATTTACAAATTTTACACATAATTATTTTCATAAAAATAGACTTTAAATAAGGGGTTGAATCACTAAATTATTTTAGGGTAAACATTATCTATATATCATTGTTTAAAGCAGAAATATTAATATATTATATATATATATAGGTTATTTAAACTTGTCTTTAAATTTAATGTTTCTTTCTCTAAATTCAAATGTTCAAATAGTATATTCCATTTTTCATGGGATCACAACATAACCGTTTATATCATTTTATTTAAATTAGATATTAAAACCCCCAAATATCAAATGAAACCCTAATCCTCGATTTAACGTTGATCGTATTATTAAACTTAAATATTGTAACATATATATATAATATAATCGACACGAAACCGATTTGTGAGACGCGAAACCGTACAGTTATTATATTTATTAATTAATAATTGATATTAACTAATATATATACTGAATGAAACACAGGTTAATTGGAAACCCGATCTTTTGTGCTTACAATTACTTGTTGCTCTACACTCGAGGTGAGTTCCACGGCCCTTTTTACTTTCTTTACTTTTGGGGGGAGGAAACATGCAAACACTATTTTTGTCATGGTTGCCAGTATTATTGATATCGCTTGTTATGTTAGTGCGAAACGCATTTGAAAGTCCTTATAGTATCAAACCGTTAGTAACGCGATTAGCGAGGTAATTTTGAGTAGTACTACTGGGTCTGACAAACCCCGCCCGGGCTAGTCGCGCTAGCTTGATTGGAGGTCGAACGGGTGCTAAATTGACCTGTAACGATTGCCACGGTTGGTTAAGACGTGGTGGAAAGGCACTAAACACACACAGTCAGCTTCGGTTTGAAACACTAACTAACTTGTTTATAGGCTCGCGACCTATCGATATGCTTTATATACTAAACCATGTGAAACGCTTTTCTGACACAGTTCTGGTTGAGTAAACATATGAAACGCTTTTGGTACATTTCTTGTTGATTAAACCTGTGGACTCACCCAATTATGTTGACACATTTTAGCATGTTTTCTCAGGTCACAGAAACGCACAAGGTTAAGAACTCAGCTAGGATGCATGCATGGCATACATCACTACTCAACTGATTTAATTTGTTGAAACGCTATTGATTCTATGTGTGAAACGCATGTTGAAACGATTCACTGTTGATTTCTATATTTGAAACGCTTCCGCAAGTCTGAAACACTCATGTTTGATTTAAACAACTAATTACTTAATGTGATGTTTTGTAATTAATGTGTTTGGTGTAACTGATGCTATCTGAGATCCTGGTGTGTCACACGCCTGACGGTAAAATCCCGTTAGCGGATTTTGAGGGTGTGACAGATTGGTATCAGAGCATTAGTTATAGCGAACTAAAATAGACTTTGCATCTCATTTGTATTGCATTTTAGACTATAGCTGGATTTGCATTAGTTACACACACATAGATTACTAAGCTTATTAACTTTAGATGCCTGAGAACTGTTGCTTTAACATATTTCTGTGACACATAGATACCTGAGGAAAAGAAACTGATAACTCGTGCCTTTAATTTCTCTCTAAAGTTTTATTCCATGAACAAAGAAATTTGTGTGACACATAGACACCTGTATTCTGGATTTCCTGGCAAAAGGCCCTCGGGCTAAGGCAAGCATATCACAAAATCTCATTGCGAGACCTGGTATGCTTACCTGGGGATTTCTGGGATGAGTGATAAACTATGGTCAATACACAGGTCTCTAAGGCAAATGGGTCAAATTACCTTGACGTGTCAATGATACCCAAAACTTTACTGATCCTTTCGTATACTTTGATTAATCAACCCCGATATAATACATACATACTTGGTACTTCTATCATTGATGACCATTGTACTTGACAAGATATGTTAACCTGATAGGGAACCGGGGTGATCATGCAAAGCAAATTACCATTACGGGTGCACACGTAATTGTAATTTGTCGTGCATGCTAAGTCCGGTGAATCTGGTCGGGTAGTAACATTGTAGTCAGTATAAGTCATCATTCCTACACCTTGAGCAAGAAAGTCTCGGTCTTCATAAAACATAACCACTAACTATCTATCAGTTCTATTTGTAGGAATGCTCACCCTTACCTTGAATTTGGACGAAATTCAAACCATGACATTTGTGTTAATCCCACGGATTCGGACTGATTCTCTAGCTTGTCTGTTTCTTTAAATCCTTGAATTTCTCTTCCTTTCATTTCAAGGCATAAGGTCTATTTTCTACGACTGATAGCTTTTGATATTTGGTAATTTTAAAGAATGTCTGGAAGAGGACGTGGACGTAGGGAGAAGTAACGATCATGAGTAACAAGTTTCTATTCTATACCCTAGGGTGCTAGGATCATAATTCTAGTAAGACCTTGTAAAGGGTAACAAAACATTACTGCACTTTGCTATTACTTAAGTCCTGTCCTACTTAGAGCCTTCATGGTATTTCCAATCATTTTAAAGAGACATTCCTCCACTTAGTATTTCAGTAACTGAGGAACTAATTGAATGCTTAAATGAAAAGTGAACTAAAGGAAATATAGAAATGATGATACTCTCTATACATACATTACGTTATTCTTTGGGATGATGCTAAGGAAAATTAGGATGTCGTGTAACCGGTTTTAAGCACATTCTTAGTATACCACCGGTGATGCTTATATATAGGGTTATTGAGGGTAAGTTCAAAGCCTTGGTGATTGAGCACTATTACTTAAGGAATGAAATGCAAAAGTTAGAATTGTAATTCTAAAATCGTGCAATGGTAGGGTTAGGTTGTGCTCTTATACTGATAACTCCCTGAATTGACAAAGCTGATGTCATACCTTATGACATTAGACCAAATAGAATTAGGAAGGACACTAGGAACATCTAGTAGGTAGTAGAAAAGTTGAAAGGTCGAACAAGCAATCTAGCGGTAAGGTAGACAAGAATGCCAATATTGTGAACCTAGCTATGTTAGTTGATACGATTAAGCTAATATACGTTAAACAGGAACATTAAGAAGGTTGGAGTTCCGACCATTACCATAAAGTGTGGCCTAGGTCGATTAGGACCCCAGACAAGTTAGACCAATCAGAATTTAGGAAATGCTATAGCTAGAAAGAAGAACAGTTAATTATGGAAATTATTGACCGAGAGGTCAAGACACTCAAACACAGTCGTATCCCTATTGTCAAAGTCCGATGGAACTCAAAGCGTGGTCCTGAGTTCACTTGGGAACGAGAGAACGAAATAATGCGCAAGTATCCTAACCTGTCAAGGATGTTGCCAGTACATCTTAATTTTCGGGACGAAAATTCCTCTAACAGGGGGATAATGTGACAACCCGAAATTTTTTTTTTTATAATATTTACGAGAATTTACAATTTATTTATATATTTTGTTATTATTTAATGATAATAAATAATAATAAAAAATGAAACATATAATATAATAATGATATTATTAATAAAAATAATTTATAAAAATTATTAAACTTAATTTAATAAGTCCAGGGGGTAGTTTTGTAAATGTTGAAACTTGTTTTAAAAGGTTAACACATGAAATAAAGTTTTAAAAAGTACAGGGACCATTCTGTAAATTATTTAAAACCAACCCCCCCTCCCCGTCGACTTCCCCCTCGGGCCAATTTCCGGCCACACCACCGGCCGAACTCGGCAAGCCACAAACACACAAAATACATGATTTCAATCGAATTAAAAGGTACGACATGATCACGAGGATGATTCGAACTCGGACCCTTGTTAATTTAGAAAATGGTAGTGCGGAATCCACCGAACCCACTCATCCGATTCTTCGGCCGACCACCCACTAATCGACCACTAAAACTCAACTATAATTAAATTAAACAAAGGTGAAACCATCATCTACCAATATATATCGACGAACAACTCACTCACAATTTCATCTGAATCAAACACAAACATCACATTCGATTCCCACTACAACCCGCGACCTGTAACTCTATAGAAACCCATGCCCGATCGATTTAACTACATTAGAAAAAGGGTTTTAAATCTATATCATATGAAGCTTCCTATGAAATTAATTTGAATTCCAGCAACGTTTGCTCACCCATCGATCATTATACCAATCACGACCTGTTCAAGGCATGATCATCGATTCAGACATAAAACAAGTAATTAAGGGTGTCCACAGACTCGAAATCACATGGGGATTAAAAGCCCTATGTTTATTTCGTTATGTGAATCATCTTGGGGTTCAATTTGGCTGGGATTCGAACTAGGGTTCTTGTTGATTTGGGGGTGAATTGAAAACAAAGGTTAAAAGGAATTGAACGGGGTTAAACCGCGGGTGAGTCCCTTGGCTCACTGGTTTAGGGCGTGTGTTGGATGGACCGGGGGGTCACGGGTTCGACCCGGCCCCCACATTTTTAAAAATAGCTTTTAAGCCTTTTAAAAAAAATACATAAAAATTCTAAAAATCGTAAAAATAAGTTTTATAAACTTCCCTTATCTTAAATGCTTCATAATTATTTCTGTAAATTTATTTCATTTAAAAATCTTAATAATTTTTATAAAATATTATTTACAAATTTTACACATAATTATTTTCATAAAATAGACTTAAATAAGGGGTTGAATCACTAAATTATTATTTAGGTAAACCAATATCTATATATCATTGTTTAAAGCAGAAAATTATATATATATATATAAATAAATATATTATTATATATATATATAGATATATATATATATATATATATATAAAGGTTATTTAAACTTGTCTTTAAATTTTAATGTTTTCTTTTCTAAATTCAAATGGTCAAATAGTATATTCCACTTTCATGGGATCACAACATAACCGTTTATATCATTTATTTAAATAGATATTAAAACCCCCAAATATCAAATGAAACCCTAATCCTCGATTTAACGTTGATCGTATTATTAAACTTAAATATTGTAACATATATATAATATAATCGACACCGAACCGATTTGTGAGACGCGAAACCGTACAGTTTATATTTATAATTATAATGATATTAACTATATATATATACTGAATGAAACACAGGTTAATGGAAACCCGATCTTTGTGCTTACAATTACTTGTTGCTCTACACTCGAGAGGTGAGTCCACGGCCCCTTTTTACTTCTTTACTTTTGGGGGAGGAAACATGCAAACACTATTTTTGTAATGGTTGCCAGTATTATTGATATCGCTTGTTATGTTAGTGCGAAATGCATTTGAAAGTCCTTACAGTATCAAACCGGTAGTAACGCGATTAGCGAGGTAATATTGAGTAGTACTACTGGGTCTGACAAACCCCGCCCGGCTAGTCGCGCTAGCTTGATTGGAGGTCGAGCGGGTGCTAAATTGACACTGTACGATTGCCACGGTCGGTTAAGACGTGGTAGAAAGGCACTAAACACACACAGTCAGCTTCGGTTTGAAACACTAACTAACTTGTTTATAGGCTCGCGACCTATCGATATGCTTTTATACTAAACCATGTGAAACGCTTTTCTGACACAGTTCTGGTTGAGTAAACATATGAACGCTTTCTGGTACATTTCTTGTTGATTAAACTGTGGACTCACCAACTTTATGTTGACACATTTTAGCATGTTTTCTCAGGTCACAGAAACGCACAAGGTTAAGAACTCAGCTAGGATGCATGCATGGCATACATCACTACTCAACTGGTTTAATTGTTGAAACGCTATTGATCTTATGGTTGAAACGCATGTGAAACGATTCACTGTTGATTTCTATATTGAAACGCTTCCGCAAGTCTGAAACACTCATGTTTGATTTAAACAACTAATTACTTAATGTGATGTTTTGTAATACTGTGTGGTGTAACTGATGCTATCTGAGATCTGGTGTGTCACACGCCTGACGGTTTAAAATCCCGTTAGCGGATTTGAGGGTGTGTGACAGTAGATTCCACATGTCGTCGAGAATAAGTTAGAAAGTTTTATTTATCGGGGAGAATCAAAGAGTCAAAGATAGGTCTAGGGAAGACAAGTAACAAATTAAGCATTTACAATACAATCCTATGCTAAGGCATAAGTGCACATATGAAGGTATATCATTATGTAGCATGCAAACCATATATATTTTACAAGAATAAAATATTATTCTATAATGTTCATGCATAAACTATAGTCTAGGGTACCATTTCTAATAACCTAAATCCTATAGTTATGGGCTCTGATACCAATCTGTCACACCCCAACCTTGACGGCGGAAACGTCGAGATGTGAGAGTTAAGATCGTTCAAACACATAACGCTATTATTAATCCAAATATATTATTTATGAGTTTCAAAGGTAATATTACAAACATAAGTCTCAAAAAAGAAATTAACAAGCATAATAAGAATATAACAAGCTTATCATTTATTTAAGGTCCATTCCTATGTGTGTACAAGCTTCAAAAGTGGCAATCAAAACTTGAGTATTCCTGAAAAATATTAAAAATAAAGGTCACAATAATGTATGGATGGTTAGTGAGATTTTCTAGTTTAAATACATAAGTATATAAAAGATGGCAATTCATGTTGTAAATTAGAGAACAAAATAACTAGTGATGTAAGACAGAATGCACAATCAACCTTGACAAAGTTTACAAGTCTCAAAACGTTTACAAGTATATACGATTAGCTAAGTGTACTTGGATCAACAAGCAGGCTTGTCAGGCCCATAGATCTATGACGTCGCCAGTCTAGCAATAGCTAATGATTGTACATATATTCGACATTACATGGTAGCTATAAGGTTCAACTAACCACAACACACAAGTAAATTGTCATAAGTTTACAAGAATCAACGTTACAAGTACAATGATTATAACGTAACATGTTTCACCCCAATTGTGAAAATATGAAAAAGGGGTATAGAAATACTCACTGGCGGATAAGTATAGAAATGATGATTAATAAGAAATATTAAATAACGCTCCAACGTAAAACCTCACAATGCACCTAAAAATATATATAATTACAAGGTTTTAAGTTTGATTTTATTAAGTTTTATGAATTAACGAAGACTAGGGTTCAATGTGGTATTAGAGATTTTATTAATTACATTAAGTGATAAAAGAAAAGAATATACAAGGTAAGCATTTAGTATAAAATGTAGGGGAACATTTGTAATAAACTTAGTTATAAGGTTCGGTAGTGATTTATAACATTTGAAATAACCCTCATTTTACACAAAAATATATGCTTATATTTAAATAAATAAGGATTTAGTGAATTACAATAATATTTAAAGTCTATTTTATAGGAAAAATATTAATATATTATTTTGAATAAATAAATGATTTGGTAAGTTTAAATATATGTTAAGTCTATATAATTTGAATTCCATAAAATTAAACCAAGAATAACCTTTATTTTGAAGAATTATTCTATTAAAAATTAGTTAATATTTACGTTTAAAAATAAATAAACAAATAAATAGATAAATAATAAATAATTTCAGAATTTATTCGGTGGCCATAAACTATTTAAAGTTTATAAACACATTTTTATATTTTAGAATTTTCCAAAATAAGTTTCTAGGCTAAAAGCCTAAAAAATACATGAGGGTCCCCGGATTCGAACCCGGGACCTCAGGTTTGAAGCACCTTCACCTTAACCATTGAACCAAAGGCCTCAGCCACGAGATAAGTTGATTTCAAAGTTTAAAAACATAAACAAAAGAAATCCTCAAATTCTCAATGAACCCTAATTCGATCTGCACCCAAATTGAGGATCAAATCGATAATGTTAATCAAATAATGTTAGGGCTTTCATTCAGCAGTTGTAAGCGAGTATGTGTGTAAGTTTAATTACCCGAATGTATGACTTCAATGATTCGACTCGAAGAACAAACCGCGACCATCGTGCGCTCGATTGTCATTCAAACGACGATATAGTACACTTCATTGCACAGATAGTATCTATTTGACTCCAAGATGAAAAGCCCTCTGTAAATTTCGAGTTTAGAAACCTTGAAGATGGTGTTCGAATTGTGGCAGGTCGCGAACGGGAGAGGACACTCGAATCCTATGTTTGTGTTCGTTTCAGGCGGAATTGCAAGTTGGTGAACATTTAGGAACACTTAGTCGATGATTAGGTGTGTTTAATTAGGTTATTATTAAGTTTTAAGGGTAGAACGGTTGTAGAATTGAATGCATCGGTTTTCATCCTAATGGTGTGTAACTAATGATTAAAAACAATTATAGTGTGTGTTAAAGTTCGAGACACGTTCACGAGACGATTTGGAACCATTTGGTATCAAATTTGGGTGATTTCGCGGGTTTCGGACCCTGCCGGAGGGTTGCCCGCGAGTTGGCGGAATTGGGTGGCCGGACTCGCGGTTTGGGGGGGGGGGGAAACATGGTTTAAGTTTTGCAAATTACATAAATGGTCCCTGTATTTTTAAACTTATTATTTTATGCTAAGACCTTCATTTAAAAAAATGACAACTAACCCTCCTTAAGTTAATTATTTTTAGTTTTTTTTTAAACATTAGTATTATTCTACCATGAGGACTTATTATTATTATCATTAAATTATTATATTATCATAGTATTAATAATAATATTATTAGTGTTATTATAATTATTATTATTTTTTATTTAATATTTTATATTATTAATTGTTTTATATTAAAAAAATTAATGGCAAACTAACAAGTAAGCATAAGTAAATCACAAATTCATAATGGGCATAAATAGTCCTTACAAAAATAAACGACCTTAACTTTTAATTTACGTAAAAATACAGGATGTTACAAATTATGCTTGAATTTAGATGTTCTAAGTCATCTGTATGGATGAGTTTAGAGTTTGTCTCGTTATGAACTCCCGCGAAGAATTTATGACCATACAAGATCACAAAATGGGATCCTCGATCCTCATGAATTCCTTCAAAACCAACGTTAATGGGTATGGGGGTATCATATAAGGATGGAAATAGATAGGTTTACGACGGATTTTAATAATCTGAGTATATACCAACGATATCTAATATTTGATTTCATCAGTTATACCAATGATATCTATATTTGATTCATATCACTCAGTTTTAGCTTAAAATAGAAACCCAAACTCGATATTTCGGTTTCTATCGATTTTGGTTTTCGCGGTTTTTTGGTTTTCGGTTTTCACTTCGGTTTCGGCTTTTTCGGTTTTACCATTTGGGCTTCAAGTTTTTAAAGAAAATTTTGGTCCAAATTAATGAATATAAACTAAAATCTTTAGGCTTACTCTTTTTTATGATATTTAAATATAATCCATATATTCTTATAAATTACTTGATTAAAATAAATTTCAATCAATCAAAAAAATTACAGTAAAAAGTTCAATAAAACATTTAAATATCAATTCAAACAAGGAAGTTTAAGATTTCTAAATCTAAATATTTAAAAAAAACTTAGATAATATATGTCACACCCCGCCAAAGCGGCGGAACATGCCGGGGCGCGACTATGATTGTTCAAATGCACACGACACTATTACAGTGATAATATTTAATCAAGTCATTCATTTTACAACATATTCTTAAAAATACAAGAAAATAAATAGTTCTTAACTAATAACCTAACGGTCCAAAATATAATAACGTCTTTAAATCTTCAATCAACGACAATCAAACCTGTAGCATTGCATAAAATATATTTGTCAACATGTATGTTGGTGAGCAATTCCATGACTTATAAATATAATATAGGCGAAATCCACACCTAAATATCTGAAACCGTGAATAAAAACGACAATTGAGGTATATAAATCATAAATAAATGAGGCTCCTTTCTAATAGATATAACTACCATATTACAAGGAGGAGCGTATAATCATACTTATTGAGGATGAGAATGAGGATAACGATTAAAAGCAATAAACATTTAGCAATTAATCATATGAGGTATATAACATACATTGGACAATTATTCTAAGCAACACATAACCTAGAGCTTGTGGTTTGAGGATCTAAGTGTTAATTATTTTCGTTTGAGTAAGTATGCTTGCTACCCCCAAAAGTATAGAAGAGAAAACGGGGATGAAATTACTTACTTGAAAAAAAAAGTGGCGTTGATGAACAAACTTAGAATCAAATTCTCAAGTAAGCGAGCCGACGGTTTAACGTGTGTGTCCTAAATTGAAAGATCTTGAGTAAGTTTTGAGTCTTGAAGATGGAATAAATGGTATAAAAGTTCCTAAAAATAAGGCTTGAGTTTTTGGAAGTTTAGTTATATTTACAAAAGTGTGCTTAAATAGAGTAAGGATAAAATGAGTTTTATAAGAAACTGGGTCCTTGATGTTTAGTCTTACAACCTTTATTAAGTTTTACATAGGAGAGTTGGTTTACTGCTAGTGTGCACGATCCCGCTAATGTAAGCATCAATATCGACCTACACTCTCTTAAACCAAGTTTGAGACTTTAATAAAAAAAATCACTTAACCCGATCTTAGTATAAAATCAAATTTGGTTCCTTCATACCATAATTTTAGAAATATAAGTAATATAAAGTGAACATAAGTTCAAAAAAAGTTAAGAAAGATTTTTGATGGTTTGAACGGTGACTAGCTCGTTAAGACGAAGAGTTCGACTCTTACTCGGTTTTTACCCGAAACTTGGGTTCAAGTCAAGATTTATTCTACACTTCCAAAATCTTAAGTAATATGAGTAATATAAAGTAAAAAAAATAACTAAAAAGATAGGTGAAGTTTTGGTGGTTTGAACATTGACCACTCGTTAAAACGGGTGTTCGGTTTTACTCGGTTTTTACCCGAAACTTGGGTTCGCCAAGATTTGTTTTTACACCTCCATATCAACCGTATAATAACTAAAATATAAAGAAAAACTCAGATCTAAAGTGTTTGATGTAACATGGTGCTTAAAAGTTATTTAAAGTGCTTAAACGAGCGTTCAGTTTGGTTCGGTCCTTGACTCGGTATGAACCCCAGGATGGGTACCACATGTCCAAAACCATAGAACTAAAAATAGATAAAGTTCCAGATCTAAACTCAAACATGAAAGTTAAGCGAGTAACTTCCCGAAAACGACCCAAACAGGTCTAAAATGCATAAATATGTGTTTGAATGCCCACAAGCCTTAAATAAAGATGAAAATAGTTTTTTTAACATAAAATAACTTATAACAACTGAAAATATCCAAAAACACATACCCGAAATGATTTGAAATGCAAAATTCGGTTCCGTTGACTTTTTAAAGTCAAACTTAAGCAAAACTAGTTAGAACAACTTGCAAGATCAAAAATTTAGAAGAAAACGATGAAAACGTGCAGGTGAAATGGCTGAGAATGAGTGGTATTTATAGGGAAGGATTAGGGTTTGAGGGAATGGGTAATGCGTTTGTCCGGTCGGTAAAATAGTGTACTTTGATTCTTTTATTTAAAATTAATTTTGATTTAAATATATTATGACCAGGTATAAAAACATGTTTGGAGGGTTCTAGAATAATTATGGGTTAGGTCTTGGTTGATTTGGATGGTTAAAATACGAGTCGGGCCTTAAACGAGCTTAAACGAACCGAAAACGTTAAAAAACACTGATTTTGCTGAAACAAACTGTGGGCCACGCCACGACAAGTATGAAATATGATTACAACATAAAATCCATCATTTTATTAATATCCAAAGATCCGAAAAATAAAACGGGTCGGGTTTACAATACAGAATAATAAATACAAAGCTACTCGAAAATAACGAATGTCCCAATATAGGTTAAATAAGTAAATAGGCTAATCTTGTTTAAAAGTTCGATTGTATGGTTCCGGTTCAGTTTTATTACAAGCAAAACCGAAACCAAACTTGAAAAATCGGTTTTTAAAAGCCATCTAACAAATATGATTTTTAGGTAGAATTCCATTTTAAACTCTTGATCCCAGCAAAAATGATCCGCATTCTATTAGGGTGCACGGAGTAAGATCGGTAGATGCCTATCTCGCAAGATATTTTGCGAAGTGGGATCGTGAGTTGCCTAACTCGTAAGCTTTTTTTTAATCCAATTAGTCGTTAAAAAAGTACCGTTTCCTTTAGCAAAGCCCCGAAAAATACTCCCCTATTCATTGGTTGTCCACCGGTTATATTATATATTATTGTGTATATAATGGTAATATTACTGTTAAATGTATATAAATAAAAGATACATTTTTTGTTTTCAAATTTTTCCTACATATACGCATAATCACACTCCTTTTCCACAACCAAAACTAATCACTCTTTTGAGATAGTATTGTTAAATGTACGACAAAGAATTTTCCTACAAACCGCCCATGAACCAATGAAACCAGGAACGGACCCACTAGCTCATGGTCCGGTTCTCGATTATGTAATTGCACATCTATATCTATATCTATATCTATATATCTATATATAATACTAAAAGAATAATTTGGGGGACACTTGTCACATTTCTAGGCCCACTAACTTTGTATTTCTCGTCACTCTCTCCTTTTAAATAGTTACCTAAATTAACGATTAACTAATTTCAATTCTTTTTAAGATTAAAAATATTTCTTAATATATTAACAAAAGATGTATTTTATTAATGTTATTTCTAGAAAATAAATTTTTATAAATAAGAGTTTTTTTAAAACATCAAACATTTTTAAAAATATGAAATATCATAAAATTGATGTTTTTAAAAATTAAACTTCTTTATAAACTAAAAATAATTAAAATTATGAGTTAAATGAAAAACTTTTAAAAATGATATTTTTAATAAGGTTTGTTTGGAAAAAATGGTTAAATTTTTTTGAAATAAAAATTAAAATTATTACTTATAATTATTACTCGTATGTAATTTTAATCATATCTTATTTTAAAATATCATTTTATACTTCATAAACTTTCATCATAATTACCTAATATGAAAAACCCAACTTCTGATGAATAGTACTATTCATCGATGAATAGTACACAGTGTTTCAGGGGTAGTTCGGTAATTTGCTTTCTCCTCGACTGGTGTGCTTCCTCAACTGTTGCGCTACGCCTTATAATGGTCTCTTCTTCTTCATTTGACATTGTCGCGGCAGCTGTGCTTGCTCGGCTGATGCGTTCGGCCCTTTAGTGATTGTCATCTTCTTCGTTCGATTTTGGCGATGCATTTGGCCGCCAACATGCAGGCGGTGTTTCCTGGTGTCTGTGCCTGTTACCGTCACGGCCTGCCGCCTGGTAACATTGGCGCCGTCGTCGATGGTAGCTATTTCGCTTTATGCGTTGCGGTGCCCGCTTGATTGGGTCTATAGGGTACGGGAGTTGTCAGGTCATCGACCTTCGCTATTTCCTCTTTCACGTGGCCGACCGACTTGGAGGCTGTTGTGGTTCAAATCGTTCGATGTTCCCTGAAATCGGCATCTACTCAGGGGTATGGTCTCTTGCGGCCCTTAGGCCGAATGTCGGAGGCTTCCGCTCCCTTGGGGACAGCCGTCGCTTGGCCTTTCGTTTGCAGTTGAGGTAGAGCAGGCGGTCGCTTTCACGTCGGTGAGTGTTCTGATGTCCTCTTCTTTGGCCGATTGAGGCATTAGAGTTTTCAGATCTATCCTCCTCTGGGTTTACGTGATGAATAATCTTAGCTGATGCACTTGAATGAATAGTGTTACCCGATGCATCTGGTCTTATGTCGATGATGATGGATATTGCCCATCTGAGGACATTTAGCATGATATTCATCTTAGGTTTTTGATGATTTGGGTTTTGCATGTTATTGGGAAGATGTTATTGATGATGACCTTGGCTCATCTGAGACTTATTCGAACTCATCTAACCTGATGCATCCTTTGGTTGAGCGTTATTATATGTTGTCCTGTGCCGGGCTGTGATGATAACTGATGATATCGGTTGTTTTGGCATGGCTACCATTCAGGGTTAGCAACCGCAACTGAGTTTTTTCTGAGCCCGATCCATCACACGCGCAACGCGCGTGGATGAATAGACATTGGCATTGGAATAAGTGGATGAATAGACATTGGCATTGGAATAGGGATGTAGGTTTGTATTGTCATACAAATACGCCTCTATTTTCAGAATTAGGATTTTACAAGTCTGAGTATAAAGTTGGGTATGAGAAAACATAAGTAGGTTTTAAGAAATTGTGGTGTTAGATGGATTTGATGATTTTTGACAAAATGATTTTTTGTATAAGTATGTTTCTATAAAAGATTGCTTGGAAGGTAACTGCATAGAAACATACAATGCGTACATGTCTCCTTTACTTTTAAATAACAATTACAAAATAATTGGATTGCAACTTTTATTTTTGACATAATGGTTATAATATGAAAAAACCAACTTCTGATGAATAGTACTATTCATTGATGAATAGTACTATAAGTAAAAACCACCACCAGCCTTCACCCTCTTCCCATCCCTCAATTGTAACACCCGCCTCCCAGGGCTCACCGTGAGGAGCGTTACGCATCGGATATACAAAAACATAGTAATCAGAGAATACACAGCGGAAGTCTAACCTTAATTATACATCAAAAGCGTATAATACATCTGTTATAATAGATAATACTATTACATCAGTTTAACTATACTAAAGATCCAAATATTCAACAACATTCTAGAACTTTATTTTCTCATAAACTAGCTCGTAATCTTCAATCCCTGCAATCACTTGGCACCTAGGATGTGTGTCCATAAAAATAGAAAACATTTGGGACTCAGCATAAAGCTTGTGAGTTTATAAACATGGCATTCTTCAAAATTCAAAACATATTATCATCGACTATTGCATCAAGCAGATACAGCCATGGCAAACAGATAGGAACAGAGTAAGCATAGTATAAATTCACATAACCAGGCTATGTATACAAATCCACTGGCTAAAGTAAAATCATACAAGCAGCCCTCAAGCATCCTATCAAGCATTGTCACATATCACAGATGCTATTGATAGTCAATTCTTCATTATTACCAGTTATCAGAACATCACATCCCGTTTTAGAAAACAGTTCAGAGGAACTCACCTCAATCAATCAAGTCAGTAATATCGTCTTCTCAGGTTCACTGCTATCAGGTATTATCCTATAAGCAAAATAACATTACTTAAGCTATATTCTAGCTAGTAACAACTTTAGGGATGATTCGTTATCTTTTCCTATTTGTTGGTTTTATTTGGGCACTTTCTTTTATCCTATGCCAACCCTTTGGTACAACCCTTACTAGTTGGCATAACTCGAGCGTTTCCATCATACCCGAGCCAACCCTCGGGGTTACCCAATACCCTCCCTAATGATAACCTTAAAGCCTAATAATAATAATAATAACAACTATAACACTAAAAATAACAAATAATAATAATACTAACTATAACAATAAAAATAACAATTAATAATAATAATAACTATAAAGATGATAATAATAATATTAATAATAATTATATTAATACTAATACCTACAATGATAATAATAATAATAATAATAACGACTATAATAATAATTAAACATAACCTTAAACAAGGACGTACCTGAAAACTATCTACGGCAATTTGATGTAGAGTCTCCCCTACTCGCGCTCCTAGTCGCGCTCCTACTCGAGTACCAAACGACTACTAGCAACACCCAACGGGGTATTGAGAACTCGGGATTCTCTTTATATTAGAGCATTCCCAAAGAAACTTATGTTCTAAATTCAACCTTAAGGCTTCTGTTTATAAAGGAGTTGAAAGGAGTTGAAAGGGTTTGAGAGGCGATGTGGGATGAGGAAGCTTTTCAGAATCGATGTGGGAGTAAGTATATGAATTGCAATTGCAAAGTGAATTGTGATTATATTATTATTTTATTATATATTATTATATTATTATAATTAATTCAGCTGCTTAACTCGTTTTTCTCTTATAACTTTTAATATATAGCGTATTATGAAATTTCAAATATGTCGTTGTGACAAGCTTATTTTTCTCTACGAGTCAACCTAAGTTTCGTAAAAACGGAGCAGGTTCGAATATAATATTTATTATTATATTCGAACGGTCTCTTGTAACATAAAAATTTCATCTAAAAACTTTAAACTTTAAATAGACAACTTACTCATTACTTACTCGTTTGACAATATATGCAATGCGGAGTTCATATGACCCAAACGCTCGGGTTGTTACATCAATCGACCACAAAAGCGGCTGTTGCCACCACTACCACCGCCTACACCGCCTATACCGCCTACACCACCACCGCTTGCATCATGACGGTTTTCACCGGAATTTCACTTTGCCCCCTCCGAAGTGTGTTTATATGGAGAGAAAAGGGGTTTGTTATGTTTCAAGTGGGTTTCTAGGTTTTGGTGGAGGTGTCGGTGGCGGATGTGAGGGCGACCGGACGCCGGCTACGGCGGCGGTCGGCAACAACGTGCTTGCTCGCTTTTCTGTGCGCGGCGATGGACGTTGAGTACATGGTTGGTCGCGTTTTTGGGTTCCGATCTTCATCGACGTCCGACCTCCTTCTTCTCCGCCCTGGTGTCGATGTCGGCATCGTGCCTTCAACTGTCATCGCTTGGCTCCGCGTAACATTGTCGCCGTAGCTGATGGTCTCTATTTACTTTGTGGCGGTCGCCGGCCGCCAACATGCAGGCGCTGGTTGCCCCGGTGTTGGTGTCGGTGTCGGTGCCTTCTTCCCTGGAATGGAGACATGCTTAGGGGTATGTACTCTGGCGGCCAGCGGGCTGGATGTTGGAGGCTCCCGCTATTGATTTTTGGGTGCTATTAAGATATGAGAGGCAATTGTTGTTTACTACCACCGACCAGCTTCCATCTTTGTGGGGCTGGCTAGCAACGGTGGTTGTTTCTCCACCTCGGTTTGATTATGTTTCTTCTTTTGTTAGGGTTTCTGTTATATAACTCAGGCTCTATCAATTTGTGTTGTTTTCTGTGATTAGGGCTTCTAATATGATCCCTAAGTTGTTGGCTTGATGAATGTGTAGGTTTGCTCTGAAACCCTACATCGCTCGAGATCCAATTAATGTTGCTTATGTTTCTTTGGCTATGATGACTGTGATATGGGTCGTTGCTTGGCGTGGCATAAACGAGGATGGCAAGTGAGATGTTTTTCTCTTGCAACCTGTGTTGCAGCCACATCAGTCTGTTAATGAGATTTGAGCCACGTTGTGTATGCCGCTTTTGTTTCTTTGGCTGTGATGACTGTCATAGGGTCGTTGCTTGGCGTGGCATAAACGAGGATGGCAAGTGAGATGTTTTCCTCTTGCAAGCTGTGTCGCAGCCACATCGGTCTACTGATAAGATCTGAACCACGTTGTGTATGTTTATTATGGTTTTTGTCTTTGTAATAGTCATTGCTGGTCAGCTGAATCTGATTTCTTTGCCTTCGATTGTTTCTCTTCCTTACTTTGTCTGCGCCCTCAGGTACTCCAGTGCATTTGATTTATTGTGATCGGTTTGTTCAAATTTTTCGATATGATTTCTATACCAAAAATCATTTTTGTTTGATGTTATGTACTATATGCAACTTCTACCTCATGGTAACTGTTATTAGGAATAACGGTATATAATGGCTGAGTGTTTCGTCCTTCCTTTATAGTCGACACGGTCCCCTCGGTTGTTTTGCTTTGTTTTTTGCACGGTTATGATCATGAAAACTGGTACCGGTTGCATTGGCCTGGCAACCATTTTGGGTATACAGCCACAACCTGGCGTTAATTCTAAAAGCACCGATTTGCGGCTTTCCCAAGACGCGCGTTAAACTTTGCCGCCTATGCATTTGCACCAGCTATTCTGGTCACTCCTCTTGGGGCACTGAGCATTATAATAAGGTATGAATATATGTTTGAATTGTTCTTTCGCTTTCACATAACAGTCTTACATTGTTATTATTCCGTATCTCAGCGTTGTACTCGCACATATCATTTTACAAGAAAAATTACATATTTTGGGGTCCTTGGTTATGCTCTATGTGTTGTGGGATCTACAACAATTGTTCTACATGCTCCTCAGGAACGTGCAATTGAATCAGTTGCGGAAGTATGGGATCTTGCTACAGATTCAGGTAACATCTTTTAATTTCATTCTAATGGGCTGTGATGAGTTGATGGGTCTGAGTAAAAATGATTGAGGACATTGTCTAGCCCTGGAAGGGGTGTAGGATGGCAGGTTATTGCCTGCAACCCGCCCTCCGGCCATGATGGAATCATTTCTTTACACACTCTGAGCCCGACATTAAAGTGGAAAATTGTTGATTTTAATAGTCTCAACCTGTGGTGTTACCGACATTTTGTGGTCGGCGTGGTCCTCTCGGTGTGATCTTGCTGTCTTAGATAGTTTATAGAGTATCGATTTACAGCGTTTTCAAGACGCGCAACGCGCGTCTGGATTTGTAACGGTGAGGTAATCTTATTTCAAACATGAAAGCTTTCGATATCGTCGAACGTGTTTGCGAAATCAAACGATCAACAATTAGGTTTGATTTATACCTCCTGTCTTTATCAATTATGTGTTTTGTGTATTAAAATTCTTGAATTTCTTGATCTTTTCTAGGTCGTGTTGGACAAATTCGGGTTAACATTGGAAGGGGGATTTTTTGGTGGTTATGGCCGGTGCCAGGGGTCTACTTTGTTTGATTATAACTGACAAGGTATCTGTATAATGTTATACTTTTGTCAAATTATAGGATATTAGAATTACTATATCGACTCAGAATCTCTGGTAACCTAATTGGAAGAAGAACATGCAAGATTACTGAAATAAGTTGTATGATTTTTTTCATTGAATTCCTTTGTAAACTAATGCACTAAGTTTATTTTCGGGTGAGCTCTTGGTTTCATTTTTGTTTCATTAATTCTGCATATTTAGTTATGCAAATTTCCTAAGATTATTGTGTTTATGGGTGTCTGCTTCTTGGATTCATCTATCTAGGTATTTTAATATCGCTAAAATTATAAAATAAGTAACTTGAATAAGAAAATCAAGCTTTTGCACCGATGAGCAACATAATTTTGAATATTAATTGAGTTTAATCTTCTTTTACTTATGTACATGCACAATAAATAAATCAATTAGAATCACCATTCAAAGACTCAAATTTGTATTAGTTAATTTGAAAAGGTTTTTTTAACCAAAACTTCGATTTGACGAGATTCGCATGGATTGACCCATTGCAACATCCCAAGCAACAAAGGTAAGCATGCCAAGGTCAAGGTTAAAGCCTGTTCGAATTTGCATGGAATTATCCCTATGGAATCTACACAAGTCGGTCATTATGGAATATTAGACAATTAGGTCTTTGGCTTTGTAATTTTGTTGTTCATTTTCACTTAAGTCATGACAATTTATTTTGGTTTTCATCATCTCAGCTTATTGATGAAATAATTAATATTTCAGTGACAAATGAACCATCTAAAGAAACAAATATGGATGTGGATAGAGCTTCAATTGATCCGGGTAAAAAAAATACCTGATGTGATAGTACAGAATGCGTTTGGGGTTGAGAATGTGTTCCAGTGTTTAGAGATAATCCTATTCAAATGTAAACTGGTTTGAAGGTTAGTTAAACATGTTCTATACTACTATATTAAAGCATTAATTAGATTGCAAGAAGCTTTTATGGTTGTCTCAAAAATTTATTAGTTGTAGGTCCTTTTGTAGGTGGGAATGTCATTTTCTTTATATTTTATATGCTTGTAATGGTTGATTGGACTAATTTGGTTTTGATTTTTGGTAGATCTACTTTAGTATCTAAACTTCATGGGTGTTATTTTGAAAATGGAATAGAGTTGCTGCTCTCAACAATAGTGTGGCCATCGATTTCTAGGGTATCGGTGCGACGGTGGTTATCCTTGGAAGAGTCATTGGAATTTCATATCCGGCCTCCGTATGAGCTGTTGCAGGGAACCCTATCCGATGAACATTCAATTAAATATGAAAGGGAGCGGCTTCCTACGCCTATTATGTCATATCTTAATGGTAATGGGAAGAAAAAGGTTGATGTGGCTACCTATGATGCTACAATTCAGGTATTATATATCGAATTTTTAGAATAGAAATGGGTTTGAAATTGCGAGCACATTTAGATTTTTTGGGAAAGATTTTGCTTGGTTTTCAACTGATTTTGGGATAACAGAGATGGTTTATTTGATAGCTTTTAGGTCTTTATTTTTCTTAGTTAATTGCCTGATTGGAGCATGCTTCTCACTACATTGAACTTATTTTGCATCATAGGTTGAATTTGACTTACAAATGCAAAAGAATTATGAGTTTAGATTGTCCCCAATTCGTGTTTCGTTGAATGAAAAAATGTTACTAACAGTAAGAAAATGGTTCCCCTTTAATAAGTTTTAATATAAAAAAGCCAAAATTGATTATGAGTGATGAAACTATCATCTTCCTTAAATTGATAAATTCCTTCTTAACATTTGTGGTTGAGTGATTTTGTAGGAATATGTAATTTAAAGTTCTACATAAAAACATTTAAATTTCTATGTAGGTCACTATAGTGTTTGGTGTTGTTGAGTTCAATCCCATAAGATACAAGTTGCAACATGTTACAAGTTACATTTTTAACGCCTTACACATTTGGAACACAAATATGTGGTTGATGGGTTATTAGATTTTGGTTCAAATGTGGTGATTGCCTTTTGGGTCTCGCAGATTGAGGTCGACTGCTTATTCTTGCAACTCACCCTGCAGCCATGGTTGACTCATTGCTTTGCGAACTCTGAGCCTAAAAATACACCAGGTAGCTGTTGATTTAACCCTCTTTCCGTGTCTCTGTTGCTCTCAAATGTTGTTTCTACATTGGTTTGGCTCAGACCCGGTCATCGTCACAGGCTGCAAACCATTTACACGTGGTCGCCACGCCAGAACAACAACATATTTTTTGTGAGATCATCATAGCCATGTATTGGCGTGGCAAACATGTTTGGTTTGCAGTCACAACGAGAACGCGAATCTGAGCCAAAAGTTGAAACTACCACGTTTTTTTTATTTGATTTATAGCACCCGCGCAACGCGCGAGGATGTATCATCCTAGTTAATATTTTATTTTTTAACTCGTGTAATACACGGGTTTACTGAAGTTGATACTATATAAATAACAATCCACAACTAATCAATTTTATTCTTTCAATCCGTGCAATATATTTAGTTTTATTTATGTTTTTTTATTATTTTAATAATTAACTCTCCACCTCCCGTGTAATACACGGGTAACTAAAGCTAGTATATATTATACGGTTCCGTTCCGGTTAAATTTTAGACAGGTACTCACCCTAGAGGCCTAAATAGGTTGACGTTGTATTTATAAAATTATAATTGTTTAAAACAAGTAAGTAATAGAAATATTAGATTTTTATTCATTATGCTATTTAAATTTCTATAAACGAGCTTTTCTTTTTTTTTTTGGGTAAAGTGTAGTATTGGATTGGTTAACATACGTCATGATACATATGCTAAAACCAAGCGCCATGGAAGTTCATCACGAGACATATGCTAAAACCGAGTTCAATTCATCATAATTTTTTTATGAAAATTTATCATCAATTATAGTAGTTATGAAACTTAATTTGAAATTCCATAACCTAAAATTGATTTTTAATTTACGTATTTTTTTCTTGAACACCAGGAAAAAATCAAATCTAAAATTATACTTTCTTTAATGAAATGTGAATTTTGCGACAGATTACTGATTTGACATCATCGTTAATATGTCAACGGATCCGTTAATTGATAGTCTATTGATAAAAAGCCACTCGGGAATCCATCACTAAGACTGTTCCCATCGCGGCGTCCTTGGCCGGTCCGTCGCCGACGTGGACCGCGCCCGCCGGAAGGGCGGCGATGGGGGAGACGTCCGGCAGGGAGGGCGTCCGTCCGTCCCCAATGGCCGATCAAAAATGATGGTGGTGGGTCCCACCTCTTTAAAATTAATTTAAAAACATAAATAAAGTGGTGGGTCCCACTTTATAAAGTGATTTTAATTGATTTAAATTAAAATGTTTTTAATTAAAAAATTAAAAAATCTTTAATTTAAGTATAGTATTTTAATTAAATATGTTAATCAAATAAAAAAAATTCTAATATTTTTAAATCACAATTATTTAAGTATTCACTTAATCATTTGATATTTAATTTCATTATTAATTTTAATAAAATACATTTACAATAATTTAAATACCATTATTTAAAGTAAATAAAAAAAGAAAATATGAGGCGGAAAAATAAAGGTGTTTGTGGGAAGGATAGTGTTTGGGGGAAAAGTGTTTGTGAAAAAAATGGGTGAAGTTGAGTGAAAAGCTGATGTGACATGCTGATTAAAACTGTTTGTGGGAAGAATGGACGTACATCCAAATATTCTCGTCAGTAATCACTATCATTAAAGGATTCTGCCGAAATCGTACTCCAGTGATACTCTAGTTTTCAGGTGGTGTAACGGAATTTTTCCATAGTAATTTTTTAAAAGCTCAATCAACTAATTCGCATAAAAAACAAGATCGAATATTAAGATTGTGTAGATGATTTGTATAAAGAGATTTAATGAAGACTTTAGTACGTGGCTAATTTTTGTTGCTTCCAATTTCATATTATAATATATGATAAATAAAACTTTTTAGGTTGATATATTTTTTATCCTTAGAAATATCATTTATTAGAATCTTAGCCTGTTTAAACGGTAGTAGATCGTTATTTTAAGACCTCAAAGATAAATTTATATTAAAACCACGAAGGTAACCACGCGATGCAGATGGTGTAATATAAAAATTAAATTTATTTAATAGTTCAAAAATCATTGATGCATCAAAGTAATATACGAATAAACAAATACAAATTTTAACATAAAAATTGAAGGAAAACTTATTTGCTACTCATTTTATTCAGTGGTGAAGTAATATTATCATGATGAGATCAACTTAATCGAAATGCACGCACATCCAAATGATCTCATTATCAATCGTTATCAAGAGCAAACCCATGAACATCCTGTATTTCTTCTGCTTCTTGATTCACTGCTACATTTTCCAGAGGTTGGTTTTCAAAACTATTCTTCACTTTGACAGACTTGTCGGTAGCTACAACATGTTTTGAAACTGAAAAGACAATAAATATTTTAGTTTATTACATGTGATTTTATCATAACTAACAATGTTAAATAACATATATAAATAGATAAAATTAAAGTTTTAGATTTAAAGTGACACCTGACACATATTTCAAAGTATTCTTTGTCTACTTCATATAACATTTCTATATTATATAAAAGAATTAAAATAGAATAAGTTAGTATGTAGTAAATTGATGGCATTTTTTCATAAATAAAAGAAATTTTATCTGTAGAAAAATACGAAGATTATTAATAAAAAATGACATCAAGAATATAAAACATAAGCCAAAAAATTTTAAAAATCACAGTTGTAGGTTTTAGCACATGTATATTTCATCTATCATGTAAGACATCCCGATATACAACATTTGATGTGTACACCATTCAATCACACTATTTGTCTATATGATGGAACATCATTCGAGAACTTGAGAAAAGACGAAGATGATATCATGAAAAATTGACGACGGTATGATACAAATATAAGAAGCCACCAACTTATACTAACGAAGATGAAAAATAATACCTAATATGAAATTACCAAATGATGAACAGTAAAGGCGATGAACAGTAACGATGAACAGTAACTATTTTGGGGTTTTCTCGGTATCCAATACCCATCATCACCACCCCTCTCCCATCTCTATCCCACCCACCACCTCCTGCCACCAACACCCACTTGGCAATCTTTATCGTCACACCAACACCCACCTCCACCATCGCTCCACCTCTGCCGCCACCACGACATGAGCACCACCAAACCACCACACTACAACACCACCACACTACAACACCACCATTGCCACAACACCACCACCATCATAAGCACTATAGCCCAACACCGCTGATCCTAATACTACCATCACCACTGCCACCGTAACACCCCAACACCTCAATAGCTTCTCAGGTCTAAACATCCATCGGACCGTCTCACTGAAATAAACATCGACCACCCACCGGACTTTCTCACCCCTTTCGCACTAAAACCGAACCCTAAAACCAAATTGGGGGTGGTGGATTTTTTGGTGGAGGCGGAGGTCAATGGTGGTAGTTGTATTGGTAGAGGCGGAGGTCGGGGAGGCGGAGGTCGGCGTTGGTGGCTGCGTTGGTGGAGCCGAAGGTCGGTGGTGGTGGCTGTGTTGGTGGAGGCTGAGGTCGGCGGTGGTGGGTATGTTGCTGGACGCGGAGGTCGGTCGTGGTGGTTGTGTTATTGGAGGCGGTGGTGGCTGTGTTGCTGGAGGCGGAGGTCGGCGGTGGTGGCTGTGTTGGTAGAGGCGATGATGGTTGTCTTAGTGGAGGTGGAGTTGGAGTGGTGATTGGATCTGGAAGTAAAAGAAAGAGATATGAGATATTTAATAATTTGAATATGTTACATGAATAGTCCCTTAGCTTATAAATTCTATACTATGAATTTACCAACTATTATGAACAGTATGAACAGTACGATGAACAGTAGGAATGTCCATCTGGGTCGTTCCTTTTATCCTCTCGATTTGAGCCGTTCGTTTTTGGCTATTAATACCCTCAGGTGGAGATTTTATCACAATCCAGATAGCGGTGGCCGGTGGGGTTTGTCGGTGGGTTTCCGCCTGTTGTTGTCGGCAGGGGTGATGGCGCGACTGGTGGTGTCTGCATGTCACCTCAGCTGGCGTTGTGTCGGCGGTTGGTGACGGCATGCTTAGTCGCGCCTCTGTGCCCCGATCTTGGTCCCGGCATGCTTAGTCACATTTCTGTGCTCCGATATCGGCAGCAACGAACGTTGACGACATGCTTGGTCGCGTTTTTGGGCTCCGATTTTGCTCAATCTGGCTGGTGGGTCGGCGACGGCGGTTGGCCACGGCGTGCTTGGTCACGTTTTCGTCTCCGATCTTGCAAACTTTTTTGAGGCTTTTAACTTTTTTGGGGTTTTTTTGATGATGGGGGTGTACGGGCGGTGTTTTACTCCGGCTAAACGTTCGCCCCTTGGTTCCACCGGCGTCTCCGGCTAAATGTTCGTATACGGCGGGTACAAGCCGTCATTGCTGTTCGTGGGGGGGAAGCTCATGGCCGTGGTCGTACTACGGTCGCTTCAATCTTTTCTCCGCAGGCGGTCACCATGGCGGCTGCTTTCGGCTCTATTGCCGCTCCGCCTTCTCATTTTGGTTGAAGTGGAGCAGGCGGTGGTACCGTTGCCGTGGTCGGGGCCTGCATGGTCTTTTTTAGATGATCACCGTCTTGGGCACCAAGTGGTGACTCTTGTCATCTGTTGACAAATCTGTTTGGATTTTCAGATCTGAGCCCTATTTTGGTTTTATGATGATGAAGATTCGTCATCTGAGAACCCATTTGTATGTCTGTGTATTTTGAGGACTCATCTGAGATACGCCTGTAATCCAATTGAGACCGTAATGCAGAGGGGTAGATGTCTTCGTTGTTTTGGCGTGGCATCTTGGTACGATGCAGCCGCAATGGAGCCGCCTTCCTGAATCTCCAACCACCTTAACCGACTGTTGTCGGTGGCCTGTGCTGGTTCTGCTGTTTTGTTGATCATGTTCAACTGTTTTTCTGTATTCTTAAACTGTTATCTTGGACGTAAAATTGTTTGCTTAATGATGATGTATGTTCAAGCTACGTCTGAGAGTTATTTTGTTTTGGAATATAATTATTTGTTGGTGAACTTGATTGTTTGCTCGATGATGATGTTCAGGCTACATCTGAGAGTTATTTTGTTTGGAATATAGTTATTAGTCGGTGAACTTGATAATGGGTCTGGGCCTTGCTTTAAAGACGCGCAACGCGCGTCAGAAAATAAACACTAGTGTTATAAGAATGATGGTTGGTAAGAGACTTTGACAAGATCGTCGAGTTCTCTTCAACAGGATCGTCGAGTTCATCTTCAACAGGATCGTCGAGTTCATCTTCAACAGGATCGTCGACTTCATCATCAGGATCGTCGATTTCATCATTTAGAGGTCGATTTCATTATTAGCATCATCAATTTCATCATCGGTTTCAGCATCATCATCATCATCATCAAAACCCTCCATCTAGGGTTCATCTTCAACAGCATCATCGATTTCATCATCAACATCGTCAATTTCATAACATCATCGATTTCATCATCATCGTCGATTTGAAAGAGGGTTGTGACGTTGGTCGGTGTAGAGATTGTAGCCTAGAAGGCTGTTGCAGGAATCATTGTTTGAGCAAGGCTTGATTTTTCATTTAAGGGTTAAGCCGGAGATGGTGTGCAAAAGGAGTACAACGGCGATGCAATGGATGGTAGTGGTGGTTGCAGGTGGTTTATGCGGTATAAGGAGTGAAAATACGTGCGGGTTATTTTAGTTAAAACTAATTAATTCCAATGGAATTCAAAGATTCCATCCATCAAACAAAGGAAAGTAACATTCCATCAACTGATGGAAAACATTCAAATTCTAATTCTGTTTGTACCAACCAAACATGATTTTTATTGAAAAATATTTCAATTCCAATTTCAATTTAAGATGATTACAATAAACCAAAGAGCCCCTAAGAGGTTAAACAATAAACCTACAATATAAATCAACCATGCCACTATCTCTTAGACCAAATCCTTATCTATAATATGCTACAAGCCCATATATCCAAGCCAAGCCAACCAGCTTCTATTTAAGCCCATCAGCTCACGAATCACATTCTGGTCAAAACACCAATGTCGCATGCAAAATAGATAAAAAAAACATAAAAAAGATAGAGTTGGGATATGCTACAAAGCCTATAATTCCTAAAAAGGGTGAGAAGTGGTTCTGGCCGTTGGATCAACTAATTAAAATAGATCAATGGTTCAAAAAAACGCGGTGGAAAACATATAAATAAGTGGAAAACTGCTAACAGGTGGAGGGGCAAAAATGTAATTTGACAATAAACCGTCTCCGACGAAAACGTCTTCAAAGTCTATTGAAAACCATCTCCGACGAAAACTTCCATCATCGTCTTTTCAATTCGCCAACCTCGAAAACCATCTCCGACGAAATCCTCAAACGTAAGCATGGATCCCGTACAGTCGAAAACGTCTTCAATGTCTAATGAACATTCGGCAACCTACAAAACCACAAGCATAAACTCAGAAACACTACGAATAAGTCCAATCGAAGAGCAAGAACAAACAGGTAAAACCTAATCAAGCATTATTGTGTCAAATATAACTATGCATTGTGTCATGATCTAGGGGTTCATTGTGGAATTTCAACCGAGCATTATTGTGTCAAAAATCTATCTTTGTGTCATGTCTTTGCGAAGCTTCATTGTGTCATGGTTTGGGGATTCATTGTGTCATGATTCCTGCTAAAAATGTCTTTGTGAAGGTTCATTGTGTCATGATTGGGGGTTCATTGTGTCATGATTGGGGATTCATTGTGTCATGGTTTAGGGATTCATTGTGTCACGATTCCTGCTAATAATGTCTTTGTGAAATTTCATTGTTTCATGATTGGGGATTCATTGTGTCATGGTTTGGGGATTCATTGTGTCATGATTCCTGCTAATAATGTCTTTGTGAAAGTTCATTGTTTCATGATTAGGGATTCATTGTGTCATGGTTTGGGGATTCATTGTGTCACGATTCCTGCTAATAATGTCTTTGAGAAAGTTCATTGTTTCATGATTGGGGATTCATTGTGTCATGCTTTTGGGGATTCATTGTGTCATGATTCCTGCTAATAATGTCTTTGTGAAAGTTCATTGTTTCATGATTGGGGATTCATTGTGTCATGGTTTGGGGATTCATTGTGTCATGATTCCTGCTAATAATGTCTTTGTGAAGGTTCATTGTTTCATGATTGGGGATTCATTGTGTCATGCTTTTGGGGATTCATTGTGTCATGATTCCTGCTAATAATGTCTTTGTGAAAGCTCATTGTTTCATGATTGGGGATTCATTGTGTCATGGTTTGGGATTCATTGTGTCATGATTCCTGCTAATAATGTATTTGTGAAGGTTCATTGTGTCATGATTAGGGATTCATTGTGTCATGCTTTTGGGGATTTATTGTGTCATGATTCTGCTAATAATGTCTTTGTGAAAGCTCATTGTTTCATGATTGAGGATTCATTGTGTCATGATTCCTGCTAATAAGGTTCATTGTGTCATGATTAGGGATTCATTGTGTCATGGTTTGGGGATTCATTGTGTCATGATTCCTACTAATAGTGTCTTTGTGAAGGTTCGTTGTGTCATGATTAGGGATTCATTGTGTCATGCTTTTGGGGATTCATTGTGTCATGATTCCTGCAAATAATGTCTTTGTGAAAGCTCATTGTTTCATGATTGGGGATTCATGTGTCATGGTTTGGGGATTCATTGTGTCATGATTCATGCTAATAATGTCTTTGTGAAGGTTCATTGTATCATGATTAGGGATTCATTGTGTCATGCTTTGTGGATTCATTGTGTCATGAAAACATGCTTGGGGGGGTTTCAAAAGAGCATGATTGTGTCATGATTTGGGATCCATTGTGTCATGATTTGGGATCCATTATGTCATGATTGAGGATTCATTGTGTCATGATTGGGGGGGTTTCAACCGAGCATGATTGTGTCCAGAGTAATCTAACAGTATAGACACAATGACGATACAAAAGACACAATGATGATACTGTAACATCGCGTTTTTTTAAATGTGTTAATCTTTATAAACAAATAAATTTAATATGTTGATAATTACAATACCATAATAATGATAATAATGATAATATTAATAATAATAAAAAAATAATGACAATGATTTATAAAAATAAATAAATAAATAAATAAATAAAACTAAGTTTTAACATGAAATAATAAACTATGCAAAGTTCAAGGACCATTGAGTAAAATTACAAAACACCCAACCCCATCATTTCCTTCTTCCCCGTGATGCTTTCTCCCCTTTCGGAAGATACCCACTTCTTCCCGATCGCACCCAAAGCTGTCGGCAACTTTACACCCTACAAATCGCACTAAACACTTAAATTAATTCAATTGAATCAGCATGAACAATGTATAACTACCACTAATCGATCCCCATTTCCAATTGCACCTAAAACGAACACAAACACATCGTTTGATTCCTTCCAAATCCGCAGACCTGCAACTCAAATTCTAACCAACCTTCACTCGATTTTAATCGAAATTAACATAGGGTTTTGCTTCTAGATCATCATTAGAAGCTTCCCTTAAGTTTAATTTGATTATAAACATCATTTGGGCACTAATCAGTCGAGAGCCGTGTCGCGGACCTGTTTCTTCATTGGGTAAACTCAATTCGATACCATATATGAAATTACACACACATACACACTCGGTTTTTCATGGGGAACAAAAGCCCCATGAATTCGGAAGCAATCAAAATCGATTTGAGCTTCAATTGGATAAGATTCGAACCTAGGGTTCGAATGGATTTGGGGATGGTTTTCTGTTTGGTTTAAAAGAATTAAAACCCGGGTTATTACGCGGATTAGGCTCTTGGTGTGCTGGTTCCCACGCTCCATAATCAACAGGAGGTCCCGGGTTCGACCCCGGGCCACCTCAACTATTTTTTTAAAGGCTTTTTAAGCCCCTAAAAATCATAAAAAAATACTCAAAAATCATAAAAAATATTTTTAAAACATTAAAAATTTTAAAACAATTTAATTAATTTCTGAAATTTCTTTCTAACATTTTATGTATTTTAATAAATGTTTTAAATAAATAAAATTACAAATAATACAAAATTATTTAAACAAAAGTGAACTTTTAATAATAATTTAATTTATTAAATTATTATTAGATACTATATTAATTTTAATTTATTTAATAATATTTATAAATGTTTAAATCATGGTTAAATATAAAAAAATTTATATTTAAATCATTCCAATACCAATTTCATTTCTTTTAAGTTATTTAAATAATTAAATATTTTAATTAATTATTATATAATTAATTAAATAAATTAATTATTTGTTTATTTTTCCACACGTTAACAATAAATCAAACAGATACGTAAACTGATACGTTTATTTTAAATTTTAAACATAATCTTTTTCAATAAATTCATTTTAATTATTTCAAACATTTTTAACTAAATAAATTAGTTTATTTAAACTACCATTCAAAACCAAATGGAAACCCTAATCTATTCCCAAATTTTCACATTATTATTATTATTCTAATTCGAGACACCGTTCCTTAGGATAATCATAAGGAAAATCGTTGGTGTTTAACCTATCACGTTCAAAATCAAATCTCATCAATCAAGTGAGTATTCATATCCCCTTTTATATCATTTCTTATTTGGGGAAATCATGTGATACAATATATTCAATCATGATATTCTATTGTTATTCATTCTAAATTCAATTCAAGACAGGTTATGTTATTACTTGCAATTATGTGAACATACTATGATAAACTGGATGACAGTAAAACCCTAATTCAATCAATCAATCCTGGTATCAATGGTAGATCTACTGGTTTGGATAACCCACCCCATATGGCTTACGAGTGGTGATTGTGCCAGAGGCAGGAGTTAATCTATGGTGTATGTGTGGAGTCTATTATATGCAAGTGTCAAGTCAAGGGGTTGTTATTGTGTCGGTTTATCTATATGCTTTACTATTGCAATATAAGTCTTAACGTTACCTTGTGAATTAGATTATTCTCAATCAATCACTCAATCTATATGTATACTCAAAACTGTGATTACTCACCAGCTAATTCATTAGCTGACTTTATTTTCTCATATGATTTCAGGTTAAGCAAGTTAGTGGACTTCTACATGCTCATATAAGACCCGGACTTAGTCAAAACAAAAGACAATTACTATTTGTGACTTTAACTGTTGTATTTGTATCTGTTAAATTCATGCTATCCTGTAATCTGATATTAATATTATTTCCACTATTAGACAATCATGTGTTATGAACAATCAATCATTCCCTCGTCGCTCCGATGATTCCGCCGTCGGTCGGGGTGTGACAGATTGGTATCAGAGCCATGGTTATAGGGAATTAGGTTATTAGAAATGGAATGACCTAGACTATAACTAAGTACCCTTACACATGAGTCCTCTCATGTATTTACATGCTTAGATAGGATTTTATGTGCCTTATATGTTTATATTTGTTTATGTGATTATATGCCTTATGTGATTCTTCTTATACTTTGAATCTTATCAATGTACGCACGAATTTTAAATCATATTCAAGGCATTGTGTGCCTAAATCAAATGGTTGTCAAAATGAGCTTTGAATCGTTATTCGTGGTTTTCAAAATCTCGTCAAAGTCTGTGTCTCACAACTGAATACATGTAATGCTGGAAGAGTGGGATGCCTGTATCTCGGGGTGTTCTGTCTAGGCAAGGTATTCGCATAAATCCAAACCAACCGATGGACCTGTCTACCTTACCTGGGAACCCTCGGGATGAGTATCTGCTTATAGGTACGCATGTCTTCAACAAAGTTGTGATTGACCCAATACTTTGATTAGTCAACGTATTCGCTTTGATTTACGAATCAAACGATTACACTCGGAACATATCATTGTTATTATGCCAAATTCCCGATTTTCGTTTACAAATTGTATAACTCATATTACCCAATTCTCATAAAATATCTTAATGATATTTCAGAATGTCTTCTCGTCGAATCCGTTCATGGTCTGGAAACTCTGGCCGTAAAATTGCTGCTATGGTAGAACGTGAAGTTGCTGCGGTTATTCCAACTCTACTTACCCATTTGAACCAAAGCAACAATGTTGTTCAAAACCCAACTGCACCAAACCCTCCCCAAACTTGTACTTACAAACATTTCAGTTCTTGCAATCCCACTAAGTTCAGTGGAACTGAAGGTGCTACCGGATTACTACAGTGGTTCGAAAGCATCGAGAACACTTTCCTAAACAGCGAATGCCCTGAAAATCTGAAAGTCCGGTATGCCACAAGTGTTCTCCAGAAACGCGCACTTACTTGGTGGAACGGAGAGAAACGAACCCGTGGAACTGAAACTGCTCTAGCCTTAACATGGACTGAAGTTAAGGAGCTCATGACTAAAGAGTCCTGCCCAAGAAACGAAGTCCGTAAACTGGAAGCTGAGTTCTGGGAGTTAACCCAAGACAGTGGCGAGAACCTAGCATACACTAATCGATTTCACGAACTAAGCCTTTTGGTACCGCATCTTGCTACCCCTACCTCCCGAGCCATTGAGAAATACATTGGTGGACTACCCATGCAGATTCAGGATACGGTGCTAGGAAGGAATCCTTCACACTAGAAGATGCTATCAGGCTGGCTGCACAGTTAACCGATAATCATGTGAAAGCTGGTTCCTTAACCAGGAAAGGATCGAAGAAGAATACCGATAAACTTTCTAACGAGACCGTCAAAACCGACCAACCTGAGCCTTCCAGGAACAAGAAGAGGAAGGCCAATTCTCAAAACTTTGCTGTGATTACCCCTGCTGTACCAATTAATCAAGTCCCTCCAACTCGTCAACCAGCAGTAAACAACCAATCACTAATGAAAAAGTCATACGCTGAACCCTATCCGCAGTGTAACAACTGTAGTTATCACCATCCCGCTAACATTCAGTGTCGTCAATGCACAAACTGTGGTCGTTTGGGTCATACATTCAACGTGTGCAGGAGTGCTGCTAAAGCTCCAACCAATGCACCAGTTCACCAACATCCTCCTGCAATTACCCAGGGTCGTGCATGCTATCAATGTGGTGATCCGAACCATTTTCGAAATCGATGCCCTCAACTTGTCATCCCAGTTCCTACGGCTCAAGGACGTGCTTTCAACATTAATGCTCAACAAGCTCAAGCCACCAATGATGTGGTGTTGAATAATTCTTGTCCTTGATTTCGTCTTCCTGATTTAATCGTGATTTTCTTTTATATTGATGTAATCTGAAAATTTCTAAATTTTTAATTGAGATACTTTTCCTTTCGTTGTTAAGTCGAACTTTGAATCGCATGCACCGTGGATATACGAGTGTCCTAAATGATTCTAACTCATCAAACAGGGGTGATTCCCTTACTTTGGTGATGAATCTTTATTCATTTCAATAAATGGTTTCTAATGATGTGTTTTATGAAATTTCATCCTCTGGATTGGGGTGATTTCCTTATCTCGAGGACTGACTTCAATTATTCACTTTGGAACTTGCATTTCACAAATGACATGATCTCACCAAAATAGGATTGAAACCCGTACTTTGGTGACAAATGTCAATCTTCGATTGTTTTCTTAAAGCTCAATCATCAAGATAGACGTAAATTTCATACCTTGATGATAATTTCATTTTTATGGATTGTATTTTCTCAAATGAAACGACCTCATCAAAGTAGGAGTGAATTCTGGATTTGATGAAGAAGTTTATGTTGTTATATTTTGTTTTGTAAAAATTCATCGTTAAGATAGGAGTGAATCCCTCACCTTAATGATGAGTTACCTCGTCTTATTTTTATGGATCCTCAACAATGAGTTGGATCGAACGTTTGATTGGTAAGTCAGTGGTCATACCTTGAGAATACACCATCAAGTTAGGGGTGAAAACCATACCTTGAGGACTATTCTCATTTCTTGATCTCCAACTTACCATGGTTGTAATCAAGTGACGAGACGCATGTAGTAACTTGAAGGGTGAAATAATGTTAGTGCTTCGACCTATCAAGCCAAAGCATGATCTCTGAATTTGAAAAGAGACCCGATCGTTTTAAGTTGATTTTGATTCCAAGTTTGGGACATTTAAATTATTAAATCGATTTCTTTCCCTTTTATTCTCATGTTTTGATTTGATCTAGCTACATTGAACCATTTATTCCTTATTTATCGACTTTCATTGTGAGTTATCATCAAAACCTGATTACATGATGGTAGTCTTCCTAAACAATCTTTTGTCAAGTAAAGATATTATCTCTGATCGTGATGGTCGCTCCATCTCTCGTTTCTAGAAAAGTCTCCAATCAGCTCTCGAAACTCAACTGAATCTTAGTACAACCTATCATCCGCAAACCGACGGTCAGACTGAAAGAACGATACAAACCCTCGAGGATATACTCCGGGCTTGTGTCATTGATTTCAGTGGATCGTGGGATTCTCATCTTCCGTTGATTGAATTCTCTTACAATAACAGTTACCAAACCAACATCCAGATGGCACCATTTGAGGCCTTATATGGTCTGAAGTTGGTGAATCACACAATTACTGGTCCAGAATTGATACAAGAAACAAACCGACAAAATTCACAAGATCCTTGATAACTTGGTCGCTACTAGAAATCGTCAAAGCTTTATGCTGATAAAAGACGTAAACCCATGGAATACAATGTCGGTGATCTCCTACTTCTTAAGGTATCACCTTGGAAGGGAGTGATTCGCTTTGGAAAGAAAGGGAAACTAGCACCTCGTTACGTGGGTCCTTTTAAAGTGCTCGTGCGAATTGGAAAAGTGGCCTACAAGCTTGAGCTACCCCAAGAGCACAACAATATACATCCGACGTTTCATGTTTCAAACCTCAAGAAATGTCTTGCCGATGAAAATCTCCACATTCCACTCGATGAAGCCTAGATTGATGAATCTATGCACTTTATTAAGAAACCTGTGGAAATTATAGATCGGGAAGTCAAACAACTCAAACGTAGCCGGATACCTATTGTCAAAGTCCGCTGGAAATCTAAACGTGGCCCAGAGTTTACCTGGGAACGTGAGGACCAAATGAAATCCCAGTACCCTCATCTTTTCGTTTCAGCCTCCTCGTGATTAAAATTTCGGGACGAAATTTCCTAAAGCATGGGAGACTGTAACATCGCGTTTTTTTTTTAAAATGTGTTAATCTTTATAACAAATAAATTTAATATGTTGATAATTACAATACCCATAATAATGATAATAATGATAATATTAATAATAATAAAAAATAATGACAATGATTTATAAAAAATAAATAAATAAATAAATAAATAAATAAAAACTAAGTTTTAACATGAAATAATAAACTATGCAAAGTTCAAGGACCATTGTGTAAAATTACAAAACACCCAACCCCACCATTTCCTTCTTCCCCGTGATGCTTTCTCCCCTTTCGACCGATACCCACTTCTTCCGATCGCACCCAAAGCTGTCGGCAACTTTACACCCTACAAATCGCACTAAACACTTAAATTAATTCAATTGAATCAGCATGAACAATTGTATAACTACCACTAATCGATCCCCATTTCCAATTGCACCTAAAACGACACAAACACATCGTTTGATTCCTTCCAAATCCGCGGACCTGCAACTCAAATTCTAACCAACCTTCACTCGATTTTAATCGAAATTAACATAGGGTTTTGCTTCTAGAGTATCATTAGAAGCTTCCCTTAAGTTTAATTTGATTATAAACATCATTTGGGCACTAATCAGTCGAGAGCCGTGTTGCGGACCTGTTTCTTCATTGGGTAAACTCAATTCGATACCATATATGAAATTACACACACATACACACTCGGTTTTTCATGGGGAACAAAGCCCCATGAATTCGGAAGCAATCAAAATCGATTTGAGCTTCAATTGGATGAGATTCGAACCTAGCGTTCGAATGGATTTGGGGATGGTTTTCTGTTTGGTTTAAAAGAATTAAAACCCGGGTTATTACGCGGATTAGGCTCTTGGTGTACTGGTTCCCACGCTCCATAATCAACAGGAGGTCCGGGTTCGACCCCGGGCCACCTCACCTATTTTTTAAAGGCTTTTTAAGCCCTTAAAAATCATAAAAAAATACTCAAAAATCATAAAAATATTTTTAAAACATTAAAAATTTTAAAACAATTTAATTAATTTCTGAAATTTATTTCTAACATTTTATCTATTTTAATAAATGTTTTAAATAAATAAAATTACAAATAATACAAAATTATTTAAACAAAAGTGAACTTTTAATAATAATTAATTATTAAATTATTATTAGATACTATATTAATTTTAATTATTTAAATAATATTTATAAATGTTTAAATCATTATTAAATATAAAAAAATTTATATTTAAATCATTCCAATACCAATTTCATTTCTTTTAAGTTATTTAAATAATTAAATATTTTAATTAATTATCATATAATTAGTTAAATAAAATTAATTATTTGTTTATTTTTCCACACGTTAACAATAAATCAAACAGATACGTAAACTGATACGTTTATTTTAAATTTTAAACATAATCTTTTTCAATAAATTCATTTTAATTATTTCAACATTTTTAACTAAATAAATTAGTTTATTTAAACTACCATTCAAAACCAAATGGAAACCCTAATCTATTCCCAAATTTTCACATTATTATTATTCTAATTCGAGACACCGTTCCTTAGGATAATCATAAGGAAAATCGTTGGTGTTTAACCTATCACGTTCAAAATCAAATCTCATCAATCAAGTGAGTATTCATATCCCCTTTTTATATTATTTCTTATTTGGGGGAAATCATGTGATACAATATATTCAATCATGATATTCTATTGTTATTTCATTCTAAATTCAATTCAAGACAGGTTATGTTATTACTTGCAATTATGTGAACATACTATGATAAACTGGACGACAGTAAAACCCTAATTCAATCAATCAATCCTGGTATCAATGGTAGATCTACTGGTTTGGATAACCCACCCCATATGGCTTACGAGTGGTGATTGTGCCAGAGGCAGGAGTTAATCTATGGTGTATGTGTGGAGTCTATTATATGCAAGTGTCAAGTCAAGGGTTGTTATTGTGTCGGTTATCTATATGCTTTACTATTGTAATATAAGTCTTAACGTTACCTTGTGAATTGGATTATTCTCAATCAATCAATCAATCTATATGTATACTCAAAACTGTGATTACTCACCAGCTAATTCATTAGCTGACTTTATTTTCTCACATGATTTCAGGTTAAGCAAGTTAGTGGACTTCTACATGCTCATATAAGACCCGGACTTAGTCAAAACAAAAGACAATTACTATTTGTGACTTTAACTGTTGTATTTGTATCTGTTAAATTCATGCTATCCTGTAATCTGATATTAATATTATTTCCACTATTAGACAATCATGTGTTATGAACAATCAATCATTCCCTCGTCCGCTCCGATGATTCCGCCGTCGGTCGGGGTGTGACAGATACCTATGACACAATGATGATACCTATGACACAATGATGATGTCAATCAATAACAAAATTCACAGAAAATCATACAGAATAGACAGAACGATGATCAAAACGATAAAATTACGGTGCCAAAATTAACATACTATTTCAATTGCAGTATATAATCGTCCTCATACGTACCAAACTGATCATCTCTCGTCGACATCGCTGAAGTAATTGATGTAAAGCAATCTTCAACGATTGAAATTGAAAATTCGATTGTTTGAATCTTCAACGATTGATCAATTGAAAATTTCAACAATTCGATTATTTGAATCTTCAACGATAAAGTGAAAAATCTGTTGAAAACCTTAATCGTACAGTGTAATGGTCGACATCGCTGAAGTATTGAAAATTCTGTTAATAAATTACACTTCCTAAAATACCCCTCCTTCTATTTTTAAAAATATGCCACATGTCAATCCCTGATTGCTTCTCACACTTTTTACATAATATTGACTTTGTATTTGAACCGGACACAAAAAGATAAATCACTAAAAGTAATAAATATGTTTGTGACTGAATTGAACGTCTATATATTTCAACAACAAACTTGATGATGTTATAAATAGTTTAAAGCTAGTTTCCCTTCGAGTTTTGTGATGGGAGTGTTGCTGCTTTTTGACTTTTTTTCTCACGCTACGCGGGGTGAGTTTGGGTACAATCATTTCTATTATTTGTCTCGCAATACCTGGCATGATGTACAGTTTTCGCATCGATGTTCTATAATATTGGCTCGTCAAAAACCATGATAGCATATACTAAAACCGGTTCGAATAATATCAAAGCCCGCAATAATTTTTCGCTCATAATCTATGTGTTTCGTCATGATACTACAAATAGTAACTGTACTCATTATAGCCATGATATCAAAATAGTTCGATTTTGAATATAAAACCATTTTAAAGAAAGCCGGGTGATTCCTTTCAGAAAAAGTTAACATGCGAATTATTATAGAATACAAATTTATTATAAAATGAAACGGATTTAAAGTGTAAACTATATATATAGCTTGAGGATGGAATGAAAATTTTTAAAACAATCGATTAAACTTTTATTAAAATTATATAAATAAATAGAAACACTTTTATATAAGTTTTAAATACGGTTCCTATTGTTTAAATGTCATTTTCGTCCCTGGTGTTTTATTGAAATGAAAACAATCGATTAAACTTTTACTAAAATTATATAAATAAATGGAAACACTTTTATATAAGTTTCAAATACGGTTCCTATTGTTTAAATGTCATTTTCGTCCCTGATTTTTTATTGAAATTGTTATTACAATCCAAAAACTTTTATTTTGTCATTTCAGTCACTGTAGTTTATCAAATGTTGTCATTTTCATCCACTCTACTAACTCTGTTAACTATGAGGGTATTTTAGTCTTTTTAACACTCTAATTATCCAATCAAAACAAATTAATCAATTAATATTTAAATAAAACTAAAAAATGAAGCGACTAGTGAGACCGGGCGCTTCGATTTAAAAGCTTTGATTAACGCTAATTCATGTTGTACGAATAAGGTCTGCAGTGGGATTTTAATTGATCTTTACGTTTTGTTCAAAGCACCCCGTTGTTCGATTGAGATCTGTTATTGTCACAGTTTGTTTGATTGAGGTCTGTTGTTGTCACGTTCGAACAAATGCGATAATAGCAGACTTCATTTAAACAAAGCATGACAACAGCAGGCCTCAATCCCGCAACAGACCTCAATTGACAATATGAGTTAGAGTTAATCGAAACTTTTAAATCAAAGTGCACGGTCTCACTAGTCGCTTCATATGTGTTTTAGTTTTAAATGAATATTAGTTAATTAATTTGTTTTACTTGGATAATTAGAGTGTTGAAAAAGACTAAACAACCCTCATATTTAACGGAGATATTAACGAAGTTAGTGAGATTGATGAAAATGACAACATTTGATAAACTACAATGACTGAAATGATAAAAAAAAGTTTTTGGATTGAAATGCAAAATTCAACAAAACATCAGGGATGAAAATGATATTTTACTCTTTCTTTTAAGTAATTAATAATCTTGTGGGCATCGGCTTTATAGTTTTGACTTTTGAAGTTTTGACAAAAAGTAGAACTTTTAGGATTTATAAGTCTAGGATAATTTTTTTAACAAAAATCAAGGATTGTCGAAGTGACTAGAAGGCAAAGCTTCTTGAATCACGAACTTCCCCATTCGATCCCGAACCATATTAACGTCGTAATTAAAGATTCCACCGTCTCCACCTAATTGTGTTTGTTGCGTATCCGGGTTAATTTTCAACGACTTACAAAACTTCTTGTGAATTGCTTAAAGTCATGTTAGAATCTTTAGCAAGCAAAGCTACACAAAACTCGCAACGAGCCTTTACAGACCCGTCACTCAACTCAACCATATCCTAATTGCACCAAACATCCATGCTACGATTGTGTGCAAGAACACGAACGACGGTTGGAGCATTGGACGAACCTCGACCAACGGAAGATTATGAGTGAGCCATATCAATATTCAAGAGAGTGAAAGTGTAAAACGAGAAAGTGAAAATGTAAAACGAGAGTAAACGATAGTATTTTTTGTGTCTTTTGCATATGTTTTGGCGTTTGGGACTTGAGTACTTAACCATATCAACCCACACATATTTATACTAACTTATGGGGTAAAAATGACAAAAAAACGGTCCAAAAAATATTGTAACGGCTATATAGCCATTAAAAACGACTAAATTTTTAAAAATGCAAAAAACGGTCAAAACCGGGCTGAACCCGGATACGCTCGGGTCGGGTCAGGCTCTTGAAAAACTGATAAAACTAAACCCGGTTCCTACCCTCCGGTTTTTTCGGGTCCAATCCAGGTACACCCTCTACCGGGTCGGTCCATACCCGGTTATTATGCCCATCTCTAGGCACACGTTAGATTTGTTATACAATAATCTTTTAGACCATGATGTTTTATGTTATTGTCACAATTCTAAAACATAACATAACCGGTTCAAATCAAAAGGTTTTACTATGTTAACATGTCGAACCAATTCAGTAGTGGAAATATTTTAATAACTATACAGTCTGCTCCCCATAAAATTGTTTATTTCGTCCCTACCTCCTGAAGTTTAATTCAAGATCCGCCACTGTATGCGATGATAAAACGTAAAAATAATTTTGTGAGTTAATCATTATTTTTCCATGCTTATCTTCTATAAATATAATAGATATATTTTACTGTTTTGGTTTTAAAAAAATTCCCAACTTTCATCACTTATTATTTGATATTTGTTTTTATATCATTTTTTTAATCTCTCAATCTTCTATAAAAAAATTCCCATCCACTCACATCATCATCACCACCATCATAATCATCAAACCACATTCCCAATGCTTCCACACCCTCATTAGTCATCACCCTCAGCTCCACCGTTCACACAAACATTCACCACCACTTCAATACACAAATGGAAGAACAAGTGAAGAACAAACAGATCATACTAAACAATTACGTTAATGGCTTCCCTAAGGAATCCGACATGCTCCTCAATGATTCCACCACCATCACCCTCAAGCTTCCACAAGGTTCTAATGGCGTTCTCGTTAAGAATCTTTATCTCCCATGCGATCCGTACATGCGAATTCGAATGACCAAGTCTGAAGACAGTTACTTCCAACCCTTCGCCCCTGGTTCGGTCGGTAACGTTATTAGACCATATGTAGTGTTTGTTTAGTTAGAATGACATTTAAAGTTCACGTTATTAACTATAAAAGTATTAAGAGGTTATGGGTTTAAATATCACTTTACTCCAAGTTATTAGAGTTGAGCTGGGAGGTATAATTAGCAATGAGTTTCCTTCTGAGTGGTTGGGGACTGATTAATATAACACTACTTATCCTCCAAAGTTGGGTCGAAAAACAAAATAAAAGCTATTTTATTAAAGGTAGTGGTTAAGTGTGTGTTTGGGGTGCTTATTTTTATTAATTTTTAATTTTTTAATTTTTAAAAAATTAAAAAGTCATTTTATAGTGTTTAGCAATGTGATTATTGTGAGAGAATAAGTTAATAAGTCACTTCATACTAATTATTAACTTATTAAAAAATCAATAAGTCAATAAATTGCTTTTTAAAAGCAATCTCAAACATGTCCTAAGTAGTGTTTGGACTTTGGAGTCTATTGATGGAATAATATAAGAAATTTTGTGTTTGGCTGCTGACCTTGTAGGTTTGGAGGCGCTTTTAATTATTTTGTAATGGTATTTGAAGCCATACTTGTGTCCATGGTATTCAAATAGCTAGTTTTTTGCATGATTTGTTCTTAGAGTTTTGTTTGGTCCTTAATTGGATTGAGTGTGAAATTAGGAGAAAATGCCATATTGTTTGGATGTGAATTTGAATATTAGGCGAATTATGATTTTGATGATTAGATGATTCCACTCAACAGAAGAACATGAGCTAGGGTTTTAATGTTTTATAGTGGTTCTTATTTTGTAACATTTATGAAATTGGTGCATTGATAATTTACATTAGCCCACCAGTTGGTCTCTCCCTGAAAAGATATGAGATAATATTATTGCATTAATGTCAATTGGGACCAAGTAGAGTGAAAGACAAGAAGTCTATGATACTTGATTCAAAAACCGTGTCACATATGTGTTGTGAATTCGTTACTTGTAGCCATTGTGTTTACGGCTTCCTTGTAGGTATCAGAATTTCATTTTAAACGACTTATGTCGTTGAAGATTATCCGTTGGGATTTCTATTACTAGATACCCAATCTTTAATCAGCCCAAAATTGACTTCAAATGTTAATACTTGACTAATACCAACTGAATCTAACATGCATTTGAAAGACATCAATTTACTATATCAGCTTGTGTTTTGATGTGATCTTTAATTCTTTACCACCTTGCAGCCTATATCAGGATATGGAGTAGCGAAAGTTATTGATTCTGGGCATTCTAACTTGAAGAAAGGTGACCTAGTTTGGGGATTAACTGGATGGAGGAATACAGCATTATCAACGCCCCCGAAACTCTATTCAAGATAGAACATACCGATGTGCCTCTATCTTATTATACAGGAATTCTTGGTATGTTTACAGATTAAAAGGCTTTTAGTCGTTCCGGACCCTGTAAAAGACACAAGGAGCTTTAATAGTAGGTTACTTTCACAATGTGGCTCTGTGTGTGTGAACATATATACATTTATTTTATGGAGTTATGGAGCATATAAGAAGATGTAGAAGAGTATGTGAGCATAAATGATAGGACCCATTGACCCAAGCTGCAGGAATTCATAATCAGATGTAATTTCATAATGGATAAAAAATTTAGATTGCTTTAATAAATAACATACAAACAAACATACCCGGTAAATCTCACTCGCAAGTAGGGTCTACAGGATAAGAAATTATGATTGCTACAATAAATGATGGTCCAAATTATGGTGTGGCCTTTGTTACATGAAAATCTAATGAGCTTTAAGGTTTTGTCATTGTATGTAACAGGCTATTTCTTTAATCATCTAATGTAACAAACTTATACTCTTTGATGGCTTCCTATAACACCATTAAAAACCTTTGCCACCTCATCTTTCTAAAACAGGTCATTTGCATCATACACTAACGTAATAAAAGTTTGTTACATCAAATGGTATAGAAAAAATGGTCATTAGATACAATGACAGAAAGGTGAAAGTTCATTTCATTTTGATGCAATAAGCCCGTATGGCATCTCACACGCTAGAATCGGTGATTGTCTTGTTTTTGGTGCTTGAGATTGTCCTATATTTTCTTTATTTTTTGACATTTTTCTAAGTAAATTTCAAATACTCTTGATAAGGTAATGAATAATTCAAAACGTGAATTGTTATGCGAGTATTAATTGTGTACTTTTATATGTTTTATATTCCGATATATTTTTTCCTTCGGATTGTTATGTAGGTATGCCAGGTATGACTGCTTATGTTGGTTTCTACGAAATTTGTGCTCCAAAGAAAGGAGAGTATGTCTTTGTATCTGCAGCTGCGGGTGCAGTTGGTCAGCTCGTTGGGCAGTTTGCAAAGTTGTCGGGATGTTATGTCGTTGGGAGTGCTGGTACAAAAGAAAAGGTTGGTGCTTTCAAAATTTAACCATAGTTTTAAACTCATATGACTGATGAACAATGATTTCGAAACCGGACCGGACCGGCCGGTCCGACCGGTTCGACCGGGAACCGGTGCCGGAGCCGGTTCGGTTCGGTGCTTTTGGACCGTTTTCCGGTTAACCGGCCGGTTCGCGCGGTCGACCGGTCCGACCGGAACCGGCGAACCGGGTTGAACCGGTTTTTGGTATTTTTTTTTTTTAATTTTAATAGAAAAATATTATTGGATATGAATTAAGAAACACCGGTTCGTTAATTTGGACTATATTTACTTGAATGGTATGTATTTTGGATGTTGTTTTGGATTAAGGAACACCGTTTAAACATGATATATTGTTTAAAATTGTTAATTTTGGTATGTATATGATATATTGTGTTAATTTGGACTATATTTACTTGAATGATATGTGTTTGTAGTTTTATAAATATTTAGAATTTTTTTATATTTTTTTAAATATTTATGACGTCATCCGGTTCGTAATCCGGTCCGACCGGTCCGACCAGTGAACCTCTAGGCCGTCCGGTTCGCTTTCCGGTCCGGTTTTGAAAACATTGCTGATGAACATACATTTAAGTTGTTCTTATTACTTATGAGAAACTGCTAACTGCTTGCTGCTTATTACCATGTTTTCATCTATTTGTCGCAAACCTAACAATAATATATAAAAACAAACAAACAAACATACCCAGTAAGTCCCACTCAAGAGCAGGGTCTGGGAGGGGTAGGTGGTGGCAAGTCTTTCCTCTATCTTGGGAGATAGAGAGACTGCTTCCGGAGAGACCCCCAACACATTAATGTATGTGTATTTTGATTTTGTATGTGTATTTTGTATGTGTATTTTGTCACACAAGGTTGATCTGCTGAAGAATAAATATGGATTTGATGAGGCTTTTAACTACAAGGAAGAGCAAGATCTAAATGTAGCTCTAAAGAGGTTAGATTAAGAATCTAGAGGTGGCAAAACGAGCTTGATATATAAACGAGTAATTTTTGGTGCATATCGGTCAAACTGAACATAACCGCTTTTTGTCCAAAAACTTTTTATGATGATTTAGAAAAAAAAAATATATTAATTTAAATAATAATGTATTTTTTGCAACAAATTGGGAACTTTATGCCTTAAAAGTACTCTTTGACATTCTCGATCTGGTTTGACCTAGTTGACCCGTTTCCTTTTAAGCAGCTTTCTTCTTAACTTTGTATAATATAGACTGTATGACCCAGATTGACCAATTCAAAATAAAGGGAAATCCTTAGATTATTATTTTGATATTGTTCTTTCATATAATAATTTTAGGTGCTTCCCGAATGGCATCGATATTTACTTTGAGAACGTCGGAGGAAAGATGCTGGAAGCTGTACTCTTGAACATGAGATTAAATGGTCGGATTTCAGTTTGCGGTATGATTTCACAATACAATCTAGAGCAAGGGGACGGGGTGCATAACCTGTTCTTGCTGGTAACAAAACGTCTGCGCATGCAAGGCTTCATCATAGGTGATCATTATCACTTGTATCCAAAGTATATGGAAATGATCATACCTTTGATAAAACAAGGAAAGATTTGTTACGTAGAAGATGTTGCAGAAGGGCTCGAGAGTGCACCCGCGGCTCTGATTGGGCTGTTTTCGGGCAAAAACGTTGGGAAGCAAGTTGTGGTTGTGGCTCGCGAATGAGTCGGTATCTTTAGGCTTTAACTACATATGATTGATGTTGTTTTTAATGTTGTATGAATCTTTGTTGAATGTGGTTTGATTTGGTGAGGAGGATGTGATTGGAAGGAGTAAATATAGACAAATAGTTGATGAATAAAATGGTGGATGAGGGGTCCTTTGTTATTTGCAAATTACAGGGTCTTTGTTAGTTTCTGATAACAAGAAACAAAAAATTTTCATTGTGGAAAATCGTTATTAGTAAATTTGGACTTTTTTATTTTGTCATATGTCTCGTTGTTAGTAAAAAATACAATATGTAACAAATATGAATCTCTCTTTGTCCAACAACGTTAGTAATTATTATATTGTAATAATATTAATCATAAAATAATCTAAAATTATATGAATTACAATATGGATTTTGTTTAAAAGAATGAAGACAATATCAATGATAATAAATCTTCCTAAAACCTAAAACTTGTATGAATTATGATATTGTTTTTGTTAAGGACAATCAAGACAAAAATAAAAGCTTTTTAATGGAACAAAGTTGATTTACCTTATGATAATTTAATCCTAACTCTAAAATTAATTCGTACTGATAACGTGTCGTATAACAACCTAATAACAACATTTAATATGCGTATGATAATAAAGAGTAAAGAGAAAATAACAAGGAGAGAAAATAAATAAATTTTGTGTTCACGAGTTCATTTGAGGAGAGAAGAAAAGGAAAACGAAAGGCTAGAAACATAAATAAATGTGTTTCAGAGTTTATTTTTTGGAATGAAATAAAATAGAAGTAAGATAATTATGTTTCAAGTTTATTTAAGGAGAAAAGAAAAAAAGAAAAATTAAAGATTAAAATCAATTATTTCAAATAAAAAGAAGTGGAGAAAGAAAAAAAAAAGAGAAATGAAAAAAAGTAAGGAAAAAAAAGATTTTTGTTTTCTCTTTAAATAAACTTGAAAACACAACCTACCATTAAATTCGCCCTTCAACACTTACAATTTTATACTATGTTCATACTCCAATAAAAAAAGCAACTATAAGTGACACGTGTTAGTATTATATTCATTCTCATCAAATATTTTTCGCTTTGCTCTTCTATTAAATAACTATATTAATTATTAATAATATTATTTAATTCTTTTTAGATTAAAAATTGTTATTAATAAATTAAGAAATAGATTTTTCTACTAATTTTATTTTTTTTAAAAGAGATTTTTTTCTAAAACATCAATTTTTATTAAAAATATGAAATACATTGAAATTATTAATTTTTAAAGTAAACTTTTATAAACAAAAAAATAATTAAGATTAAGAGTTATAGTAAAAAATTTAAAAATAACATTTTTCTAAAATATTTTGTTTTGAAACAAAATGTTATAATTTGTTTTTTTTTTTGAAAAAAAAAGTTAAAAATTTTGAAAACAAAAGTCGAAAAAGTTGATACCACTGTTGTATTACTTACAGTTATTAGTCATACATAAGTTCAATCATATATTATCTTAGAATATCGTTTTATAATTAATTAAAAATTTATTATAGTTAATATTTTATTTATTCAAAACATATAATACACAGGTTTACTAAAGTTAGTGTATATATAAAATGTTTAGTGATCATTACGATAAATACTACGAAAATCAAGAGTTTTGATAAACAAAATGTATATAACAATGATTTTGAAAGCCAATTATTCTTAGATCAATTGGTTTAGAATGAGACATGCTATAAATTTTCTTAGTAAAGGTTATAAGTACGAATTTTACTTAGGCTGTGTTTTATTTCCGCTGACCAAGGGCTGACCACTGACTGGTGTTGGCGACTGGTGTTTCCGGTCAAGGCGTTTGATATGTCCGGTGTTGGCGACTGACCCGGTCGCTAGGGTCTGACCGAAACCGTAAAATCGGCAACGTTGACCCGGTGTTGGCGACTGACCCGCCGCTCCTGCCCTCCCTCCGCTGCTCCCTGCCGCTCTTTCCCTCCTTCAGCCGCTCACCGCCGTTCCCGCCTTCCCTCACCTCCGCCGCTGCTGCCCTCCCTCCGTCGCACTGCCGTTCATGTAGAAGACGATGGAGATGGAGATGGAGATGGAGATGGGTGGGTGGGTGGGTTTGGGTAAAAGATGATGGAGTTGGGGTTGGGTAGAAGATGATGGAGTTGGGGTTGGGTAGAAGATGATGGAGATGGGGTTGGGTGGGTTGGGGAAACGGTAGAGATGATGGGGATGGGGATGGGTGGGTTGGCTTTTAATATGTTATTATCATATTAATATTATTATTATATTATATTATATTATTATTATTATTATTATATTATTATTATTATTATTATTATTATTATTTATCATTTCACACTCAATTAGCAGAGAAATTTAACAGAAGTGTATATAGTGGTTATTTTTTTCATTCAGCAGAGTCAGTCAGATACATAATCAAACAGTCAAGTTTCAGTCAGACACAGACTCAGTCAGAACTTTTTACTGGGTCAGCTTCTGACTCAGTCAGATCTTACTCAGTCAGCACAATCAAACAGCCCCTTAATACACTGTGCTACAAATGAGTCAGGGGTTTGCTTTTGAGTTGTGGGTTTTTCCTTAAATGGTGAGCGGACGAGCGGACCGGGTTATCAACAAAGAAACATGCAAGTGCGGGTGATATTTCACCATTAAATTTACCCGAACGATTGGATTTACGGTATTCGTTGACCGTTAAGAAAAACTATGATATTGAAAATTAATAAAGTATAGCAACTTTTATCTCATGCAAGAACCCTCCTTTCGAACTCTTTATTCAACAACTCTCTTTCTAGAATCAACACACAAAAGTTGAATTCTGAGTAGTTACTCTACCTGCAAACCTTGACCTTTAATACTCAATTCAAAATCCCCATTCTTCCACATCCTCTGCATCATCTTCCACTTCAACAACACTTCAACATTCACAAATGGCACAAGTGAGAAATCACCAAATTGTGTTAAACAATTACGTTAATGGCTTCCCTAAGGAATCCGACATGCTCCTCAACGATTCCAACACCATCACCCTCAAGCTTCCAGAAGGTTCTAATGGCGTTCTCGTGAAGAACCTCTATCTCTCGTGCGATCCTTACTTGCGTGGTAGAATGAGCGAATCGAAAGGAGGTTACTTCGATTCGTTCACTCCTGGTTTGGTAGGTAGCTTCGTGTTCTTCGTTGATTTGGTTAATTGTTTCGTTGTTGGATGATTTGTGATTAGGGTTATGGTTTTCTGTTTGGATTTGATTTGGGTTGGCTAGAGAGGAAACGACTGAATTGGTTGAAAATGGATAAAGATAGACTAAAAGTCACATGTTCATATTTGGTAAAGTGGTTGATCAAAAGTTTATTTTGTTAATTTTTCCTTTTTAAAATGATAAAAGAAAATGTGTAGTTTTTGGGTTGAATATTAGGTTAAGAGGAAAAGAAATTCATAGATTGTGTTTCGGTTGATTGGGTCCTTGAACTGCACCTGCTTGAATAAGTCGCACCTCGAAAGGTGATGGTTCAAAGGGATGTGATGTTTCGGTTAGCGGTTACTAACGAATCATTGCAACTCTTCATATAGGTGCCTATTTGAAGTGTTTCTGACTCAGTGGCTGAGCTTGAAAACTCACTGTAAGGGGCGGGGATAAAATTAATTATTTTACGGGGGGAAATATTTATATAAAATTTTACACCGGGTCAAAAATTTACAACCGGACTAAAATTTAACACTACCGGACTAAAATTTAACACTACGATGAAAAAAGTAGGAGCCCCGTTATGCAAGGAATACTACCTGTTGCGTCGTTGTACCTTGGGAAATGATTAGCTCGAGCCTAGAAACCCAAAGCATATTGTTCTGCGAAATGGTGGAGGTGAAATTGATTCGAGGATAAAGATCACTTGCCTCGAAGCGATTAGTTGTAGTTTCGATTGTCACTTTTGGTTTACGTTATCCATTATTAAGAACCCTATGTCCCTAAATACCAACAAGTCCTACATTCCATATTGGTTATGAATAGAGACAAGAATTTATACTATTAGGTATATCATATCATCAATATTTTCATCTACTTGGTACATTAATTGTTATGATTGGCCCCGTCACATGTGTTTGACTTGTTATTTATTCGGGTGTACCCTTTGTTATCCTGCAGCCTATAGAAGGACTTGGAGTAGCGAAAGTCCTTGATTCTGGGCATCCAAACTTCAAGAAAGGTGACCTAGTTTGGGGAGGGACTAGATGGGAGGAATACAGCATTATAAACACTCCCGAGGCTCTATTCAAGATTCAAGATACTGATGTGCCTCTATCCTATTATACAGGCATTCTTGGTATGTTCTATGTTGTTAAGTAATTTTGGTTTTAATATGTGTATATAAACAGCAAGTGCATATATTAAGTAGATTCCTAAAGCATTTAAGAGTTGTAGATGCATTCAAAATAAGATTCAGGCTGCAGGGAAATCATATGCATATGCAATTGCAAAGTGGATCAGAAATTATGCTTTATTATAATGAATAATGGTCTAATTTATGGCATTTAGTACAATATATGTTGTCTATGAAAGCCTTGGACACACTACACACAAACAAGTTATTAATTCTATTTTGTTGTTACTGAAGAGTATTTTAGACAACTAAGGGGCTGTTTGATGTTATTGCCGACCCGCTGACCGGGCTGACCCGCTGACTCGGTCAGCGGTCAGCCCGTTTGATTTCGGCTTCGAGCCCAGCTGACCGGGTCTCCGGTGCTGACCCAGACCATGAAAAAAAAGAAGCTGACCGGTGCTGACCCTTTTCTCGCAAGCCCTCGGCGACACCCCCCTGACACCGACAACCGCAACCCACCACCCCTCCCCCGTCGCAATCCCTCCAGCCCCGCGCACTCCCTCCATCGGTCAATCGATTGGGGTTTTTGGTGATCAATCGATTGATGCTGTGGCGATCGATCAATCGATTGGGGTTTTGGTGGTGATCGATTGAAGATGATAATGATCGATTCGGTCGACAGAGATGATTGGATGAAGATGATGATGGTTGCGGTATTGCCGGTGATGGTTTGTTGATTTACTCAGATATGGGGGTTCGGTGATGATGATGATGAAGGTCGCGGTGATGATGATGGTCGATGGTGTACGGTTCCAAAAGGGGTAAGTGATGCGAATGTTTCTGATGAATCGAGCGAGATTGCGAGTGGAGATGGATGAGGGGAATGGGAGGAAGAAGAGGTGTGCTTTGCTGGGGTCTTGTGTGACGAAGGGGTTGTGGAGATGGATGAGGGGAATGATCGGACCCAGTAACAAGTTGAGATTTGTTTTATAGCACATTTACCTTTGAGATTTGTTTTGGTGCTTGATAATGTTTTGTTAGATGATTAGGTTTTGATGATTGGGTTTTGATGTTTAATTTTGTTGGTTTGGTCTATTTTTATTGATTACACAACAGTAGTTAAATTCAAACTTGTCAGAACAACGAGCAATATGGTTATTTTTTCATTCAGCAGGTCAGATACATAATCAAACAGTCAAGATTCAGTCAGATGCAGACTCAGTCAGAACTTCTTACTGGGTCAGCTTCTGACTCAGTCAGATCTTACTCAGTCAGCACAATCAAACAGCCCCTAAGTAAAACTGAAATACTTATTGTACTATAATGTATTATCCAACATGTTAGTTTTTGTAGAGGCCAAGAGGGTTCTTCATGTGTCTGTTCCTAGAGGAGGAATTTTCCACTCACTTAAAAATGGGTCTAATCAGGTTATATTTTCTCTCTTTAACATGTCAAACGGTAAAATTTAAAAAAATAGCAAAAAAGAAAACATGTTAAATAAGTCAAAAGGCACCCAGAGTGTACTTGTATGCATACAATCTCGTAAATTATATTATTTAAAAAATTAGATTACAACTGAAAAATATAGTTTTTGTAGTTATGCCTGACACTAGAATTTATAAAAGTATTGGACAACTGGTGTTTCAGGAATCAGGTCAACCTGACCCGTAATCACAATTTGGCACCTCTATCGTCTCCTGAGTTTTATCCTTGGATTGTTTCTAGGTATGCCTGGTATTACTGCCTATGCTGGTTTCTATGAGATTTGTGCTCCAAAGAAAGGAGAATATGTCTTTGTTTCCGCAGCTGCGGGTGCAGTTGGTCAGCTCGTTGGTCAGTTTGCAAAGTTGTCAGGATGTTATGTCGTTGGGAGTGCTGGTACAAAAGAAAAGGTTGGTGCTTTTTTTAAGTTCTACCATAGTTTCTACTTGTATGATTGATGCGTGCATAGTTATTTATCTTCTTTAACAAATTTGCTATGTAGGTTTCTCTTCTTATCGTCCTATCACCTAAACAACTCTGCTAATTCTTTGCTAAATCATAAATGTTTTCAATTTAATGTCACAAACCTGATAATCTTTAGTTTATTTAACACTAATCATTTTTGTTTGTGTATTTCATCACCCAAGGTTGATCTATTGAAGAATAAATTTGGTTTTGATGAGGCCTTTAACTACAAGGAAGAGCAAGATCTTGAAGCAGCTCTAAAAAGGTTAGTTAGTCTGCAACATAGTTGTCACCCAAGATTGAATTTAAAAAAAAAAAAAGACTAGCTAAAAAGAAAGTGGGCCAAACATGTTAAAATGCACGCAAGTTGTAATTTTAATACATACAACCTCCTAAATCGTTCTATTGAAATTTCTTATAATTGTTGTGTATGTTATTGGCAACCTAAATATTCATAACCAAAATCTAGTAGAACAAACATGATCCATTTCGACTGATTTTAAAAATTACCAGTTTTGATCTGTTACCGACCTGATCAACCCAGTTTAAGTGGGATCGTTGTCGGATTAGTATGTTGTGATGTTCTTACTATTAATTTAAACGTGTCAGGTACTTTCCCGAAGGAATTGATATTTACTTTGAGAACGTTGGAGGAAAGATGTTGGAGGCAGTACTCCCAAATATGAGACTAAATGGTCGGATTTCAGCTTGCGGAATGATTTCACAATACAATCTAGAGCAAGGAGATGGAGTGCGTAACCTAGCTTACATAATATCAAAATGTTTGCGCATGCAAGGGTTCATTGTGACTCATTACTTTCACACGTATCCAAAGTACATGGAAATGATTATGCCTTTGATCAAACAAGGGAAGATTTGTTACATTGAAGACGTTGTGGAAGGGCTCGCGAGTGCACCTGCGGCTTTGATTGGGCTGTTTACTGGCAGAAACGTCGGGAAGCAAGTGGTGGTTGTGGCTCGTGAATGAATCGATTTCTTTAAGGTCTTCAGCTTTGGATTCTATATATATCTCTACATATGATTTCTATATAAGGGAACCATCCCACTTTTCAAAACATATTACTTCATATTGTGGAGTATAATAAACCAATGAATGTAGTGTATGCTTAGCCTCGTGTTTCATGATACTCTTGAGATAGAAGTATGATAAGCTATAACGTTTTTGGCATTATTAACCATCAATAACTTTTGTATTTGACATGTGTTTTTGGCATGATGATACAAGTAACTGTCTTAATCGCAGTAATTACAACCATTGATACATCAATAAGTATCTCGAACGTGTTCACTTTACTATGTTGTGGCAGAAGGTAATTTATACCATTTGAACATTACTGTTTTTTTTATGTATTGCCACATTTCGTCTTTTTGTTGACCTATAGAAGGGGTTTTTCGCCACATTTTGTCCTTTGCATTAGTGTATCGCGTTTAAAATACAAGAAACTAGTGAAGGTCGAGCTCATGGTCGATGGTATAAAATCAATGTTGCATACCAAGTTAGCTTTCGTTAACTCGCTATCACTTATAGTCAACATACTCTATGTCGAGACATCCAAGGTGGTCATCACTAGTGTTTTCTTAACCAAGATTTTTACTAGAAGCACCCTCTTTTATCCTATGGGTTGGAGGTAAAGTTTACGTCAATATGGGACTAGCACACTTGGTAGAGGCTCTTGTCTCTTAGATTGGAGGTTGTGGGTTCAAACCGAGTCATGGTGTATCTTGGTGTAACGTTGGCCGTTCCAAAAAAAAGGTAAAGTTTACACTCGTCTTATACCACAATCATGCAGTCGAGTGAGATTTTAGCGGGTATATTTCTTTGTTTCTTTACTTATTAAGTATTACAAGTATTGTTAGGGATTCATTTACATTGTGGTGATTCGAGCAAGCACTTATTTGTTAAAACTTATCTGAATGTAACCACATGTTTTATATGGTGTTTTGTTTCATACACTTCTTTTATATAAGCAACAGTGTTTGCTTTACGGTTAACCATGTAGAGAATTTGAAATAAACAAACTATATAATCTGAGAGTCGTGAAAAACACTTTTAGATAGAAATTTTTTGATGGTTCGTTTGAACATCTTAATTAGATAAAACTCGGATGTTGATCAAAATCAAAATATGATATTATGTGTGTTTTGTGAACCAGAAGAAGAAAACAGAGAATGACCAAAAATGGGAAACCAATTCGATTTCAGAAGATGGGAATGAAACTGCCGTTTGCCAATTTTCATTTTTTAATCAAAATGGTCTAAAAATAAGGATTCTTTAACACTCCCTTAAAAACAATTTTTAATGCATTTTTAGTGAAGTCATTTCAACTAAAATAAAAAATTTTCAAACTGACATGGTAGCTTACCCTCAACTAGGGGCTCTACCCCTTGAACACTGTCGGGGGCTGCCACCAAAACCTCGCCAAGGGAACTTGCCTTCTTGAAACCTCCATTGCTTATAAGCTCCACCCTTAAGACGTTATGAGGTTCTAATGCCGAAGATTATAATCACATTTAAATAGTCAATCCAATTACTTTAAAAATATATGACAAACCATTGTTTTGATAATCAAACCGAACCAGCCGGTTGGATTGATTGAAAGGCGAACCGGGCCTTACGCTGGTTCGGGTAGATGGTTTGTTTCTTTCTTTTTGTGCAATGTTACTACTTGGGCATTACTTAGTTGTTTGATAATTTACATGTGTTAGAGGTGTGTGGTAGCTAATTATGACTAAACGTTCAAAGTATATAATGATAGATTTTTTTTTGGGGAGGGGGAGGGGTTTCTTGAGTAAGCAATGTTTGATGTAGTATTTTTCATCCGGGTGATGTTATATATACCGTCCTTTTAAAATATTTTTACTTGTTATGTTCTTTTCTTTAATTTTTAAAAATAGTTAATTTTTGTTTTATGTTTTTTCGTTTATCATATCATCCCTTAACATAATAAACTAAAATTTAAATTTTTTTAATTTATTATTACTTTTAGTCTTTATATGTTGTGTCTTTTATTATTATTATTTGTAGTGCTTACTAGTGTTAAAAATAGCCAAAAAGTACAAAATAACTGAAAAAAACCGAATTGAATCTGTAACGGTAAAAATCGAATCAAATCGTAAATTGGGTTTTCACTTCGGTTAATGGTTACACAAAATTTTGATTTCGGTTCAGTTATCTGTATAAACCGAATAATAAATGGTTTACATGTTTAATCGAATAACCGAACTGAATAAATCAATTTAAACGGTTTAATCGATTAAATTAGGTTTTTTTAGGTCTATTTTCAGTTTTAAAAGATTTTTTCAAATTTTTTTTTTGAATTCAAAAGGTTATATTAAATTTTTATAGAACTTTTTTATTTTTAAACATGTTTTATATTGTTATATAAAAAGTGTTTTGAAACTTATTTAAAAAAGTATTTTTTTCCAAGTTTTGAAATTATTTTTAACGGGAAAGTATAACAAGTAATAGAGGGTATAGAGGGGATGTATATAGAAGGAGATGTTTAAGCATCTACTCAAGATCCCCATACCTACTAATTAATTCTTTTATTTTTTAAAAATTTGTGTTTCATAGGCAACCACCCGAAGACTCACCTGGAGTCCTGGAGCAGCAGAGGCCCAAAACCCAGTAGATTTGAATTGGGTTAGCTTAGCCCAAGTCCAGCCCAATACATGAAGGGTTCTCAACTAGAGGTGCACAAACCGGGTTTTTTCAAGGAACCGGTTCGGGTCCGAACCGGCCCGGTTCCGGTCCGAACCGGCCCGGTTCCAAGTCAACGCTTTACAAACCGGTTTTTGACCAAAAATCTGGTCTGGTTGGAACCGGTTTTGGGTGAGGAAAACCCAACTCGGTAAGAACCGGTCCGGGTCCAAACCAAACCGGTTTGGGTCCAAGAACCGGTTTTGAAAACCCGGTTTTTATTTTATTTTAATAAATAATATTTAAATTATACAATTTAAACAAAAATTAATAAAGTAGATTAATTAAAACAATAATAAAGTAGATTAATTAAAACAATAATAAAGTAGATTAATTTAAACTAGGAATTTATCCCGCGCTTCGCCGCGGGTTCGAAGTGCGAGTTGGGCTAGCTTACGACATTTTGTAATTTTACCTGGCATCCAGACCTATATATGTCCAGTCGGGCATGTACTCTTAATGATAACTGATGAATCATGGCTGCTAGTTAGCGACAAAATGAAACGTGCAGTTCAAACCGATACACAACGATTCCTTACAAAATGAAGCTGCAATCTTACTTTGTAGCAAAAAAATACAAAGCCCAGACTGAATGTGCCTGCAAAACTGCATACTTTACATTATTGTCAAACTTCATTAATAGATTAATATAAATGTCCTAACATGAAAACTCATACCTTGGTTGATTATGTTTCGTAAGGGACGATTTACGGATCATTTGGGTATCCGTTTTATCACCAAATCTTTGAAGCTCAAGGGTGTTTAAATGCCTTTCAAGTTCTATTAGCTGGGTTGTCAAGTTCTGGTATTCAAAACTGTTATTATGGTACGTGTACGTCTCATTCGAATTGAACCAAATAATCAGTAAAAATATCTAGAAACCTGATTTAGCTCTAATATATGTCTACGTTTCAAATCCAGTTCAGAGCTCAGCTTCTGGTTATTCCAAATATCCAGGTATTTACTATCTGTAGCCTGTTTCACGATTGCTTCTATATATATTTTCCTTGCCAAAACTAAAAAAATATGAAACAGCTGATCAATGAATAAGATAACCATCAAACCATGGTATTTACCAATCTAAATAACCAGAAGAACCACCAAAATTGTCTTTGTATTAGGTAGTTATGGTGAATATATAATTTAGGAAGATGTTATTCTAGGACTAACCTGTTCTAATAAGGCGTTGTGTGACCATAAGTTGTTAGGTTGTTGGTATGGATTTGTATTAGAATCTACCTCAAATGTTGAAGGCCTGGTATGACCCTTCACAGGAATTAAAAAAATTGCATGATCAGTTTTCCAATTTAAGTGAACTTGCTACCATACACTCATTTTTAAGTAGTTTGTGTAGATGAGAAGTTGTTGATCAGTTGTATTTAAATTTCATATTGGAACCACCAAAAGAAATTACAAGGTATATCTTTACATGGATTTATAATCAAATAAGCTAAAGAAAAAGTTGCATGCCTTTTCATGTATTCCTCTGGAGATTGTATGCAGTGCTTGACCTGCAGTCTTATCTTCCTCTTTGATTTCCAGAAGAACCATCTGTACACCCATGGATATTGCATTCACGAATACATTCCAAGAAACATTTTCTATGAAAACATTAATTAAAACACAAGATTAAACTTTAAAGCGATCATACCCCATCACTACCAATCCTTTACCCAACAGAAGAACTGTAGTACACTCCATCGACACCACCATACGCCACTCTTCGGAAGCTAAAACCACTGGAACCTGCAGATGGTTTAATAGTAGATGGAAATGATATTCAAACTGTTTAATTTATTTTCTCATTAATAAGAGTGGCATAAGATATGTGAAATTAATGAAGTATGTTACTTGTTGCTTACCAGATGGTTCTAAAGTACGAGCATCTATAAATGATTGTACCATTCCGTTTCCAAATACTCCTAGCAACTTGGCACCAAATCCTGCAGCTGAGAGGTGATGAATGGCCTATACCACAAGGATAGCAGATTACAAAACGGATACAAGCATACGTACCAGATCAAATAGGAAATAAAATGAAGATAGCCTTATAGCTAAAACTAACACATTGCGCTATATATATTGTAACCAAGGTACACGATTTTCAACAGCGAGCAGTAGTCACAACAATACTAATAGGAATGACATCACGGTTTGCAGCCAAGATAGTACTTAACATAGGCGTCATAATAATTGCTAGTTAAATTACAATAAATATCGCTAACTATTGAAACCGTATAATATTGTACTTGAAAAATAGAGATGTATGTTTTTGATGGAGATATTGTAACACAGTGAACCCTGGATGGTCAGATGCTAACATGTAGTGCCCTTTGACATATTCTGTATTTAGACCATACAGTCTAATCGTAACATGCACCAAATGTACTTATCATATAAGAACCACAAACAGTCATATACTAACTTGTAGTTCCCTTTCTCGGTTAATGACGTATTCTGTATTTGGACCATATAGTCTAACCGTAACATGCACCATATTCCCATTTTGTTCCTTTACAGATACCTTGAGCACTACAATAACAAAATGTAGTTAGTTACTAAACTAATCTCAGAGGCAAAAATCCAATGCAGAATGGAAAGTTTGAACTATCATGATATACAGTCACTTTCTTCAATGAGAAAGTAAGGCAGACACAAGTCTAACTGTTCTGAAAATAGAAAACTATAAGAACAACAATATAAGTAAAAGATACCTACAGAGATTTGTGATACCACCAGACACTCTCTCTGCAAAGAAGTGCGATTCATCCAAATTTGACCAGTTTTTGAACAGATCCTTGCAAAGCTTTCTGTCCAAGTGAAAGCACAAAAAGCATACGAAACTTGATCTCAAGAAACTACATTAAAGGTACAAACCAATACTGCTGTCTATGAAACAATGGAAAGATACAGTAGCAAGTTGGCTTATACTTCTCATTGCAAAGTGCTAACTCAATTCCAATATAATATCTACCATTACCTCAAACAAACACTAGAAACAGAGAAACAATGACAATAAATTTGTAACAAAAAGGATACTAATTTGGCATTTGGCAATTTGGTTTCATAAAGTTTATGTCTTTATGTAAACATTTTGTTGATCTTAGATCCGTACATCCCACCATGTGTTTCTACTAAATTTCACCTTTACACTAACATACAACAAACTCCGAATTCACCCAATTGGAGTGCATTGCAATTGACAATGTTGCTCCTTTATTCTCTTGGCAACAAATGAATCCAAAGAAGATAGAGATTCTGAGAAGCGAAAGAGCGTACATGAGGCTAGGTTTCATATCGGGAACAGGGAGAGTGTGGTCCACAGTAAGAGAAGAGTACGGAATCTGAGGGTTGCAGTTGTTAAGAGCTTCAACGGAGACATCCATGGCGTTTGGCTGTGAATCTTCTTCGATTATTGCGTGAAGATATTCAAATCGGGAAGCTACGTGAATTGCGATTTACTAACGAAATTTGGGGGCTGTTTTATACCTGTAAAGCGATTTGGGGATCATTTTTGCACTTGTTTTCCTTAGCATTTTATTTTGATTACTACTTTTTTACAGCCAACTCTAACCATCTACTTGATTGTTTGATTGTAACAAAATATGCGCGTTACAGCAGTTCTCAATCAACTGTTTACCCGCCGCCGCCTTCTGTGTGGTCACCGGAGACGAAACCGACACATGGGGCTCCCGATTAAGCCCCAGAGTCAGAAGGATGAGGAGGAGACGGAGGTTGATCGTAGGTCTCCAGATCGGAGGTCGGGACGATGGCCTTCGCCGGTTCGATGGCCGGACAAAAGGGCCTCCGCCACCCAGGGCCTCCACATCACCTACGGCGACGATTCCACCACCCTCCTCCGCCAAAACACCCAAACGATACAAAAGTAGAGGTTATGAAGAAGAAGATGAAGATGAAGATGAATCGGTACCTTGAAAGCGTAGCGTTGGTTTAGATCGGTGTGTGCGAGACGTGGTATTCTTCCGATATGATCTTCTCAAGCTTAGCGACACCCATTCCCTCTGGGGCACTTTCTTCTGCTTCCATCTCTTCGCAGATCTATGAGCAGCTTCACTGGGATTAGGGTTTTGTTGGTGATGGTGTGGAGGTCGGTGGCACTGTAGCCACCGACAATTTAGATTAATATGAATAGAAATAACTACAAATATATTTTTATTGAATGGTTTTTTTTTAAATTACATTAAAAATAAACTAAAACTAAACACTTAAATCGTTGCGAAAAATAAGCATTAAAAATTACAATAAAAATAAAATAAACAAAACAAAAGATACATGTTGCGAATACAAAGTTTTTTAATTTAATCGTCTTCGTCGGTTTGTGTGCCAATGCGTTGAGACAAATCATAAGCGAGTTCTTCGTCGGAGAGCGGTGACGATCGTCCGGTTTGTACTTCTTGTTCGTGTATTTCTTCTTCAATTAGTATTTTTTCTTCAAGTTTTGATTTATCTTGTCTTCGTTCGGCAGCATCTAAGTGGTCTTTTAAACAAATACACACCTCTACCGCTGTTGGAGTTAGCCTTGTTCTTCTTATCGATAAAACCTGCAACTAACAGAAAATGCAGACTCCGAAGCTACCAAGAAAGCTTGGACGGTTAGTAAATCATGGGCCATAGCGGCTACGACTAGAAATTGTGATTCCTTTCCTTTCCACCATGTCATAATATCAAACGATAGAAATTCCTCAGGAGACATAATAGATAAAAAATCGGTTCCAGTATACCTCCCGAGTTCGCTACTTGGGGTGTTACATCGTCTGTCGTTTATTGTTTTCATTTCTCAAAGTGTTATATAAATTAAGCATCGGGTCTCTATTTGAGCTCGACGAACTCGATTTCACGTTCGATGACCGGTGGATGTTTGATGTTATACCATATTTTTTCAAGATAACATTAAACAATTCTTTAAGATAATCACTAAATTGTTGTTTTGCATTAACCGCAAAAAATAGATCTTGTTCATTTAAATCTAAATCATAAGTTATCTCATCAACTAAACTTTCTACCCCCGAAACATTTAAGCACAGGTCTAGTGCGGCGGAACACATAAAAACAGGGGGTAGTTTGGTGAAATATTTTTAAAATTTTTCTTTCATCGGCGCCACCATTACTGAAAATATTTCGTTTCTTTCTTCAAATTCACTTAATTTATGTGTCATTAAATACACTTGATTAAGTGTTAGACAACTTGTCGGATAATAAACCCCCGACAATTTTGTAGTTGCGTTTTTAAAATCCTCTAAAAATTGAGTTATTTCTTGGATATATTCCCAACCCTCTAACGGAAAAAGAACAACCCGACCCCGCATTGCAAGACCATAATGAAAAACATGAAGCGTTTCTTTTTGTCGCAAAGTACTATTAAACATTTTCCAAGTAGAATTTCATCTAGTCGGGACATCCCAATTTGGTCCTAAACAAATGGAATTCTTATCATGACATATTTTTCTATAATTAACATATCGTTTTCTATTAGTTTTAAAAACGTCACGTAACATATTTTTGAAAGACGTTTTAAAATCTTCAACTTCAGGAACGCCAAGACCATCTTGCACAACTAAATTAATAATATGTGCAACACATCTTGAATGAAAAAATACGCCGTCACAAAACGGTTTATATTTTATTTTTAATTTATCAATGGCGGATGTGTTGTTCGAGGCGTTAGCAAATGACATTGAGAAAATTTTGTTTTCTAATTTATATGTTTTGAATACAAAGTCTAAAATTTGAAATAGATTATCACCGGTATGCGGATATCCAAATAATTCAAACGCAATCGTACGTTTCATCATTTGCCACGAACTTGGATCTATCTAATGGGCGGTGACACAAAGGTACGATTCCGGTAAACCGTGTGGGGCGGACCAAACGTCGGTAGTTAAGTTCACACCGGTTTGTAAATTTTCAAATAAAACCTTTAAATCATTTTTTGCTTGTTTCCAAAGTTTTAAACAATTACGTCTAAGAGTGGTGCGACTTACGTGAATGTAGCGTGATTAAAGAGTTTCTTGAATCAATCTTGTTAACCGAGGGTTGTCAAAGTGATCTAACGGTAATCCTTCTTGAATTACAAACTTTGTCATTCTATCTCGAACCACATCTACGCTGAAGTTCCATAAACCACCATCGTTTCCGATTGATGTTTGGTCTTGACTCGGTGTACTTTTCAAAGACTTGCACCATTTGGTCATATGGTTTCTTAAAGTCGAGTTTGAAACCGACTTGAAAAACGAACCACAAGCCTTGCATCGAGCTTTATTTTGACCATTCGACATTTCGCGTAAGTCGTAGTTGCACCAAATCACTTGGTTTCTCGTTGTTGGAAGAATTCTTACAACGGTAGCGACACTTGAGGATCCACCGGTTGAAACGGATGATTCAGAAGCCATTATATAAAATTCAAGAGAATACAAAGTAGAAAGTACGTTTTTTGCGTTTGTTTTTAAGTACGTTTTTGAGCTTTTGAGTGTTGTGACTAAACCATTACACCCACTACCTATTTATACTATCATATAAGGGCAAAATGGTCAAAAAAAACTTGAAAAAAAGGGTAAAAACACCCCCAACGGCTATATGACCGTTTGAAAAAAAAATTCCAACGGCTCGAACAGGTTCCAAACCGGTTTTTAAGGACCGGTTCTTGAACCGGGTTGGATCAAAACCGGTTCCAAACCGGTTTCACTCAAAAAAATCCCAAACCGGTCCCAAACCGCCGTTTTTTTCCGGGTTGGAACCGGTTTGGATTAGTACCGGTTTGAACCCGGTTCGGTTTCGGGTCGCGTCACCTGGTCGGGTCGGATAACCGGGTCCAGTGTGCACCTCTATTCTCAACCCAAGCACTACAACTGTCGACAACCCACTATGCAGCTCTTAAGTTTATGTCTATGTTATTTTATTTCTATTTTATGTCTAATTATTTTTATTTTATTTGACTTTTCAAATGTAGTTGTATTGATCGCTAATGAATGGGAGACGAATTCTTTGAGTTTGCAAAATTTTAAATTCTCAAATCCTTGTTATTCTAATCAGTGGTAGGATTAGAATGTGACCTTGGAGGCTGATTTTTTAATCCTCACTTGGTGTGACTGTATCGGGGAAGGAAGATCAGGTTTTGCCCAGCAAATTCTCGAGTGGTGTAGTTGTAACTTGACGGATACGTTTAATTGTTATTGAAAAAGTGCATTCATTCGGCTTATCTTAAGTCAATTACTGATCCTCTCACTACTAGTTTTAAACATGAAAAGAGCAAAATTACCCTTTTACGAACATTTTTATTTAACAAGTTTATCGTATTGGACTAAAAAAGAAAGAGAATTTAAAGACTGGGGACTATATTCATAAGTTTAAATAATTAGGAACCATATCCAAGATTTAGATTAAATCACAGGGACCAATCTTGAAATTTACTCTATAATCATATTGAAACGTTTGTTTCTAGGGATGTTGGTCAATGCTAGTTTTAATAAGGATGTGTCTTTGACAGTTATTGTAGTTAGTTTTTGTTATGTGTGAACCTTGCATCCAGTAACGGAGCTTGAACTAAAGTAGGGGGGCGGAAGTCACGCCCATGAGAAATTTTTTTGTATCGCTATGTTTCGGGTTATATATTTGGGTAATCGGACCGGTGATTCGGTTCGGGTTAGGACAAATAATAAAAAAACTATAAATATCTAATTTTTATTTTTTATTCAAATGACCAATCTTATACATAAAATTATAAAAGATATATTTAATGATGATGCGAGAGGGAGATGTCTACCTAAAAAAGAGTTACAATTCAGCTTGATCCTGATTACTTTTAAGATATTTGAAATCATCTCCTATGGATTCTAAATCAAAGCTTTCATCATGTCCTCGTAAATAGAGCGTTCATATCTGGCATTTCGATCTTATACTTGTAGTAGTTCAAGAAATTACCTCGATTCTTAGAACTAGAAGATTCATGGTGTTCTCGTAAAGCACAAGTTTGAAATGTCAACCACTTCACTACATCAACTTATGCTTTCAATCATAACCGATTCTTTAATATTAGATCTTCACTTTGCTTCTCAAGAACAATGTGTGATAGTTGCCGGCGGTGAAGCGGTGGAGGTGATCAGTGAGTTGGTCGTCGCTTGTTGTGTGACTTTTTTTGATCTGGCAGTTTTAGGCTAATTTGCGTTATTTCGCTACTAACTAGCTCACTAACTAACCCACCTCCAATTATATGATTCTATCCCAATTTTTTTTAACGGTAAATTATTATGCTTCGGATGAATGGTGTTATCTTAATTGGACACTCATTATTGAGAAAACACTCTGCCTCAACTCTGAGCATTTTGCTCAGAATGTGAGTTGAACTCATGACCTCTCAACATTTACATGTAATGAGTACTTTATCTTAAACAGTTGGGCTAAGGATTATTAGTATTCCATTTCAACTAATACACGTTAATTTTTTTAGTATTATAAATATTTTTACCATATGAAAAAAAATTTGGGAGGGGGATATAGTATATATAAAATTTTAACAGGGTGGACGAATTCAATATATATATATATATACAAATATATAAATATACATGTATACATATATATACATATATACACATATATAAATATACATATATATACATATATATACATATATATATATTATATACATATATATACATACATATATATAATACATATATATACATATACATATATATAATACATATATATATATACATATACATATATATACATATAAATATACATATATATACATATATACATATATATACATATACATATACATATATATACATAGGTAGAGGTTCAACTAAGAATAATTAGTTGCCTAAGTTGCCTAAGAAGGAATAAGGGGATTACATGTGGCACTCTTCAAATTAGGGTTAAAGGGGCATTATGGTCCTAAAACACTCATTAGTCCCTGAAGCTTTATCAAAATGCAGCACAAACTTGAAATCACATTTCAGAAGCCAATGTCAGGTATGGAACGACTACAACCCCTACCATCTCCAAATCGAATATTATATATATATATTATAGTACAGCACAGCCTTGTATATGGGATTTCACATTTATAATAATCATAGTTGACACTTCATTGAACCTCCCATTTTCTTCTCAACACCCCTTTCTCTTAGCTGCTGCTTCTTCTTCTTCTTCTTCTATGTTGCTAGGGTTTAAAAACCACAATCAAAACGATAGATAGCAAGCACTTCTACAAGAGTCACAATATCTAAGAAGATAGCAATAAAGATTGAGATTTGGGTGTGTTGAGCTTTGACTCATGTTGTGGTATTCTCCTAAAGAATAAATTGCCACAAAGATCCAAGCGATACTTCACATATTCCAACTGTTGCAGGTATGTTTCCATTCTTTAATCGAGTTCTTGTTTAGGGTTCCAGTATATCCACTTGTTTAGGGTTATCGTAGGTAAGAATTTTTAGGGTTCTCGCACGTAATAAACGGGTCAGTGTAATATTTGGGGTTTTTGCTAAGGTTCTATCGAGTTTTTGTTATTAATGTAGCGGACTAGCGGGTCAGTGTCATATTTGGTAGTTTTGCTTTGATTCAATCGTTGGGCGTATTTTTGATGGGATTTAGGATATTTCTTGTTGTTTCTTGAATGCAACAGACACTAAAGCAAGCTCAATTTGATTTTACCATTTTATGATTGTTATTTTGCTTTTAATTTGGGTGTGGACAGAACACTCATTTCAGAAGCCTTGTGCTGTTTGTTTCAGAACACTAAAGCCTTGATGCTAACACTAAAGCCTTGATGCTAACAAGAATGTGGTTAGTTACTTTCTATTAACTCCCCCCGTTTTCTGTTTGTTTCAATCCGCTTTTCTGATTTGGATTTGGTGCTTGCTAGAAACATACAATTTTGCGGGACCTAATTTCAAGCTTCTTTTGCATTCACATGTACTTGATTTGTGTAACATTGCTGTTATTTTGCGAATGTACATTACTTTTTAGGTGTCTTGTGCTGTATTGTGCTGTATTCTTGATTTGTGCTGTATTGTGCTGTATTCTTGATTTGTGCTGTATTGTGTTGTATTCTTGATTTGTGCTGTATTGTGTTGTATTCTTGATTTGTGCTGTATTGTGCTGTATTCTTGATTTGTGCTGTATTGTGCTGTATTCTTGATTTGTGCTGTATTGTGATTCGTGCGTTTTGTGCTGTTTTATGAAACACAGCACAGCCTTGTGCTGTTTTTTGAAACACAGCACAGCCTTGTGCTGTTTTTTGAAACACAACACAACCTTGTGCTGTTTTATGAAACACAGCACAGCCTTGTGCTGTTTTATGAAACACAGCACAGCCTTGTGCTGTTTTATGAAACACAGCACAGCCTTTGCTGTTTTATGAAACACAGCACAGCCTTGTGCTGTTTTATGAAACACAGCACAGCCTTGTGCTGTTTTATGAAACACAGCACAGCCTTGTGCTGTTTTATGAAACACAGCACAGCCTTGTGCTGTTTTATGAAACACAGCACAGCCTTGTGCTGTTTTATGAAACACAGCACAGCCTTGTGCTGTTTTATGAAACACAGCACAGCCTTGTGCTGTTTTATGAAACACAGCACAGCCTTGTGCTGTTTTATGAAACACAGCACAGCCTTGTGCTGTTTTATGAAACACAGCACAGCCTTGTGCTGTTTTATGAAATACAGCACAGCCTTGTGCTGTTTTATGAAATACAGCACAGCCTTTTGCTGTTTTATGAAATACAGCACAGCCTTGGGCTGTTTTATGAAATACAGCACTGCCTTGTGCTGTTTTCTGAAATGCAGCACAAAAACGTTAAAAATGTAGCACAACGTCACATAATTTGATTTTTTTTTAAAAAAAACTATAGTAATACTATACTCAAATTAAAGAGAAAAAAATGCTTGATTTTATGGTGTAATTTATTTAAAAAAATAATGTCGTATGAAAAAGTTATTAGCATTTAAAAAAATAGGGGGGAAATTTTAAAAAGTCAACAATTATGGGTAATGTAATAAAATACCCAAATTACCCTTGATTAGTTATTTTTTCTACACTTTGATCTAAGCCCTTAATTAGATAATTAGAAGGCTAAGATTACTTCTTAGCATACTTAGGCAAACATTAATTTTTAGGGGAACCTCCCTCTATATACATATATATATACATATGTAAACACATATACACACACACACACATATATAAAATATATATATATATATATAGAGAGAGAGAGAGGAGGGGGAGGTTTCATTAAAAAATATATTTTACCTAAGAAAGCCAAAAATGATCTTAACCTTTTATTTCTTAATCAATTACTAAGATGATAATATTGTAAATAAAAAGGTGAAATGGTATTTGGATATGTAACTACTTTTATTAACTTTTTTAAGTTTTCCTTAATTTTTTTAAACGTTTATATCTTTTTCATGCTAGATTATTTTTTAAAACAAATTATACCATAATATCAAGCATTTTTTCCACTTTAAATTGAGTATAGTATCGCTATATTTTTATTATAAAAAAACAAGTTATATGAAATTTTGTTGCATTTTAATATTTTTGTGCTATATTTTATAAAACAACACAAAGTTGTGTTGTATTTAATAAAACAGCACAAAGTTATGTTGTATTTAATAAAACAGCACAAAGTTATGTTGTATTTCATAAAACAGCACAAAGTTGTGTTGTATTTCATAAAACAGCACAAAGTTGTGTTGTATATCATAAAACAGCACAAAGTTGTGCTGTATTTCATAAAACAGCATAAAATTATACTGTATTTCATAAAACAGCACAAAATTGTATTGTATTTCATAAAAACAACACAGTTTGTGTTGTTTTGCATCAAACAACGCAGTTTTGTGCTGTATTTTATCAAAACAGCATAAAATTATGTTGTATTTCATAAAAACATCACAGTTTTGTGTTGTTTTGTGTCAAATAGTACAGTTTTGTGCTGTTTTGTTAAATAGCACAGTTTTGTACGGTTTTACATAACATATATGTTCTATGTTGTTTTACGTCAAAACAACAAGGTCTCATGTGTTGTTTCCGTGATGCATTATGTCAAAATATCAAATAACATAGAAATAACACTTTCTTTGCTATTTTAATGTTCACTATTTGCGTTGATATAACACGTTTCGTGTTGTTTGGCGTTAAAACAACAATCTATATATTATTTTGTGTTTGAATAATCAACGTGACAACTAAGTGTAATAAAACGAATGACATTTGAGTATCATTGATCATTGATATCATACTCCGTTATTATTCATTATCTCCAATTACCACTATCATTGACTACCGAATCATTGTCTTAAAATACTAGCGATTAATACCCACCGCTCAAGTTAACATCTCTAATCACCGTTGTTGTATGTAATTATGAAATTTAAGACAACGAGAGACATTTAGGCTTTGGGTGTATTTTGAGATTAATTTTTTATAGGATTTGTGGGTGAAAGAGTGTGTAAAAAAATGTGCTACATTTTTAAAAGGAGAAATGGAATTAGATTAAATGGTTAATAGACCAAAATACCCTTTAACATCTCTAGTTTTATCAGATTTCTTTGGTCTATTAACCGTTTAATCTGATTCTCTTTCTTCTTTTAAAAAGGAAGCACATTTCTTTTACACACTTTGTTCACCCACAAATCCTATAAAAATTAACCTCAAAATACAATCAAAACCTAAATATCTCTCGTTGTCTTAAACTTCATAATTGCATACAACAACTAATCGGTGATTAGAGATGTTAACTTGAGCGGTGGGTATTAATCGATAGTGTTTTAAGACAATGGTTCGGTAGTCAATGATAGTGGTATTTGGAGATAATGAATAATGATAGGGGATGATATCAATGATCAATGATACTCAAATGTCATTCGTTTTATCACACTTAGTTGTCACGTTGATTGTTCAAGCACAAAACAATATATAGATTGTTGTTTTAACGCCAAACAACACGAAACATGTTATATTAATGCAAATAGTGAACATTAAAATAGCAAAAAAAATTGTTATTTCTATTTTGTTTGATATACACCATAGAAACAACACATGAGACCTTGTTGTTTTAACGTAAAACAACATAGAACATGTTATGTAAAATCGCACAAAACTGTGTTATTTGACGAAACAGCATAAAACTGTGCTGTTTGACGCAAAACAACACATAACTGTAATGTTTTTATGAAATACAACACAATTTTGTGCTATTTTGATGAAATACAGCATAAAACTGTGTTGTTTGACGCAAAACAATACAAACTATGCTGTTTTTATGAAATACAACATAATTTTGTGCTGTTTTTATGAAATACATCACAATTTTATGTTGTTTTATGAAATAAGCATAATTTTATGATGTTTTATGAAATACAATATAATTTTGTGCTGTTTTATAAAATACAACATAATTTTGTGCTATTTTATGAAATACAACACAAAAACGTTAAAATGTAGCACAATTTCACATAATTTGTTTTTTTGTAAAAAAATATAGCAATACTATACTCAGTTTAAAGAGAAAAAAATGCTTGATTTTATGATGCAATTTGTTTTAAAAAATAATCTAGCATGAAAAAGCTATAAACGTTTAAAAAAATTTAAGAAAACTTAAAAAAATCAACAAAAGTGGTTACATACCTAAAATGTCATTCCACCTTTTTATTTACAACATTATCATTTTAGTCACTGATTAAAAAATGGAAGGCTAAGATAATTTCTTAGCCTTCTTAGGCAAAATATATTTTTAGTGGAATCTCCTACACACACACATACTCACACACACACACACGCACACACGCGCACACACATACACACACACACACACATATATATATATAATTTAACTATAGGTCCCAAATTTAACACTATTGATGAAAAAATAGCCCCTTAGCATGTTTCACCCCTGCTTGCACCTCTTTCGAAAAATGTTACTCCTGTTGAAACTCGAGAGCTATAAAAAGAGGGTGTTAGTCTTTACTTTGAGACTAATCAATTACAAACACATGTTTTGTTAAAATAATGTATAAATAATTTCAAGATCTCAATGTTGCTACTCAATGTCAATATCGTATGCTTAGGCTTACAAAAGTGTGAGGTGATACTACCCTACTGCATATATTCCTAACAACAATGGACAAGAAAAGCTTTTTTATGTGCGTATTTATGAATTAATCACTTACAATCAATTTGATAATTCATTAATCACTATCATGTTTCTTGGGACACATAAGTTCATCAAACCAATAGTAACAACCACATGCATGTATGAACAACAACTCAAATAACTATAGATTACTAAAGAGATAAATTGTTCACAATCGTGTCATACATCCTCGATTGTAGTTTGAGTTTAGGTTAATGTCATATGATTTAGAAGAAATGAATATACAATATAAGAATATTTGCATCAGACCCAAATTGGCCCCACGTTCCCAATGCCTCGCCCCGTGCACCATGTTTGCATTTTATATAGTATCTACTTCGGTAGCGTCTAGTTGTAGAGATTGATGTTATATTCTTTCTAGGTTTGTCTTTAATATTATGTATGCTTTCACTTGTAGGTATGCTTTTAGTTTTACGTGTGCCTCTAGTCTTAGATGTGTCTTTAGTTTTAATTAGATTTGCCTAAAATACCATATGTGCTTGAGTCTTTATGTTTAGATACAAGAGTGTTAGGGGTTGTATGTCTTTCTTATTTTATGTTTATCTTCCGCTATTAATAAATCTTGTTATGGTATTTGCACTTTGTTGTATGTTTTTACTATTTAACAAAGAAAAATGGAAAAAAACATGTTTTCTTCATGCCTTTGTCTTCTTTTATATTTATTTTCTATTATTAACAAATCATATTATGATATTTTCATTTTGCTGTATGTTTTTTAAGCTTATCTAAAATAAAAATAAAAAAATAAAGTTTTCTTGAACCGAAATCCTATATAAGTAATCTATTTATCTCATAAGATAAAAATAAGATTAATTCTCATCGTACCTTCTCCAAACTAGGAGTCGTAAAATGATCCGACTTTGTCTCCGAATCCAAACTATTAAAAACTTCGAAACCGAAATATCTGACATTTTCAAGGTTGAATTCGAACAACGTCCCGACATACTATAACGTGATTAACGTGAATGAAACCTTTGTTCAATTTCAAATTGTCTTTTTATTCTTCAAGTTTTCTCACATCACATGTGAACACCCACTCAATAATCATCACACATACGTGTTCCCCCTATCATCCACCCACATCACTACACCACCACCTATAAACCCCATTCGCGATCATTCTACACCCTCATTTCAATCTCCTTCGTCGCTAATCGCAACATTCAACACCAATTCATCACTCAAATGGAAGAACAAGTGAAGAACAAGCAGATCACATTGAAGAATTACGTTAATGGCTTCCCGAAGGAATCCGACATGCTCCTCAATGATTCCAACACCATCAGCCTCAAGCTTCCAGAAGGTTCTAATGGCGTTATTGTTAAGAACCTCTATCTCTCGTGCGATCCGTACATGCGTGGAAGAATGAGCGAATCGAAAGGAAGTTACATCGATTCGTTTACTCCTGGTTCGGTCGGTAACTTCGTCTTCATGCGTTTTCTGAATTACGCTATGATTTCTTCTTATTTGTTTTGATTTTGGATGAAATCATGTTGTTTATGCACGATTTGTTCTTAGGGTTATGGTTTTGTGTGATTGAAGTGTGAAATCAGGAGAAAGTGAGGTAATGTTTCGTATGCGAATGTGATTTTGTGCAGCATTATGATTTCTTTGTGTCAATAAGTATAGCTTGAGGGGCTGGTGGTAAGAAGGGAGTCCTAAGGAAAAATTGGCTTAGATAAATTATAGGTGATTGACGTGCCACTAGTCCATCCGCTCATCTCCGTTACTCAAGTAAGAAACCCGATACCACTTCCGGAGGAAACTCATATTAGTTGAGTAAACCCCCAGCCCATCTAAAACTCCATTTTATTTTTGTCTTTGGTCACATGTGGGCTTGAACTCAAGACTTCCACCTGAGATTTTGGATACTCATCTTAACCACCTGAGCTAACGATCATTGGTATGTAAATACTGAAGGGTTAAGGGTTCAAGTCTCACTCTAATAAAAAATGCTAAGAGTTGAGCCTTGGGGTATTCCCAGACCCTGAGAGGGTTGGGGGTACGGTCCTAGTTGGGAAACGGATAGATGAGTCCGATTAAAATAACACTTATTCTCTGAAATAGGGTCGTACATTTGCTGTTAAAAAAAATTATAGGTGTTGTTGTTAAACAAATTACGTATAGTTATACCCTAACCCCAGAGCATAAGGGGTGTCTTTGAAGGGTGGGAGGGGTGGGGTAGGTGACTGTCCAAGGCCCGATTTGATCTTCCAAGGGACTGAAATGTTAAAAAAGTTTTTTTATATTATATATATATAATTAAACCTATGGGTCATTAACAAATCTAATAGCAATTTAAATATTTACTAAATTAAACCTTAGAACGCATTAACATTTTAATTAGTTTAGCTCACCACCGATTACATAATCCAAACCCTATTTAAAACCCGAATTTTAAAAATAAAGTGATTATAGACTTTTTAGATTATTTTGCTACAATACTTTTATTTTGTTTATTCGTATAACAATTATTGTCGTATTATATATTTTTTTCATAGAAATTATTAACTGTATTATAGGAGCCCATTATTTTCTACTCTCTCAGGACCCAAAAACTTTGACGATTCTCGAGGACGGCCTTGCAGAATAGTTGCTTAAGATGGCCTTTTGGTCTAGTTACAGAGGGTGTTTATCTCCACTAAAGTGGTGCGGGTCAAGCCTATAAAGTGAGCAATATGTGAATTTTGGAGGGGGTTAATAATTTCCCTAAACAGAAGAAATGAAGCTGGCTTTTTCTCATTTAATCGTATTTCTTAGATTGCTACATTAGACATTCTCAGATCATTATTATTACTTTAGTCGATATGGACAAAAAGTTGAGTAGCTACAGCACATACTAGAGTGAATAACAAAAATTCCCTATGCTATAATATGTTGGTTCAGGCCCCAATCCACACACACGAAACACTCAATTTACTGCTTGAACTCTCTTATTGTTCATTCATGATCAACATTGCAAACTTAGGGTCCTCTGGTAGCTATGTAAAATGATAAAAAGAAAATGAAGAGACTAATGAATGGTTACTTGATGAAGAAGGCTGATATGTAAAAGAAACGAGAGATATGCAGTTTTTGCTTGTACGTAAGCGTTATGCGGTTGTATGTAGTACATGAAGCTCTTGCTTCTTGCCTCTCGCTTTTAAAACCAATTACTAGTTAGGGAGTGGAGTGGAGTAATTAGGCATTTAGGTAGATGGTATATCACTTTGTTCAAGCCATGAACTTTTATAATTGCTTTAGATAACAAGAACCCACCACCAGTTAAGTGATGTTGTATAATAAAGCCAATGTAACTACTTTGATTACACCAACTAACTCTAACATATAACTGAAGGAAATCATTTTACTATGTCAGCTTGTGTTTTGATGTAATCTTTACCACCTTGCAGCCTATATCTGGATATGGAGTAGCTAAAGTTATTGATTCTGGGCATTCTAACTTCAAGAAAGGTGACCTAGTTTGGGGATTTACTGGATGGGAGGAATACAGCATTATCAACGCTCCCGAAACTCTATTCAAGATAGAACATACCGATGTGCCTCTATCTTACTATACAGGAATTCTTGGTATGCTTTTTGTCTAATTGATATTGGTTTGGATATGTGTGTATGCGCGTAAAATGACAAGTACGTATATTAAGTAGAGTCATGGCCCATGGGACATTTAGCAAGTTGTAGAAGCAATTAAAACATAAATGAAAGGATCCAGGCTGCAGAAAGATCACAAGCATGTGCAATTGCACTGTGGGTCAGAAATTATGGTTGTTAAATTGAAGTATGGTCTAGTTTATGGCATCTAACACAATAAATGCTGTCTCTGAGAGCCTTGTGCTTAGTACCCATAAATGAATAATTGATTCTATTTTGCTATTACTGAATTGTGTTTTAGATATTTAAGTAAAGTTAAAATTCTTATTAAATCACATAATATATAGTCCAACATGTTAATTTTCAGGACAATATTGATTATATTAAACTTAATGTAGTTTATATGTTTACTTGTAATTATAATTGTGACCAGTAACATTATACTTCTTGAATTTGTCATATGTAATCATGGGTTAGAAATGGTAACTATGGTTTGGTGGTTGTCGTTAGGTTAACCGTAGTAACAATCAGTTTTTTTTGGCCCCAACAAACCGTTACCCTCAGTGTATATATAGCATGATCCGAGACAATGATCATCATCAAGAAATCACAAAATTTCCTTTGTCGAATTCTTGTTTCTATTATCAAATATCTGTTCATCGTTTTCACCAAAAATCAGCCAAAGAATCATCCTTTGATTCTTGAACTCCAACACTTATTTGTTCATGAAAAGTCCACTCCATTAAAGTATGCACTGGTGAATAGAAGCGGCAATGAAGGTTCTTCATGTCTCTTACCTTTTCATAGAGAAGTGAATTTCCTCCCATTTACTTCAAATGAGTTGACTCGGGCTCCGTTTTATCTCTAACAAGTTAGGCAGCTAATATGGAAAATTAGCTAGAAAGAAAACATGTCAAAAGCGAGTGTGCTTTTAATGCATAGAAGTTCTTTTATTATGTTACTTACAAGATCAGATTACAACCGAAATAATATACTATTTTTAACCATGCGTGACGCTAAATATATTTATAAAAAAATGAATTGGACAATAAGTGTTTTGGGTCAACCCGGCACTGTAAGCCCATTTTACCTCTACCTTCTAATTTTTACCTTTGAATTGTTTCTAGGTATGCCTGGTATGACTGCTTATGTTGGTTGCTATGAGATTTGTGCTCCAAAGAAAGGAGAGTATGTCTTTGTTTCAGCCGCTTCAGGTGCAGTTGGTCAGCTCGTTGGTCAGTTTGCAAAGTTGTCAGGATGCTATGTTGTTGGGAGTGCTGGTACAAAGGAGAAGGTCGGTGTGTTTTTTAACTTTTATTACAGTTTATACTATATAAATGCTGCGCGTATGATTAACTTATCTTCTTTATGAAATTAGCTATGTTGGTTTCTGATTTCTTTTCGTACCTACAAACAACTGTTAATTCCTTGCTACACCATAAATTTGTTTATTCTAATGTCATGATAATCGTTATTTTTTTGTATCTAAATCATTTTTTGTATGTGTATTTCATCACCTAAGGTTGATCTGTTGAAGAATAAATTTGGATTTGATGAGGCTTTTAACTACAAGGAAGAGCAAGACCTAGATGCAGCTCTAAAGAGGTTAGTTAGCCTGCAACATAGTTGTCTCCCCAATATGATTTTTAAGAAAATCGTTAAAATGATAAATGTCATCCAAACTGTTATTTTAATGATACAGCCTCCTAAAACTGTTTTATGTTAAAAGACTATTATCAAATAGTATAAATTTTGTTTTTGTACTTGCCACACTGAATATTCATAATTTTTTTCTAGAAGTTATGGACAAAATGTGTTCCAAGTCAATCCAACAAACCCAATCCGCTTTGACCCATTTAAAAAGTAGCCATTTTGATCTTTTACCCGACCCACCCAATTTTAACCAAGATAAAGCAGGATCATAGTCGAATTAGTCTTTTGAGATGTTTTTCCTAACTCAATGTCGCAGGTACTTTCCCAATGGAATTGATATTTACTTTGAGAACGTTGGTGGAAAGATGTTGGAGGCAGTACTCTCAAATATGAGAACAAACGGTCGGATTGCAGCGTGCGGGATGATTTCACAATATAACCTAGAGCAAGGGGAGGGGGTGCGCAACCTATTTCACATAATAGCAAAGAGCGTGCGCATGCAAGGGTTCATTGTGTCTCAGTACTATCACTTGTATCCAAAGTATATGGAAATGATTATACCTTTGATAAAACAAGGGAAGATCTGTTACATTGAAGACATTGCTGAAGGCTCGAGAGTGCACCCGCAGCTTTGGTTGGGCTGTTTTCTGGCAGAAACGTCGGCAAGCAAGTGGTGGTTGTGGCCCGTGAATGAGTTGAGTTGATGTTTTTAGGCTTTGTCGATAATGATACAAACATATATACATACATACATATACATATGGTTGATGTTATTAGGAATTATGGGCAATTTGTTTGTATGCATGTGTGAAGACATGGAAGATTTGTTACATGCTCAGGTGGTGCGGCGTGTGATTGCCCTTTTAACGTGGTTATATAAACGTATGTGTTAGTAACGACTTGATTGTGTTCTACTTGTGTTGTGTGTTCTCTGTGTTGTATCTGAGCTCATAATAATCAATTTGTGTCAAGTATCGAGTAATTGAACTTGGTTTCTCCGGGCTCTTAACAAGCAAGTGCCTCCACTTATGTTGCTCTAGCAACTACGGCACCGAAGAAAGTCAATTCATTAGGGTGTCATAAGCCATTTCGTGTTGGTTCATAGCCTGAATCCTTTGGTTCAAGAAAGGTTTAGCAACTTCAACTCGAGAACAGTTTAGCGAGCAAACAAGCAATGAAAGATAAACATAATGTTGATGGTTTAGCTTAATGCCTTAAGGAATCCGATGTCATCTTCTACCCTCCACCGCAATTTAAAACTTTCTATTGTTGTTCATGTTATGAACCTTTATATATCAGTCACCAGTAATCCGTAGGTGCCTTAACTCATGGTTCGGTAGGTTGCTTGTTCTTCATCAGTTATCTAAAATATATCGTAATTTCTAATTTTCTCTTTCATTTCATGGGAACACGGTTTATTGTGGTTTGGAGCACACAAATGACTAGAAATCCACTGATAATCATGATTCTAGCATAGAGGTGGTAATATGCAGAACCGAACTAGACGGCCAGTGATCGGATAGGAAACGGAACGTAAAACAGGTCTAGTTGAGTGTATTTAAACCATTCTCATTTGAACTAGTCGGTTACCGGTTTGACGGGTTGAACAGGCGTACCGGACCAATATCAATATTTTTTACTTTTTTTTTTATTTTTTTCCTTATAGATCTCATTTCTAGTTTGTTGCTACTTCATGCTTTATATTTTGTTTATTTAAAACTTCATATTATATTGTAATTGAAAACCCACACCATAAGTTAAGATAGTTTACTCTTTTGTTTTAAATTAGGTATAACTATATTATTTTAGTTTTTGAAGTATTATAACATCAATTCGGTTTTTAAAACTAGTCTGACCGATAAACAATAAACCTATAAAACTAATAATTTGATTACAAGTTTGGTTATAAAAACATTACTAATAGCAGTGCTACATCCCATACTAAAGATGGTATAAATAGATGTTATAAATTATACCATAACAAATAGCAACTATTGTAACATGTTTATAAGATCTTCATCCACTACTCTCCTCGAAATTATGAAATAATATTATTATGCTTCGGATCAATCATCAACGTGAATAAAATTATAAAAAGTCAAGTGGCAAAAACACTTACTAGAGTTAATGGCAAATAATTTATAAATATTATAACAATTTAGCCATTAACATATACTAAAACAAGAGTGGTTGATATTAAACGAGTGACAACAATCACTAGAATCAAAACTCAAATTTATGTAGAAATGCATGGTTATGCTTCTGCGAACTTTTGTTGGGTTGTTTTCATGAGAAATGTCGTGTAGCAAGTGGTGGTTGTGGCTCATGAATGAGTCGATTTGTTTAGGCTTTGGCCTCATATGATATATACACGTCTTTAAGGGTATACCTTAACTGAATGGTTGTGCGTTCAAATACTGTATAGTACAGTTATAGTAATTTTATGAGTGGAGCAAGTGTATAGTAAATTGGCCTCGTATAAATAAAAGTCAAATTGAAGTTTAATAATTCAAACTATAACTTATTAGCCAATAATAATCTGTACCATCAATTTTGCCAACAATAATCCTAACCTTTTTTTTGTTGTCGAGGACAATCCTATAAGCATAATCATTTATTAAATTACACTTGATTGTTACTTGATTTTGCTTACGATTATAATTGTGAATAAAATAGGAAAACATACAATGAAATAAAGTGAAAAATGAGTGGAAATCAAGTGTAAATCTATGATAATAATGCTACTATGATTGTTCTTGACAACAAAAATTAAAATTAAGATTATTACTGGTCAAACTTATAGTATGGATTATTATTGCTCTATAAGTGATAGTTTTTATTATTAAAATACAATTTACTCAAATAAAAAAACGAAGCCATGTAGTAACCATAGTGTCACGTGATATGAGTATTTGATCAATTCTAATTAATGGTTAATTAAGATAAGAGTGAGGTCACATGGACTCCATTCTCATGTAAATTTAGATAAGGGTAATAGTTACTTGTTGATGATTTTTTTTATTTTATTAACCATAGAATTAAGTATATTTTTATAGCTAATTAAATAGGACGTTACTATATGTCTTCTTCTAAAAATAAACCTTTTAAAAGCGTGTTAAACTTGAGGTGGATACAACAGTTCGTCAAAATTGTTCTAATGATGCATCAGGGCTTTTTTGATGTGCTATCATATACAGAGATGTGTCAAACGCGTGTAAGGTCGTCGTTAGTATTTTATGTTTTGATAAACGCATTTACTCACCACTTCTTATAACACGTGACACGTGGCTTGTCACACTTCTAAGTTCTAAGGGCTATAGGGATTTTATTCTAACATATCTCATCAGTCATCATATAATTATATATCATTGGTGTCATTATGAATTATGTATGTTGAATATGAGTTGACTTGGTCAAGGAGAATGAGTTTGGATTTTGGAAGCAATAAATATGTGGCAAGTGGTTGATACATATAATAGTGGGTGTAGGGTCATTGCTTTCCACTTGTAAAATATTTATGGGTATCTGATTTATGAAATAATTGAGTTTTGTCTTAATTGGTAACTTGACTTGGAACCCAAAAATTATGGGTCAGTCACTATTATATTTTTATTTTATTGTTGGACGGCTTGGATCATTTACTCTTCATTAATGGCTTTTAATGTGGATATGTTAGTGTTTAAAAATATGAGTTGACCTTATTCAGGCCAAAGTTGCTAGATTTTATAAAAACACGTACATCTTAGATTTGTAGAAACAACCTTAAACCTCTTAATACAATTTAAGTATATACTTGTAAAACTATTCGTAAAGGTTAGTGATAGTGATGAAGAATTGGTGTCACGTAGGCGTCACGTAGGCGTCACGTAGGCGTCACGTAGACGGTGATTGTATTCACTATACATGTGTCCAAGGATGTAATGGTGTTTTGTATAAATGTGAAGTTTAATTTAAAGTAAATTGTTATTTTCGTCACTGACATTTTGTTGAATTTGTCATTTCAATCCAAATGTTTGTTTTTTTATCATTTCAGTCACTATAGTTTACCAAATGTTATCATTTTCAACTTTACTAACTCTGTTAAAAATGAAGGTATTTTAGTATTTTTCAACATCCTAATTATCCAATTATAACAAATTAATCAATTAATATTCAATCAAAACTAAAAAACATATGAAGCGACTAGTGAGACCGGACGCTTCGATTTAAAAGTTTAGATTAACTTTAACTCATGGTGTTTGATTGAGGTCTGTTGTGCAATTTCAATTGATCTTCACGTTTTATTCGAACGTACACTGTTGTTTGATTGAGATCTACTGTTGTTGCATTTTGTTTGATTGAGGTCTGTTTTTATCACGTTCAAACAAACGTTACAATAACATACCTAAATCAAACAAAGCATGACAACAACAGACCTCAATCCTACAACAACCCTCAATCGAATAAAAGTACATGTTAGAACAAAATGTGAAGATAAGTTGAAATCTCACAACAGACCTCAATAAATCAAAACTTTTAAATCAAAGCGCTCGGTCTCACTACTCACTTCATGTTTTTTTAGTTTTAATTGAATATTAATTGATTAATATTTTTTAATTGGATAATTATGGTGTTTAAAAAGGCTAAAATACCCTCATATTTAACTGAGATCTTAACGTAATTAGTGGAGTGGATGTAAATGACAACATTTGATAAATTACAGTGACTGAAATAGCAATAAAAAGTTTTTGAATTGAAATAAAAAATTTAACAAAACGTCAAGGATGAAAATAACATTTCACTCTTTAATTTAAATAGAAGATGATGAGGTGCGGTATTATGGTTGTTAAAAAGATAAAATTTATTTTCTTGCCACTTTACTCGTAATACACTCACGCTTGACCATTTCACACGTGTGTTATAAATTTAAACGCAAAGCACATTTGTAAGAAACAGTCACCAATTTGTTTAGACGATAAGGTCATTGGCAACACATCTTTTAAATATATGTAAAAATACTAGCGAGAATCAAATATTATACAATATATGTTATTTTTATATTGTCTATTGTATATGCTGAGATATTTAAGGTTGAAGTTACTGAAAACATATTTAACTTTTGATTAGACTATTTGATGAAAGTGCTTTCGAAGAATAAAGTTTCTAATCGCTAGTCCAACTACCAAAGACATAGTTCGCTGCAGTCAAATCGTGAGCTTTCGAGAGTCTAGGTACTTCTGATACACATATTCATTCTGAAGAATAGACAGTTTTTGATTTATTGCACACCTCCGGTTGACACTTTCGCTTCTGATGAGCAACCAAGCAAGTGAAGGGCCGCTGACTCATCCAATTGTCTTAGGGGTGCAAACGAGCCGATCCGAGCCTGAGCTCGTATGGGCTTGAGCTCGGCTCGTGATGACTTAAGAGAGCTCGAGCTCGGCTCGTTTCGAGCTTTATTTTTAAAGCTCGAGCTTGGCTCGACAAATACTTTTTCAAACTCGAGCATGGCTTGAGCTCGGCTCGTTTATTTATTTAAATATTAGTTTTAGTATTTTATATTTAATTTTGATATATATTTATAATTATATATTTTATATATAACATTATTCATATTATTTAATTTTTTTGTCATGACTTTATATATAATAAATATTATTTATATAATATAATATAATATATTTAATAAATTAACTAAAAATATATAAATAAAAAGCCCGTTTAGGTTCGCGAGCCGACTCGAGCTCGGGCTCGAGCTCGATAATTAAATGAGTTTTTTTTCAATCTCGAGCTCGGCTCGGGCTCGATAAAGCTCGGCTCGTTTTGAGCTTTTTATCAATCCGATCTCGAGTAGCTCACAAGCGGCTCGGCTCGTTTGCACCCCTAAATTATCTTCATTACTTGAGTATGAAACCTTGAAACTCTAGGTTGACATGTTCCCAAATGAAAGTTTGTACATTAGTGTGTCCCTGCCAGTCCTGAACTTGAGATTACTTTTAAAAAAAACTCTATCATAGGTGAGAAAACCCACTAGCCCAACCCGAAGCCCATTTCTAATCACATGTGAAACTTATACACATATCCTTTATATTTTAATAAAAACTTGAACATCTCTTTCTTAAATCTTAACCACTTAGACACGAAAATTGTTGCACCTCAACAGCACATCTGCCTTGGTTGCTCATCGGAAGCGAAAGCGTAGAGTAAGTTGGAAGTTGGTTGCTCATTCAATAACTAATTAGTGTTTGTTTCACCATCAAATATCAATAACCACATTAAATTACTTAATCTTTTAAATAATATCCCTTTGGGCCTATAATTATATCTCTAAAACGACCATCTCACAATGCTTTAGTTCTACATTCACTATAAAACCTTAAATTCTAATCACTTCGAAAAAAAATCATTTCTTCATACTATCATAACATCAATACTCTAGAATGCGTAAAATTTGCTACCCAACCAATAAATGAATAAAAAAACATCTTTTCATATAAAATAAACATCCTTCAACTATAACTTAACATGTACCCTCATCATTTCATAAATTCAAAATAAAAAATAGACAAATTGGATATTAATAATCCAAACTATTACTTATTGGTCAATAATAACCATTACTATTAATTTGACCGGTAACACTCTTAACTTTCACTTTTATTACTAACAATAGTCCCAATGATATAATTTTCATTTTTTTACGTTTAATTTGAACTTGATTCCGGTCGCAATAATGATTATGAATGAAATGAAGAAACATACAAGTTAAACTGAGCCTAAATCAATACAAATCGAGCGTAAAAATTTAAAAGTTATGTCACTAGGACTGTTGTTGGTAACAAAAGTGAAAGTTGAGAGTGATACAGACTAAATTAATAGTATGAACTATTATCAGATAACAAAAGTGAAAGTTAAGAGTGATACAGACTAAATTAATAGTATGAATTATTATCGGACAGTAGGTAATAGCTTAGATTATTAAAATCAAATTTGTCAAAAAATATAACAATATTATATGATAACAATAAGAGTAAATTACGCTTTTCGTTCCTGTGGTTTGGTGGTTATAACGCTTTTCATCCAATAGTTTAAAAACGCCCGATTTAACCACTGTGGTTTAAAATATGTTACAATCAAGTCTAAGACACTAACTCACATCTAACTTTTCTGTTAAGTGTATGCAAAAAGACAAAAATACCCTTGGACTTAAATTGTTACTTACACACACTCACTCTCTCCCTTCATCCTCTTCACAACCCTTTATCCCCCTCCATCACCACCACTGCCATTACCGCCACCATCGCCTCCGCCTCCATCACCACGTTCTCCTACGCCAACTGCCGGAGCTTCACCGCCGCACACGGCCTCGCCGTTAGAGCAATCGCCATTGAAGTTGAAGTCCCCGGTCCAAACCAAGACCACCGTCACTTCCATACACCACTGCTGCCACCCTCGAGCGACCACCTAACTGATACCACACCATAGTGACCACCTAACTGCCACCACCACTCAGTCACCGCCCCCACACAGGCACACAGCCACCGCCACCGCCACATAGCCACCGCCACCACATGTGCATACAGCCAACGCCACCGCTACCATACAGCCACCGCCACCACCATTACACAGCCACACAACCACTGCCACTGCCACTACACAGACACACAACCACCCACCGCTACCGCCACCACACATCCACACAACCATCAGAACAAAAATTCCACCACCACCAATGCCATAACGCAAAACCCTAAAAAACCCAAATCCAAAATCCCGAGGCTTTCACAGTGTGATTCGTTAGATATGGCTACAGATTCAGTAATCGAAGCTCGTTCTCGAGTTCCTAGGGTTCCGAAACCTCCTCCTCGCCCGTCGATGTCATCGTCTTCGTTATCATCATCATCTTCCAGCAGCTCGTTAAGCAGCTCATCGGAGATGGCTTTAACGGAGCAACAAGTTCCTAAAAACTCAAATCCAAAATCCAAAACCCCAAATTGAATGTCAAGAAGAACACGAATCGGATCCAACAAGAAGGAGATGTAGGTTCGTCAGTTGGCTGTCGGTGATGGTACTGATTCGGATATGGGCGATTGGCAGGTGATGGTAGCCGGCGGGTGGTGGCGATGGAGGTTGCTGGTGAGTGGCGTGTGAAGGTGGTTCGGATGTGGTCAAAGGAAAAGAAAGTGGGTTAAGGTATAGTGGGGTGGAGTGGGACCCACATATTGTTTATTTGTAATATAATAACAATTTTAGTTCAAGGGTATTTTCGTCTTTTTCAAAAAAATTAACGGAGAAATTGGATGGAGTTAACGGTTTGTACTTGATTGTAACATATTTTAAATCACAGTGGTTGAATCGGACATTTTTAAACTATTGGATGAAAAGCGTTATTAACCACCAAACCACATGAACGAAAAACGTAATTTACTCTAACAATAATAACAAGAAAGGTTGCCGACAAAAGCCTTTAGAAATAAAAGGGTCTAAAACAAAAATAAACGCTACAACGATTTTCACGGATAAACCGAGTGGCAGAGAGATCAACACAGAGATTTACAGACAATTTCACACTTTCTTTTCATCATAATAATAATTCATCATCAATATAACAACAACAATCATCATCATCCTCATCGCATTTCACTCAAATTCAATCAATCATTCCACCGTTTACAACATTCCATTCAAACCTCCAATCCCCCAATCGGGAGCTCCAAATCAGCTCTCGATTGCACCAATCATGGTCTAATTCATCACCCAATCGATCGATTGATTGATTCTTCTGATTTCGATCAATATAATTGAAATTAATCGACACCCATATCGTTATGGAGCGAGCAGCGCAATTGAAACGCGGGATCTCGCGTCAATTCTCCACGGGTTCGATGAAGCTCTCGGCGAAGTTCAGCTTCAAGCGGCAGAGTTCGATGGACCCACGATCGAACAACGTGAGGTTTCGATTCGGTCGGCAATCGTCGCTTGACCCACTTCGTCGAACACCCACGAAGGATGATGATCTCACGCTCCCTGGGACCCTGGATTCTACTATGCAGCTGCTGTTTGTTGCCTGTAAAGGGGATGTTCAGGGGGTCAGAGATTTGCTTGATGATGGGGTTGATGTTAATAGTATTGATCTTGATGGGCGTACGGCTCTGCATATTGCTGCTTGTGAAGGGCATGTTGATGTTGTTCAGCTGCTTTTGAGTCGTAAGGCTAACATTGATGCTCGTGATCGGTGGGGCAGCACGGTATACATCTGGTTTAATCATGTTTGAATTGAAAATGATTGAATTTGATAAATTGATGAGTTAGGATTTGATTTTGACATTGATTAGCTTAAATTCTAACAAAATTGTGTTGAATTGTGTTCTAAAATCTGTTTTTTCGTTTCATTTGAGGCAAGATTGCTCATAAGAAATCAAGATTGATTCACTTGATTATTGATTTTGAGATGGGATTGTTTTGGGTTTTCATGTTTATTTTGTTTGGGTTGTATTGATACCAATATGTATTTGTTTACTGATGACTTTTATCGTGAAAGGCTGCTGCTGATGCTAAGTACTATGGGAATGTGGAGACATACAATCTATTGAAGGCGCGAGGAGCTAAAGTTCCGGTATTTTGTGGTTAATGTTTTTAGTATGTTGGTGCTTTCTATTTGGGATGTTGTGATGAATATGTTTCGGTTTTGGTAGAAAACTAGAAAGACACCTATGGCTGTTGCGAATCCTCGAGAAGTTCCGGAGTATGAGCTCAATCCTTTAGAGCTTCAAATTCGCAAAAGTGATGGCATCTCAAAGGTAAGATTGTTTTTATTCCAGTATAGTTTTGTCTCTAGATTGGGAGAAGGGTACATGTTGGAAGATGAGCAGGTTGGGTAACGGGTCAGTACAGGTTTATGATGAAACTAGTCATATGTTAATACGGGTCAGGTTGCCCACATTCATTTTTGTCCAATTTTAGATTTTTTTAAATAATTATTGTGTTAATTACATTTACAAAGACAAGATTATAACAGTCCTAATCAAATCCGTTAGTGATATGATTTAGGAGGTTGTAACCGTATTATACGCTAAAAGTAGACTTTGGATAATTTTCATTACGTTTGACCCGTTTTCCTTGTGTTGCATTAAGAAGCTAATGAACATCTTCAAATTCCAGGCATTGCCCGACCTTTAATATGACATCAAATGAATGATTGACTTTGATTCATGATCAGTTTATATAAATCACTGAACCATCTGTATACACACATGTCTGTGTGTGTTTGAGTGTATACACACATTATCTCACATGTCTGTGTGTGTTTGAGTGTATACACACATTATCTGACTTTTATGGATTATATAATTCTCTCATTCTATCTAGAAGTTTATATGAACATTTGTACATTTTGACAGGGAACCTATCAAGTTGCTAAATGGAATGGCACAAAAGTTTCAGTGAAGATACTAGACAAAGACAGCTACTCTGACCCTGAAAGCATGTATGTGGTTGGATATCCTTTTTTCATCTGTTAGCTTTTTTTATACAAACTAGATGAAATGTTCATTTATACATGAACATAAAAGTTATAACCATACCACAGATGTTTTTTTTTAATCATAGATTTGGATAAATGGGCGGGTTGGGTAATGCGTCAATACTATTAAATACTGGCGTGGTTAGGTTGATCCAAACAAACCAATATGCTTCTTACCCGAATAAGTACAGCTTGTGATATGAACATATAAGTTTTATTCTTTTAAGTATAATCTATTTTTTCTAATAAAGTTAACTAGAAGGTTTTATGCACCAAAATCACACTTATATTAACCCACTTGATATGTTTCCTTTTTAACTATTCTTTTTAATTTGACTATTAATATATAACTATATCCACTTATAATTTGATCTGATAGGGACCCGCTAGTATTTAATTTTATGAAGCAAATGATTATTGGCTGTCTTTATAGCAATTTTCAAAGTCACAGTACACATCTAGCCAAGTTCCAGCCATTTATGTTTGACTTTTCTATTATTGTATTTGACTTCTGCACTTTGGAATTTAGAGGTGTGGCAGGTGTCAGTTCAGATCTGTGAATTGGTCGATTTGTGTTATGATTAATCTTTGTTGGGTCAAATGGGCAAAATTATGAAAATAAAAAACATATATTTAAAAAAAAGATTAGATAATATGGGTTGAAAGGGTCCAGCATGTCAATCACCCAAATTGTTTTTTAATTCATCCTAAAATTCCTTTATTCAAAAGCCAGAGTATTATTATAATAATTTGGATTTTGAGATCATATTTAATGCATTATTTACTTATGGATATTGATAATAAAGTCAGATTATTATTGTAGTAATTTGGATTATAAGATCGTACTTAATGCATTATTATTGTGGGTCAGTTTAAACTGTTTTGGCCTGTAATTCAAGGTTTCATGTTTTGTTCCAAACTCATGTTGATCTTTTACCCAACCTGCCCAACCTCTGTATATTGGCTTCACTTTACACACTAATAACTAGCGTTACACTTCTTTTTATTCGTAATAAACGCAGAAATGCTTTCAAATATGAATTGACATTGTTGGAGAAGGTGCGGCATCCTAATGTGGTTCAGTTTGTTGGAGCTGTCACCCAAAATGTACCCATGATGATTGTTTCTGAGTATCACCCCGGAGTAAGTCAAAGAAAACTTAATAATAATAACCAGAAAGGGTTAAATACTAAAGTAAACAGTCTTGATTTCATGAAAAATTAAACACTTGAATTCATGATGAATTTTCAGGGTGACCTTAGATCCTATCTTCAAAAGAAAGGACGCTTGTCGCCATCCAAAGCTCTTAGATTTGCTCTTGATATTGCCAGGCAAGTAGACTGTTACGCACGTGTTTGTAAATTCAGTTCATGTATCAAAGAAGGGGTAATTTAAATCCATCTATGAAGTAAAATGGGTCAATTCGAATTGTATATGATTAATAATGGGTCAATGCGGTAAAATCTATAATATTAGCTATAAGGGAACATATCAAATAGTTTAATTATTCAGTAACATAACTAATATAAGCTGATTATTCACTGATTTTGCCTATTCTTTACTTTTTATTTGACACTTTCACATCTAAATTGAATGTGATTTGGCAGGGGAATGAATTATCTTCATGAATGTAAACCAGACCCAATCATTCACTGTGATTTAAGGCCAAAGTAAGGAAGCTAATATAAGTTGATTATTCGTTAACATAACCTGTATGAGTTGTGATTTGAGATTTTTTTAATATTGAAATTTTGGTAAGGTGCCAGAAATATTTTGCTGGATAGTGTGGGCCAGTTGAAGATTGCAGGATTTGGGTTAATCAGATTGTCTAAAATTTCACCTGATAAAGCAAGATTAACGCGACCTTTTACCGTTGATGAATCAAGTAAGTCTCGAAAAACATGAAGATTATTCTTTTACCATTGATGTTATGTTTTGTAGCATAGTTATGACTTATGACCAAAAAAAGGTGAAACATCACATTGTATATCATCAACATTGAGACTGACTTCGAATATTATAAATCTGAATAACTGAATCTGGGTGTCGCTTGTAGATTTATACATCGCACCAGAGATTTATAAAGATGAACTATTCGATAGAGGTGTGGATGTGTACTCTTTTGGCCTTATTTTATACGAGGTAACTTTTCTTATACTCGTTAAATAGATGTAGATCTTCAGTTACGCAGCTTCTAATAACAAATTCACGTAATCGCATAAGAATATTAATGGTTGAGTATGGGAAGGGTATTGGGTACTTGAGTATTACCCACGGGTATTGGGTATATGTGTTACATTTCATATAATCTATAAACCTGAGGTGGCAAATTCAACCCATTTATGGGTAGATAAGTTGATTTGGAAAATCATTTTGTCTGAAGTGAATGTGAAAGTTAAGGTTTTAACTAAGATGGAAAGTTGCCAAACGGATCAAAGGTGCCAGAGTTGCCCAAAGTGTCTTGAAAATGTGTAAGACCTTGTAAATTAGTAATATGATTTAGTCTATGTAATGCATTAGTTAGTTAGTTATAAATAAATAAATAAATGACAATAGTGGTTGTGGATTGGCCCGACTACACACAACTCATGAAAATTCTACGAAATATATGTGTGGACTCAAGCCTAACATGTTAGCCAAACCGCCTGACCCAACCATTTTGTCATCTCTTGTATAAAGTAATATATCATATCATTTTGTCATCTCTAATAGAAAGTAATATATATCATATCATATATTTGCATAAATCTATAAATCTCTTTTTGTATTTCATTATTTTCATCGTATCATATTGTAATAGTTGTTTTGTTAGCTTCATGAAAATTAAAGATTATCTTACAACATTTATCTCAAACTTTGATATTCATTTTGTTTACAATGGCATTAGATGATGGAGGGCATCCAACCATTTCATCCCAAGGCTCCCGAGGAGGTTGTTAAGCTGATGTGTGTAGATGTCAAGAGACCATCATTCAAGTCAAAATCTAAATATTATCCTCCAGACTTAAAAGAGTGAGTCATTTTGTACACATCATCTTCAAAATGGTTGGCACAGGTTCAAGTCAAGAGTGGAATTTTGTTGTGTGGGTTGAAATGGGAGGTAATGGGTTCGGGTCAAATGGGTAGTTTCTTGTTCTAGTTGGGTTGACCCAAAACATGTTATGTCAATAATTCTTTAAATAATTAGCATTTTAATTATGATGTTGAAGTTTACAATGTTTTAAACTTTTAGTAGTAATCTTACTTCTTTAATAAAAAAATTATGTGTTCAAAATGCTTTGGGGACTTTTGGTCTGATTGACCATCTGACCCGTTTCCTTTTAAGCTATTTTTCACCCGTCAAGATTATAATATAACTTGAATAAACCAATTTTGTGCCTCTAAAATTGCCTTTCTCATTCTTATTTTCTTTGCTTTCTTGGTAGATTGATCGAGGAATGTTGGTATCCAGATTTGGCCATAAGGCCAAAGTTTTCAGAGATCATCATACGTCTCGACAAAATTGTTGGAAATTGCTCCAAACACGGATGGTGGAAAGATGCATTTAAGCTCCCATGGTATGCTTCCTAACATACAAACAATAATTTTGTACTCTGGCAATCTTGTGTTAACAAGATTATGAAATATAATTGCAGGAAGTAGATATAGTTATCAATGGCATGAATGTTGAAGATGAAGTTGTTCAGCTGGTGATAGAATCAAGTGGTCTTGTATGGGTATACTACATTGCAGGAGGGATAACTAGTGGTGAGTGGCATAACTGTAATTTTCAGAGTTGCAAAAGTTGTTGCATCATAAGGTTGAATCCAATTACTCTTATTTTTACTTTTGTGAAAATTGTTTTTGTATATTTTGAAGTTGATGCTACCTGTGATATAATGTCATTTTAATGTTTTTTTAAGTTCTTTTTTCGGCTTTCATTATGAGTTTCAATGCATTTTTAACGAAGAGAAAATCACTTAACTAACCATGTTAACATTTGATTTTGTCTAAACAACCCTTTGATTGAAACTTAAATCATTTATGTTTTAGCCAATTTAAAAAATTGAAAATAACACGATAATGGTAGCTAATAGATGTGTGACGTGTAATAAAAATGCACAGTTGTGAAAAAACATGATTTTAGATAAAATAAAGCCATCTAAGTAAACGATGTGATCATGGATTAATGAGTGCAAAATTTGAAATTTATTAAATTAATTTTACTCTTTAAAACGTGTGATATTAGCTAGCATCACGTAATCTACCCGATATTAATTGATATTGGTAGCTTTCATATTTTGGAAAAGTAAACACGTGTTCTTAATTTTGATGGTTTGTAGGTTTTGAAACATCTAATTTTCATTGTTTTGCTTTAAGAGTAAAAAATATGAATAAAAATAAATGAATCGGATCACTATCTTTATATATAATAGAGTAAATTACGATTTTGGTCCCTGTGGTTTGGTCATTTTAACCGTTTGAGTCCAAAATAATTTTCTAACAAATCAAGCCCTATGGTTTGTATTCTATAACTATTTCAGTCCAATACACTAACAGAATTAGATTTTTCAGTTAGTTTTTAATAGAATGACCAAAATACCCTTGGACTGAAATGGTTATTTTTAATAACCTCAGGGACCAAAAATGAAATTTACTCTCTCACACAAACATATTATATATATATATGTTATATACACGGAATTTTTTTTTTATTTTTCAAATTTTTTTACATTTTAATTTTAAATCGCTCGGTTTTAAACGTCGTATTTAAACCATTCATTTTATCTAACAGAAAAATTAAAATCGTTTGGCTTATTATACTTTTTATTTAAACTGTTAAGCTACTTAAATGTCCTTTTAATCGATTTGTTTTATTTAAACCGCAAATTATTTTTTAATTGTTATTTTATTTAAACGCGTTTTTTTAATCGCTCAAATCTATTACGCTTCTTTTTAAATTTTTTGTATTTATATATGTTTTTCATTATTCGGCTAGTTTAAACGTAATTTTATCATGATCTTTTATTTCAGCGTCTTTTTACTATTCGTTTATTAAAATGCTTTCTTTTTTAACAATTCATTTTATTAAAACATCTTTTTTCTCTTTTTGATTCTTTATCATAAATTTATATCATTTGTATTATTTTAAGGATTAACATGAGTTTTGATTATTACAATTCGGGCTTTTACGATATTAAAATTATATGTGTTTAGTTTATTTAAACTTTTTAAGTTAATCGTTGCGTTTGAATAACAATCGATTTGAAAGACGTTCAAATAAGGCAAACAAGTTTAGAACGAAGTTTAATTTGTTGAATGGTTTAAAAAGCTATTTAAATAAAACATTTGAAAAGCGAAAAGATTTTAAAAGACATTTAAGTAAGATGAACGATTAAAAAATAAATTTAAAAAGCCGAATGATTATAAAAAATATGTTTAAAAAGCCGAAAGATTTTAAAGCCGAACAATTTGAAGATTATGATTTTAAAAATTGTTTAAAAAACCAACCTTTTAAATTTTAAAAACCAATTGTATAAAGAGTGATGTTTGAAAATCAAATGGTTTATAAACACTTAAAAAATGTTTTTTAGTAATTAAATTATCAGTTTAAAATCCAAACGGTTTAAAAATATATTTTAAAACTTTAAAAAATAAAAAATAAAAATATTTTAACATATACACACATATATTAGTCAAACAGTTAAATAATTTTAACAGGTTGGTTTGGAAAAGAAAGCTTTTTAATAAACAAATAGTAAAAATACGTTCAAATAAAAGAGCGATAAATTACGTTTAAACGAGCCAAATAATTAAAAATATGTATAAATACAAAAAAATTTAAAAAGAAGCTTATAGAATTGAACGATTAAAAAAATATTAAATAAAATAACAGTTAAAAAGACTTTGTGGTTTAAATAAATCAAAAGATTAAAAGGATCAAGGATGTTTAAGTACGTTTAACCGTTCAAATAAAAGTATAATAAGCCAAACGCTTTTAAATTTTCCGTTAGATAAGATGAATGTTTAAATACGACTTTATAACCGAGCGATTTAAAATTGAGCTTAATATTTAAAAAACTTTAAAAAGTAAAAATAAAAACATTTCGTGCATCTATGTATATATATATAATATATATATATATATATAATACAAAATAAATAATATAATATATATAATATATATATATAATATATATATAATAAATAATAATAATATAATATATATATATAATATATATATATATATATATATATAATATGTTTGTGTGAGAGAGTAAATTACATTTTTGGTCCCTGAGGTTATTAAAAAATTACCATTTCAGTCCAATGGCAGTTTGGTCATTTTATTAAAAAATAACTGAAAAATCTAACTCTGTTAGTGTATTGGACTGAAATAGTTATACAATACAAACCATAGGCTTGATTTGTTAGATAATTCATTTTTGGACTCAAATGGTTAAAATGACCAAACCACAGGGACCAAAATAGTAATTTTGCCACATGTCATCGTATTAAACACCCTTTGACACATGTCAAATTTTTAAACAAATATTGCCACTTGTCATCATATTAAACACTAATTTAAACTCCTAAATTTCTCTTAATTTGTTTCCCTAAAATAAAAAGTTTCTAAAGTTTGAATTAATATCATTTTTATTTTATATTCAAGTAAATGTTAAAATGGAAACCATTATTTGTATTCCTCATAATTTATTTGGAGAAAATAAAAAGTCATTTTATAATATATGTACAATGATTTTAAACCAAAATTATGATAATCAGAATCTAAATTTTCAAACATAATGTTAAGATATTAGTTTTCCATAATTTAATTTTATATACAATCACAATACAACTTAAGTTGGCATGTTTCTTCACATTTGCAGCTAAGTTTGTTATAACATTTTATCAATTTTATGTTTTAATAAATTATTGGCTTTTAAGTTATATGTTGTCACATGACACACTCTCAAGAAGTTATTGTCACGTGTCATTCATATAGCGAAAAGTTGTTTTAATGAAAATTTTGTATCCCTTAAATTTCGCATCCTTATATATCATTCTTATATATTATTCTTATATATTAGAAGATTATTAATATTAGTTCTTAATTTCTAATTGTAAATATTTGTTATTTTAGTTTTTTCAATCCGTGTAACACACATGACGTTAGACTAGTATGTCTATATATATATAACTTTATAAGTGAACATGAATATAGATGTCATTCGGCCTCAAGCAAAATAAAAGCATATTTTGTCACTGCAAAAGGGTCAGCCTTTTGAAATTAAAATTGAATATACAAACATAAAGTTAAAATAAATCGAGCATAAAGGCCAACATACTGGTTAGACCAGCACCGTATAGTAAGCTAAGTAAAAATGATCAAAAGCAATTTTATTTACAATTATGTTGGTGATTAAATGGTAACTAGGCAGATAAAGACACCAAACTGTTTATGACTCGATTGACTACATGACTGACATTAACTAACTTTTACTAGTGAGACATACTACCCTAATCTTTAATATTTAATTTAACTATTGATTGTATGTTACATAGAAAATTTTCAACTTTAAGTTATTGTAACACCTGAAAAGTTCAAAAAAGAAACTAGCGGGAGACGACGAAGACCAAAGGTGAAAAAGAGTCCTTCCGTTTTCTTGCATTTAAAGCTTTCAAATTTTGGATATATATAAAGCGAGAGCGCACATCAGCTACAGAAAGAGAATGAAGAAGAAGCTCAAATGTAAATATTCTTCTTATTTTTTATTAGATTTAAGCTAAATTTGATCATATGTGTATTATGATTGAGATCTAACGATAAGGATTGGATTTTTACATGTGCATACTTAGATCTCGGTGGAAAACAAGCTTATCATAGGGTTTGTTAGTGTTGTTCACAATGTGAGTTCTTGATCTCTATCTTTTACTATTTTTAAATGTTTCTGAGGTTGATATTGATACATTTAGTGATAATTTCCAGATATGTAAAGGTAGTCTTTACATGATAAAGCTACAATTATAATGGATTTGTATGTTATTTTTATATAGAATAATAGAGTTTTCGCTTTATGCGAAGTTGGATATAGTACTCAGCCTTAGAACGCTAGGATTCATGCTCGAACTTTGGTATCCAGTGTGTAAGTACATGATGTTAGCATTAAAAAATGATTAATACTCCGTCATATGAAGGTATTCGGCCAATGAGAGCATTCGGCTTACGGAATTACTCGGTAAACAAGGGTATTCGGTTATAGGAGTACTCAGCTGGCGAGGCTACTCGGTCATAAGAGTACTTGGTTGAAGGAAAGTATTCGGCTTGATGAAAGTTCTTGGCATGCTCTATGTTCTCGGTTCTTTTGGGACCTGACCTATTGTTGGCCTAGACTAGAACTTAGAACAAGGGTTGACTTGCTAAGAAGTGACTTCATGTATGCTTTACTTATATGGTTATTACAAATAATGTATATATGAGTATACAGTATAAAGTACATGATAAAATGACGAATGACTCCAATGATACTCAGCCTAAGTGGTTAAGGTGAAGCATCTAAGGTGGATTTTCTCATGCTAGTAGTCAGGTTCTCTCATGCTAGTGCTCAGGTTCAGGACTAATGGGGACGAATTGTTATACGAGTTTTCCTTCAAGGACGTGCTAGCATAGTGCCCCAAGGTTTCGTACTCAAGAAATGGGGATGATGTAAAGGACCAATGGCCCGTCAATGATCGAAACAGTCGTTCAAAATAATGAACAACGAATGATGGTGGAACCTAATGAAATGTTATATGGCCCCGCTTGCAAATGAAAAGTCTTGCAAGCAATGCGTATTGAATGAAATATAGCTGCAGACATGCATGCTCAACTGGCGGTAACTTTTATGCTTGAGACTGATACCCGTTAAGGGCATTAACATGTGTTATCAATGCCATATGTTATGGGGTATTGCAATTGTGCAACCCATATGGTTATGAAAACTGTGCTTACTATTAACATTTATGTCTGATACTAATAAAGGTATGGTAATGGCACGGATTCATGAAAAACGAATGGAAAAATAAAATGAAGATAATGAATATTATAAATAATTTTATTAAAAGATATGTGAACATGTATGTGTTATTATTGTGTGCTAATGAGTGAAAGTATAAGCTAATTTTAGTTTATTAAACTAGTTCCGAGTCAATAACATTACTTTCTATATGCATATTATATGACTGGCAAGTTGTTGAGCTAAAGATTAACGGACATGAGATTGAAGGTAATTCGCCAATAAAGTTTGTCACCCATGGTTTTATGTTAAGGAAAGAATGTCATAGAATTTGATGTTTTATTTTAAAAATAGTTAATGTTTCTTTTAAGACGGGTTTTAATATAAATGATTATATTAAGTTTTTTGTTGCAATGCTTTATTAAAAATATATATATGTATATTGTTTTATGCTGTGAATGACCAATTATGAAATGTCCTAAAAATAGAGTCTTAAAGTATTTTGTTTAGATACAACGTAAAACTTTTTGATTTTGTAACTCGTTACACTATAAATATGAGTCTTAGTCATTTGTCTTTCTATAACGACTATAAGTGTAAACGACTCTAGTGTCCACTCGTGATCATTCTCACTATACCATCCGACCCCTAGTAGTCATCCGTCTTTCTATAACGACTATCAGTGTAAACGACTCTAGTGTCCACTTGGTTATCATTCTTACTGTAACATCCGACCCCTCATACTACTAAATTATCCATTTTGTACACGAAGAACTCACATATTTGGCTTTAGTTGCCTGGATGAAAATTTTATTAAGGAGGTCATCCATCACTAGATTGTTGCAGGGCATGTTTAACTGTAGAGTTCTCCTTTTATTCACAACCAAGGCCCTAAAAAACGTATTGGTGATATTAGAGGCAGATCATTACTTATGAACCTAATATCTCTTATGTTCACGACTGATGTACGATTTGACTAGTTTGTTACAATCACCATCCTTTTTAAACTAATTGCTCTCGATGAGGTTTGTCCCACTATCCCATTTATGTATGTAATATATTGCTTAAGGTGCCCCTCTTTCACTTTGTAACTAAACCAACACACCGTAATCAAACTTTTAACCTATAAATGATTTAACCATCATCTCCATTACGCTCAAGTAATATTTAGGTAGTATACTTTTGAAAAGTAAAGTAAAACTAATCTAAACCAAATCAGGGATATATAGCTATGAAATGTAGTTTTGTCAACAGAAAAATGATAAGTGCTAATCATTACACGTCCCCTTGACAATACCCACTAATTATATTAAAAAACCACATAAATTCTATGATTAATTGATTATTAACTTTCTTAACATATACCATGCATCATAAATGAAAATTTTCACAAGCAACATTGTCACAACTTCTCTCAAACTACAACCTACACATATGAAGCACTAGCACAAGAAAACATTTTTGCCACCATACTAGATTACCTCAATGGGTGGATGAATGATGATGATCACAACCATTGCATACTTCACGATCATGTTAAAACCTAGGAAATAGCAAAAAAACGTATACAAATAAGCTTAACTGATATCATATCGTTTGAGGCTTCCGCACAAATCTAAAGACCATCAGACCAATTTAAATTCAACACACGCATCCTTACCATACACATTTATATAAGACTGTATGTACAACTCAAACCAGTATCTACGCGTAAGCAACCCTATAAAAAGGTCCAAAATAAGGGAGTGTTTGGTTGGAAAGAATGGAATGGAATGGAATTGAGAAACTAGTATAATTTTCATGTAAAATTATGTTTGAGTGAGTAATGAAATGTAAAACCCAAGGGAATGTTTCACCTCAAATTCCCTTGGTTGTAGGATTTCAAATTCCCTCTCTAGGTGGAAGGATTTTGAATCCGACATCCAAGGGAATTTAAGGTGAAACATTTCCTTGGATTTTACATTTCATTACCCACTCAAACATAATTTTACTTAAAAATTATACTAGTTTTTTAATTCTATTCCATTCCATTTCTTCCAACCAAACGCTCCCTAGTATAGTAATATTCCTCAATAACCTCTCCCCGTTTGTTCTTGTGTATTGACCAGCAGGCAACCCTATAAAACTTCAACCCCACGACAGACCCACCATTTCATTCTTCTTATTACACACTAAAAATCCTCCAACTCACTGATTAATCGACTCACTGAGGTTATTTCAATCTCTTATGCGTTCTTCATCATTAGGTATTTACAATCTTCTCTTCATTTGTTTAACATATCTGTATAATCGTGTTTACATGTATCTCCTAATATCATTTTGTTGAATTCCGTCGCCTAATTTCGTTTCTGATTTCTTGTTGTATTTGTTGAATCTGTTGGATAATGCTGTGTTCATCTTCGAATTAGTTTCTCTTCTTGTTGCTTGTAGGTTGCAGGTGATCAGTTCGACGATATACTCTTGCAATTGTTTAAGTGACGATTGCGGTACGTTTGCTTGTTGTGATGCTTGTTCTTGATCTGTTTTGGCTTGTTATTAGGTTTAATTTTGTAAAGTATATTGCATTTGCAGCTTGTGATTACTGAGTACTGATTACTGTTTAGTTTTCGATTGTTTTCCAATTTGGTTCGTTGGTAATGGAAGTGTGTGGTGGTTTGAATTGATTAGTGGTTTGATGTCAGAGCATATTGTTGCAGGTTTTTTGGTAGTTTAGGGTATTTTGGTGATGGCTTCTAGAGCGATTTTGAGACGGAGGCGGATTCTGTCGGATTACCTTCATGTTTCTAGTCGCTCAGTTCAAGTTCTGAGCCATGGGATTGGTACCACATACTCAGACTTGCGTGATTCGAGCTCTACTTCGAATAACACTGTCAACGAATCGGGCAACACAAAATATATTGGTGCAGAGTATGCGAGGCGTGAGGATTTTACAAACTTATCTGCAATGGGATTCTTTAGGATGCAGAAGTTCCATACCATTAAAGGACATGGAACATTGGGAAATATGCTACCCATGAGGGTTAAGTTTGTATTGCAGTCTTCAAGTTATACTTCTATGGCAACAGCACCTAAACCAGCGACAGGTAATGATGATGAGGATAAAGAACAAACTGCTAAAAAAAGGAAGGAAGCTTCTCCGGAGGAATGTGATCAAGCTGTTGAAGGTTTGACCTCTGCAAAGGCCAAAATTAAAGCGAAGGCCAAACAGAGTACTGAATCTCAGAAGCCTGCTAATCCCATTTTGAAAAGAACTTGGGCAATGCTGTTGGGGATTGGTCCAGCTTTAAGAGCCGTGGCTTCTATGAGCAGGTTTGTATTTAAATGATTTTATAATCCGTACCAAACCAACTTTAAATCTATATTTCCTTGTGTTGTGTCTAATTTAGGGAAGACTGGGCTAAGAAACTTGTTCACTGGAAAACTGAATTTGTTGATACCATGAAGCATTACTGGTTGGGAATCAAGCTTCTTGGTGTTGATGTGAAAATCAGTTCTAGATTGCTTCTTAAGCTTGCTGGTGGGAAGAGTCTCTCTAGGAGAGAAAGACAACAGCTAACACGAACCACTGCAGATATCTTTCGGCTAGTTCCTGTTGCCGTTTTCATTATTGTTCCCTTTATGGAATTTTTGCTGCCTGTATTCTTGAAACTGTTCCCCAATATGTTGCCTTCTACCTTTCAGGACAAGATGAAAGAACAGGTGCTGCTTCAGATAGTTTTCTAAACATTAGTTTGTCACATTATGTTAATACCATATTTTTACTGGTAGAATGGTTCCAATTAAGAAGCTTAGATTTGAAGATTTATAGTTTGGCATGATACTAAGCATGAATATACTTCTCTAATTAAGTCCTTACCCGATACGAACATGTTGATTTACTTCATTGAGTAATCATGATGTTTAATATTACTGATTATGGTTACCTGTAGGAAGCTTTAAAAAGGAAGCTAAATGCAAGGATGGAATACGCGAAGTTTCTTCAAGATACAGTTAAAGAGATGGCCAAAGAGGTTCAAAATACTAGGAGTGGAGAAATTAAGAAAACAGCAGAAGATCTTGATGAATTTTTGAGCAAGGTAAGCTTGTAGTTAATAGTTATAGTTCAAAGCTGTACTTTTTAGTTCCCTTTTGAAATATGGTTCATGTCCGAGCTGATATACAGGTCAGAACAGGTGCATCTGTTGCTAATGAGGAAATTTTGGGATTTGCAAAGTTATTCAATGACGAACTTACCCTCGATAATATCAGCAGGTCCGATTTTTTGTCATTTCTGCATCAGTATCACACTATCACTTGATCATAATCTTATTACTGGTACGGAATTACTAACCATCTTTTGTTTTCAAAATGGTTGGTGCTATTAGGCCTCGTTTAGTGAATATGTGCAAGTATATGGGAATCCAACCTTACGGAACAGACGCTTACTTGCGATACATGCTTCGAAAAAGATTACAATGGTTTATTTATGTCACCGTTCAAACTTCTGTTTAAATGCTGCTTATCCTTATACTTACAATTTTTGTAATTTTGTAGGATAAAGAATGATGATAGAATGATTCAAGCAGAGGGTGGCGTGGATGCTCTTTCTGAAGATGAACTTCGTGAAGATTGTAGAGAGCGAGGCATGCTTGGATTACTTTCAGTGGAGGAAATGCGTCAGCAGGTTTTTTTCTAATTTCACAAATGCTACTTTATTTGGCACTAATTAGTGGATCAAAATGGAAATTAAATTGTTATTTATTCTGAAGTACTTTCTAGAGTGGAGTGTACTAGATAAAGTTGTGTATTTGGTCTCTCAGTTGGTCTAAGTTGGGGGAAGCAGATATAGAGAACATTGACATAAGTTATTGTTATGGGGAGCTTGGACTGGTTTGTGGTCAGTCTAAATGATCATATGGATATGACCAGTTGGAAACAATGTAGTCGACATACACTGGGTACCACTTTAGAGATATAAATGTTCTTTGTCTCCGTTGACTAGGAAATTATACTGCGTGTTTAGACAAGATGCCAAATGCCGTTTATTCCCCAGTTTGGTAAAATGTTTGTTTGTTGTGAAATGCATATGTTATGATTGTCTTGATGCCATATTGTGTGCAAGAAATCAATAATATAGCTCCACTAGGTGTGATGATTAGTCCATACTAGGGTGATGATTAGTCCGTACCAAGTGTTTTTGGAGCAGCCTGCAATCCAGCATGTCAACTTCTCATTTGTTATGTTGGAGGCTGGTTGCTTGACTTGGTCTGAAAAATGATGTTTGTTTGATTGACTTGGTCTGAAAAATGATGTTTGTTTGATCAGCGTGTATATTATGCATGTTCTCGAAAATACTCCCGCTGCCCTGAAAAATTGCAATGTTTGATTCGGCATGTAGTTTAGTAAAAAATTTGGACTGTTGATGAAATGTTCAAAATGGCAAAATGCTTTTGAATGAGAACACAATAGAGGAAAATTGTGGACTATAATCATAATTACCTGTTTCAAGTAAATCTTACCCTTGGGCAAAAAAGTAATTATGATTCAACTTTCCAAAGAATTACGAGTATATGTGAAATTTTTTGTAAATCATTTGCCTCAAGCCTAGTCCTAGAAGAGACTTTATGCCTTGGTGCACATCACACCTTAACTAACACTGATGTAAGGATGTATTTTTCCAAATCTGTTGCTAGTAGCTTTTGTGCTTTATAATCAGTACTTTGTTTTCATTCAGTTAACCTTTTCTGCAGCTCCGTGATTGGTTGGATTTATCTCTTAATCACTCTGTTCCATCTTCACTCTTGATTCTTTCCAGGTAACTGTGGAACAACCTCCTCCCCCTCCCACTAAAAAAAGTACAAAATAAAACAGAGTTCAATAAATATCTGCTGTTTTATGATTGTTTCAGAGCCTTTACTGTGTCTGGAAAGTTAAAGCCTGAGGAAGTTGTAAGAGCCACATTGTCTTCATTGCCAGATGAAGTTGTGGACACTGTTGGTGTTACTGCCTTGTCATCTGAGGATTCTGTTTCAGAGAGAAGGAGAAAGTTGGAGTTCCTTGAAATGCAGGAGGAACTCATCAAGGTTCTTATCTCTCCTAACAAATACACACTATTTTTCAACCTCATTTTGACAATCCTATTAGGCTATTAGTATAATCTGGGGTAGACGTGGCTGAGATAGGTGGGTCGAGCAGGTTTGGTAACAGGGTCAAAACTTTAGGTTGAAAGTGATCGTCTTTTATCGCGGGTCGAGTTGACCCCCAACACTTTTGTTCAGTTTTTTGATAAAACATCAAACTGTTAAAAATGATAATGCAAAAACAATATTATTACAGTAAAAATCAGTGTCTTTGAACTAAAACGATTTAGTGTGTTAAAAGCAGACATGGGGCAGATTCAACCCATTCGACTCGTTAAGTGATTTTTTTATTTGATTTTATAAATTGCAATCCAAGTTCACCCATTCCTAAGTAAATGGGATTAAAGTTGACCCCTATTTTTGTGGAGTTATAAGAATATTAATCTCTCAAGAATCGTATAACTATAGTCCCAAATTTCCTTAACCGTTGTGTACTTAATTGTCACAGGAGGAGGAAGAAAAAGAGGAAGAAGAGCAAGCTAAGAAAAAGCAGTCTAGTGAAAGCAACAAGGATGTGGCATTAGAAGAAATGATTAATTCAACAGCCTCAGACGTGCAAGAACAAGCTAGAGCAAGAGCACTAGATAAACAAGAGCAGCTTTGCAAAGTCAGTGAAGCTTTGGCTGTTTTAGCTTCTGCATCTGTAAGGCTTTAATACGATAATTTATTCTTCGGTAGTTGCTGCAAACGCTTATATCATAATTTTTTATTAGTAATTCCTGAAAAGTAACTATTGTTGTTATATTCTGCAGTCTGTGAGTAGGGAGCGTGAAGAGTTTTTGAGGCTTGTCAACAAGGAGGTATGCATCAAAATTAGTAATTTTTAGTACTGGTCAGGTTGGGTTGACCCATTTCTGTCAAATATGATGACAAAAACTATATTCTTACTATAATTATTTTTAGATATTGAAGAATGAAATTTAGGAGGTTATTACATTAAAAGTTAAATTAGGGTGAACTTTCATCCATTGGTTGGTAAAAGATTCAAAGTGATTACCTAACATCTACATCATAAAGTTTCTCCATGTTGTTAATTTCATTACTAGAGTTTTTTTTTCCTAGACAATAGTCGTCGAAGTTGATTGACGTTTTGGCTATTCTAAATGCTTGATAATCAAAAGCTGGTTTACTGCCTCTAAAATGCTTGAATCATGGTTATTAGGGTGCCATGATTAATCATGGCGGTAGCCAATCACCAGGACACTATAGTTAGTCATACTTTGTATTTTTTTGCAGATAAATTTGTATCATAGCATGATGGACAAAGAAGGCACTGACACTGTGAAGGCATATAAAGCTGCCCACGAGGAAACTGATAATGCCACTGATGAGCATGTAGCTGATGGAGTCTCTTCAGCACTCATAAACAGGGTGAGATGCTCAACAAACTGGCCAATATCTATTGGCGGTGTTTTTGTTAGGCTTAAATATGATATGATATTCTTTGTCTGCATGACAGTATTTCTATTTCCTAAATTTTGACAGCATATATATGATATATTGAGAGAGGAAGGGGTTGGTTGGGGTGGGGGGGGGGGGGTTGGTTTATTATACTTCATTTACTATCAGATTAGGGTTTGTTAAGCATTATTGAGAGAAATGTTTGCTTGTTCTTGTTTGTATTTTGTTCATTTTTAATGCAAAATTTGCTCTACTCCAATTGTTTTGATGCTGAAAGCATATAAACTTACCCTCTAACTTACATGCATATGTAATTTATACTTAGGTTGATGCTATGCTCCAAAAACTTGAAAAAGAAATTGATGATGTGGATGCAAAGATTGGTGATCGCTGGCGAGTGCTTGACAGGTTATTACTTTTCTTTTCTTGTTTTTCCATGTACATACTATTAACCCCAATATTTCAAGAATTTTCTAAACTCAAGGGCATTGGGATGATTAGACAGACTTGAATGCACCAGGAAGTTGCTCAAATGATTTCTTTTACTCTTCACTGGTTCTAATTTTTAGGTCATTGAGAGCACAAATTTTGCATTGTAATGTATTCTTAACTATAGAAATGGGTTCAGTATTTTGCAAATATCTGGCAACTAGTGCCTAATAAAAATTCAAACACATGAGTACCTAATGGTATGTCCTAACCATGACTCTTAATTATCCAAAACACTTCTCTCAAACACGACCTTGACTCCTCCCTGATTAGTTCATCCTCCCAAATCCCTAAGGGTAATCATCTTATTCTAAATCAGGAAGTCCATAACTAGAGGGCAAAATGGGTGGGTCATGCAGGTTGGGTAACGGGTTAGACCAGATAATTTTAAACACGGGTCTAAACCACTAGTCAGGTTGGGCTACCCGCCAACACTTTTGTCCTTTTCTTTTAACTTCATCAAAATTAACATTTTAAAATGTCTGCAAAAGCTATAGTGCAAAAATAGTAATCATATTTCCTGGTTAAGCAAGTCAAGAGGTTGTAATAATTAAAAATATTTATGTTAATGTTGGACAAAGGTTCTTCTGTTAAATTGCATTTTATCAAGTGTAATGTTAACCAAATAGATTGGTTCATGATTTTCAAATAGTTTCTTTTCTTGGGAACGAATGGAGTGTGTGTATTCGGACTCTTTGCCATCAGATTTGCATATTCCTCTTAGCTAGTGATATGGTTTAATATTATAACTGCAGAGATTATGATGGAAAAGTTACTCCGGAAGAAGTTGCATCTGCAGCCATTTACTTGAAGGATACTCTAGGCAAGGAAGGAGTTCTAGAGCTTATCAGCAACCTTTCCAAAGATAAAGGTTAGTAATCTACTCTTACAAATACTTGCATATTTGCATCTTCTTTATAGCAGTTAGAGGTGGCAATTTCATCCCATTTATAGTAACGGGTTGATTTGGGCTATGTTTATCTCTAACGTGTCAAATGATTTAAGACTTTAAGCTATAAAAGATCCAACTAAAAAGGAGATGGGCCAAATGGTCAATGGTTTGAAAGACATTTGAATTGTATTATAATGCCTAAAAGTAAAATGTCGAATCATTTTTATTTGAAATGGTAAGATTATTATTGTAGTGAGATGGTAATTGTAATCAAATGGCATATCAATTATTTACAAACCTGGAAATGTAGATAAAAACGTGTTTGGGGTTGGCCTAAACCGAACTGCTGGTTTGTGGTTACCATGCCTTTATGCCACCTCTATAAAGAAGCTTCTCAATAGTGCATCTATTGCAATTACAAGTTCAAACTTGGCATTGGACTCTGTTTTCTAGAGGCAACAATTTCGATCCATTCACAACACTAGACAATTTGGATACGGGTTCTTTTTATAGCGGGTCAAATTAGTTTACCTAAAAGAGTTAAGTTAAATGGGAAATATGTCAAACAGGTCATAACAAGTGTGTATTTTAAGGCATCAAAACTACATAAATTGCTTTTTTAAAAAAGTTTGCTCGTGATTGTGTATTAATATTGCTCTTTAATCATATTTAACCCAGTAATCATTTATAAAAATCCAAAATATAGATTCAGAAAACGCTTACCACTCCCCGGTTATTGACCCATTACCCCACCTTCATTTCATCGTGTAAGTACTATGTAGTTTTAATTAAAGAAGGCTAGCAATATGTACTATGACTTAAACGTCGTCTGCTTGGTAACAGAGGGGAAGATTCTCGTGGAAGACATAGTGAAGTTGGGGAGCCGAGCAGAAGACGCTGATTGATTTTAAGCAAACTCTAGATGGTGGTGTCGTTCCCTTATTACTTGGAACCATCAAATCATCATTTTTGAATTTTTGGATATCATAGAGGGCCCACATTCAACTATTATACACTATTCATTACACTCTCTAGGCATTGAAGAGTCACAATGGCAATTTTATACGGTCACACAGTAAAAGTAGTGACCAAATTTTGTCTAGTGCTGTAAAAATTAGTGAATTGCAAACATATATGTATGCAGGAACCAAATTGATAACGAGCAAATGGGTTGAACCCGTCAAAAGTGAATAACATGTTGGTTTTCTAGTTGTTTTTCGAGGTCTAAACAGGTTATTTTAAAGGATTACAAGCTCGAATTCTACACAAAAGATATACATGCTCAAGTGGTTAAGCCAACTTCACCATCAAACGAGCCAAAGGCCTGTCATGCGTTGAACCTGGGAAAAACAGGCGCAACACTTTGACTCCCAATGATGGTTCTCTCGTTGATCTTTCCAACTTCTTTGGACACCCGATCAAGAACCAACAAGAAGTCCCGAACCACCATGAATATCCACAACGGTTGACTTTCTTCCATGGTCAAACTCCCATGGAAGTATTCGGTTGTTTCTTTCGACATTGAAACCACCATTCGTTCTTCACCTTTGATCTTAACAATATCATCTCCTGCTTTCTTCAAGAACATATTCATGGAGTCCGAGAATCTTTTATTCGATCCAAATTGTTCGTTTAAAGCCACCATTTCACTGATCTTGTTTAAACCTGTGGCTAACCTTTCTACTTCCTTCAAAACCAAATCGAAGTCCATAGTTGCAGCTTTCTTAACACTTGATAGTTCACCACTTAGGCTCGAAACCACTTCAAGACCATGTTTCGTGGACTCGACCTCATCACAGAGTTCGGATTGCTGATTAACACCTGAAAGACGACCTTCTGTTCTCGCAATTTCTTGTACTACAAAGTGCAAAAGTGTTGTTTTTCCATCAGTACCCTTAATATCTATGAGCTTGAGGAGTGTATCCAGCCTAAAGGCATGAGCATCCCCACGTTTTGTTCCTGTATTCAGTCGGTTCCCTGCCATCAGCACGGCCTCTAAAAGCTTTATAAACATTTTGCTGTTCCTAAGTTGTTGACAAGCTGACTGCAAAATCCAACAATCGAACAAACATTTTCAACACATTTCAAAACTACAATTGGCATGATGGACGGGTCAGTATATGGTCATAAGGCTGCAAATGCGTTTTATCCATCTTCTACATAGAGATAGCGTGTTAATTATTATTACAAAAATAATGTTGCTGCTTTGGAGATTGTTTGCACTAAAAACAGACGTTGGTCAATTTCCAACCCGTTTGACCTCTTCGACCCGTTAAGTTTTACCTCCGTTTTTTAATTTGACTTGTTTGAGAAAAAGAAATTGGTGAAAATTACCACCTCTAGTAAAAATGGTTTTTATGACTTCCATTAGAGGCGGCAACATGAACAAGTCAAACCAAGTCGATATTTAGGATGGGTTGACCCAAAAACACTTTTTGTATGATTGAATGTATCGACAGGATGTCGTATACAATAAAATATACTTTTGAGGACTTTCAACCACTTGATCCGTTTAAAGCATTCATTTAAAGAAAGAAAAAAACTAAACTGACACATCTAACAAGACCCAGACACCAAAGGCGTTAAATCAATACCTTAATCGTCTCGAAAGACCCTTTAAGGTAGTCAACCTCAGTATCAAAATTAGATATGTAAAGCATAGCCTCCACCCTCTTGAATGCAAAAGGTATACCAATAACTGCTTTCAGAAACTTTTCAGCAGGATCACAAAAGGCATCATTCATCTCTTTCAGTGCACCTTCTTCCTCAACGGTTGGAGCCATTTTTAACAAGCTCCCCAATAGCTCTGAACCTAAACTATCAACAGTACCTGTATAACACATGTGCAGACAATATGCAGCTGTTAGCAGAAGAATTAGCGAACAGAAAAACACGCAAAAATGGTAAGTAAAATGGGTTGATTGTACCTTGAAGAATACATTCACAAACTTCATCAATGGTTAAATTAAACGCCCTTAAAAGTATAGCTATGTTCCTGGACTTGTGTGGGTCAAGGACCCTGGTTTTTCGGGTCACATCTGCAGCCACTGGCCGAACCATCGGTTCACTGGTGCTATGCTTTGGTGCCAATGTTGAAGATTTAGCCATGAACAAAGTCTCGATCATTTCTTCGTTCAACCTATGTGTTTTAAACTCATTTAAATGTAAAAACTAATGAAAAGATTAAGGGTTATTTGCCATAACAGTATGCTAAATGTATCTTACTCTATTTTTTACATGTTACACTCCCTTCAACATGACTCATGCATAACATTCATTCGTTTTCATAATAACAAACAATTCCTTCTGATTTAATGTTTTCTAGTGGATACAATGAAAATTTAAGGCGCGGTTTGAATTATATTTTTATTGTATCTTTGAAAATATCAAATCAAGATAGACCGTTTTTTGTCTTTTAGCATGAAAATAATGAAATATAACTCACGTCGTAAATGAGTGCAACCGTGACATGTAAAAATTCCAAACGTACCCTCTTCCCACGCACTTGATGACCCTCCATGTTAAAAAAGTAAAATTAATACATCTCTCACAAAAAAATACGTTAGTTCAACGTGTATATGAGACAATAAGTGTAGCAACACCCAACTAAAGATGTAGAGGTATAGTCAAGCACAACCCTACAATATTAATCAACTATTTACACATTGCATACGTCACTGACCACCAATTATGCAACAATAGCATCATTAACTACTACACACCATGCAATTAAGTAATTAACCCCAAGATTATAAGAGAGACATATAAATCTTACTTAAAAGAATCAACTTTCAATTGATCCCACACCATAGCTTTCTCTGATCTTGATTTCACTTTATCCCAATGTAAAGCTTTCAACTTTGGCTTCAAAACTTCATCTTTTCTCTGTAACTCCAACGACCCAGATGCCGGCACCGGCGCCGGAGGCGGTGGCGGTGGCGGTGGCGCCACCGTGTTCTGACGCTGAACCACCGCCGGAGATCCTTTGCCGGAGAAGAAGCTGTCAAGATCCTCCACCTCGGTGAAAGAACACCGGTGGTGGTCTTGCCGGAGTAACGGCGGCAGAGGGTGGAGCTCCGGCGAACCCATTACGTCATAACTGGTGGCGGTGGTGGCGGTGACAGTGGTGGGTGGATTGAGGGTACCAAGATAAAGAAACTCGGAGCTTGGTGTGGAGAAGTTGTATGGTGGTAGTGGTGGTGGTTTGTCGGAGGTGGGGAGGTTGGCGGGAAACAGGCGGAGGCTGTCGGAGGTGGGTGGTTGGTGGTGGTGGTGACGGTGGTGTAAGAGGGTGGCAGCCACGGTGGCAATGGAGATGATGGAGATGAGAGAGAGTGTGAGTGATAGGAATATTATTATCTTTTTGGAGACATGATGTGAGTTGGTGGAAGATGATGATGATGGGAGGATGATGGAGGAGATGTTCGCCGGAAAAGTGGGGACGGTGGCGGTGGTAGCAGCGGTGGTGGTGGTGGGTGGGGTAGTGTAGAGGGGAAGAAGGGTGGTGGTGGTGGGTGGTTGTGGAAGGTGGTGATAGGGAGGAGAAAGGGTGGTTGGGTAGTGGTTGTGGTGGTGATGAAGGTGGTAGTGACGGTGGTTCAGTGGTGGTGGGTGGTGGTGGCGGCGGCGGTGGTGATGCTGGTGGTGGTGGTGTGTCGGTGGCCGGAAAGAAGGGTTGGTGGAGGATCCGGCGGGAGGATGAGTGGGATATGAATAGTAATAATATAAGTGGGAGGAGGATGATTCTTTGAGTCATTTTTTATAAAAATAAAAAGTAATTTGCAACGAAGAGGTGTGTGTGTGGTTTTTGAAAGAAAAAGAGACGACGTGTTTTAGAGAGGGGAAAAACATATATTTGGTCACTTGGATTAAGAATATTTATAATGCTAGAACTCATTCTTTTTATAAACGATTTTTAGAAATGATCCTAATTAACATGTCATATCAGCTTTTTATTTAACTTCATCCATTTTTCCTATAAATACTTTTTTCTCCGATACTATTGTTTCTACAGACATCTTTATTTTTCCACCTCATATTTTCTGTTTTAATTTACTTTAAATAAATATATTAAAATTATTGAAAATATATAATTAAAATTAATAATAGAATTAAAGATCAAATGATCAAGTGAATACTTAAATTAAATAATTCAATAAAGATTTTAAAATATAAAAAATAAACTTTAATTAATTAGTTTAGTATTGTGATTTAAAAAAAATATAATTTTTTTATTTAATTAACACATTTTAATTAAAATATTATACTTAAATTGTTATTTTAATTAAAAGATTTATAATTTAAATCAATTAAAAATCATTTTATAAAAGAGGGGCCCACCACTTTATTTATATTTTTAAATTAATTTTAAAGAGGTGGGGCCACCACCACCATTTTTAAAAGGTTAGTTTTTTAAATAATTTTTAAAATCATTAATCTTCAAATCATTCGGCTTTAAAATCTTTTGATTTTTTAAACTTAATAATTAAGAACTATTATAAAAAAGTAGAGTTACTTCTTTTTTCCCGATCGGGTTTATTTTTTATAATCGTTGAGCTTTTTAGACTTATCTTTTAATCGGTCGTCTTACTTAAATGTCTTTTAAATTCTTTAAGTTTTTCAAATATTTTAATTAAATGACTTTTTAAATCGTTCAACTAATTAAACTTCTTTCTAAATTTGTTTGCATTATTTAAACGTATTTTTCAAATCTATTGGTCATTCAAACGCAATGAACGACTTAAAAAAGTTTAAATAAACTAAACACAAGTAATTTTAATATCGTAGAAACCCTAATTGTAATAATCAAAATCCATATGATATATATATATAATATATATAATATATATAATATATATGTTTGTGTGAGAAAGTAAATTATATTTTTGATCTCTGAGGTTATTAAAAATAACTATTTCAGTCCAAGGATATTTTGGTCATTTTGTTATAAACTAACAAAAAAATCTAACTCTATTAGCGTATTGGATTGAAAAAATAATACAATACAAATCATGGGACTTGATTTGTTAGAAAATTCGATTTTGAGCTCAAATGGTTAAAATGACCAAACTAAATGAACCAAAATAGTAATTTACTCTAAAAATAATTACGTCACGGGATGTAAGAAAATATTACTAGAAATGATTTAGTTTTAAAAAAAGTTGTAAAAGAAAATATAAAACTAATTATGTTTTAAAGAAAATATAAAACTAATTCTATTACTAATTAATCTAAGATGTCGGTGGTGGGGCTTTTTTGATTTTTTTGATTTTTTGATTTTTTATTTTTTGATTATATATTTTTTTGATTTTTTGATTTTTTGATTTTATTATTATATATTATATATATATAGACTTTTTGTTTCATCGCTCTGCTCTCTCTCTCTCCCTGCTCTGCTCTCTCCCAACGGATCTCTGACCACCGACGGCGACCACCGGCGACCACCGCCCAGGTAAGTTCGCCTACCACCGCCGACCTAAGCCAACAGTAACCAGCGCCGACCAGTCAAAAATCAGGCGCATCAGTTCTCGTTCTTGGTTGTTGCTCGAAGTCAAAAATCAGTGGTGCTTCTTGATTGTTGCTGGGTTCTTGGTTGTTGCTTGAAGCCAACAGTAACCAACGGTAACCAACGGATCTTGGTTGTTCTCGTTCTTGGTTGTTGCTCGAAGTCAAAAATCAGTTCTCGTTCTTGGTTGTTGCTCGAAGCCAACAGTAACCAACGGATCTTGGTTGTTCTCGTTCTTGGTTCTTGGTCTCTCAAGGTCAAGACGGTGCTTCTTGACTGTTGCTCGAAGTCAAAAATCAGTGGTGCTCGGGTTTCATGCTGGAACCCTTTCGGATCTGACATCTGAGGAAAGTTCATCACGGTTTGTGTAATCCTAAGTGAAGGTTACATAGTCCGCATCGGTTAGTATATCATCGTTTTCTTCTTCTCGGTCTGTGTAACCCTAAGTGAAGGTTACATAGTCCGAAACTCACTTTGATTGAAGCCCCCGCTGTAAGACTTTCTGTTCCTTTTTACTTCTGTTCCACGATTATTATCGTTTCTAGGCAAATTTTGGCCGGGTTAGGAGTACCGGTTGTCGATTATTCTGGTATCTAGGCATATATTCTGGTTTTGTGTTGCATAAGTTGGTACTCAGTAGGTTCATCTGTGTAAGTTTCTGTTATCTTGTTCTCCTTATGTTCTGTGTGCATTCACTTGTTTGCTTGCTTGTATATTTAGTTCTGTGTTTTGTGCCTAATTGATTAGTTCTTATAACTTGCTGATTAGTTGTATAAATTGTTAGTGTTTTGCTATTAATTGCTGAGTAAGTTGTATATTGTTGGTTGAGTTTGTGTGTTGAGCATTTGTGGCTTGTGGTCTTTATTTCTGGTCAATCTTTGAACGGTTCTCTAGATAGGTTTTTATTGGCTTATTTGAATCTATACTCAGGATAGTGTGTCATTGTGTGAAGTGGTGATCATTGTTGCTATTTTTGATTAAGTTCTTGTGGTCTTTGTTAGGGGTGCCAGCATCGTGTGATTTGATTTTTTTCTGTGTCTTGACGTGTTTGTGTGCTCCGAGCGTATTGTTGACCTCGTGGGACTGTTCCCTTTTGATTGTGCTATACTTGTGCTGCGTTTCTTTCTTCTGTGTTGTCCGGGTTTTTCTGGTACTTTAGTGGACTCTGTCGGGTATAATAGATAGCAGGAGCTATTATGCTGCCTCGAGATCATGTTCGGTGACGAGAGGTGCGAAGACAGGAAATAAGGTTTGTAGATTAAGGGTGGCATCGTGGAATGTAGGAACCCTAACTAGTAAGTTACTCGAGTTAATTGATGTGCTGAAGAAACATAGGGTTCAGATAGCGTGCATTCAGGAGACTAGATGGCGGGGTGGGAGAGCAAAAGAGTGCAATAGTCATAAACTATGGTATTCAGGGTCTGATGGAACAAAAAACGGTGTAGGTTTTCTAGTTGCTAAGGAACTTCATGATAATGTTGTGGAAGTGAGAAGATACGATGATAGAATTATGTTGTTAAGAATAGTAATAGGGGATGAGGTAGTGGCTGTAGTTAGCGCATATGCACCACATGTTGGACTAGGGGAAACGGAAAGAAAGAAGTTCTGGGAGAGTTTAGATCATGTTATGGGCGACATACCGAGAGAAGAGAAGATATACATAGGAGGAGATTTTAATGGACATATCGGTAAGGATAATGAGCATTTCCAACTGGTGCATGAGGCTACGGGTATGGTCTTAGGAATGACGGCGGTAGGGAGCTTCTCGATTTTGCATTAGCGCATGACCTAGGCATCATTAATTCGTTTTTTAAGAAAAGAGAATCGCATCTAATCACGTTTAGCAGCGATGGAAGACACACGCAGATAGACTATATATTGACGAGGAGAGAAGATCATAGCTTGTGGAAGGACTGTAAAGCAATACTGGGAGAGTCAGTTGTGACACAACACCATATGTTGGTGGCGGATATACGCCTCAAGAGACAAATTGCCCTACCGAACAAGAGAGTCAGACCTACGATCAGATGGGGCCAGCTTAAAGATGAAAAGATTACTAGTTTTAGAGATAAGGTCATACCACTGAACCAGACTGGACCACAGGAAGACGCAAACCAAAAGTGGGAGGATATGGCAACTAGGCTTATCCAAGCAGCTAAAGAAACGCTTGGAGTTACAACAAAAAGGACAGTCGGTCATAAGGAATCCTGGTGGTGGAACGAAAATGTACAGGAAAAGATACAAACCAAACAACAAAGTTTTAGAGTGCTTATACGCTGTAACAATGAGGAAAAACACGCAGAGCTAAAAGAAAAATACAAAGAGGCGAAGCGACAGGCGAAAAAATCGGTGTCAGAGGCAAAGAACACGGCGTACGAGATGATGTATAAACGATTAGAGACGAAAGAAGGAGAGCATGACATGTTTAAGATAGCCAAGGCAAGAGAAAGTAGAAGACAAGACTTGAGAATGGTGAAGTTCATAAAGGCCGTGGATGGAAAGGTTTTGGTGAACGAGAAAGACATCAAGGTGAGATGGAAAACTTACTTCGATAACCTTTTCAACATAAGGAACCCAAATCAACAGACTGAGATAGATAGAACAACACAAATAACGCAACAAAACAACTGCTATTGTACAAGCATCACAGTTGACGAAGTTACAAGAGCTATGAAGAAAATGGGAAGGGCTAAAGCAGTGGGGCCAGACAACATACCGATTGAAGTGTGGAAATGCCTGGGTGATGAGGGTCTCCAATGGTTAACAGACTTATTCAACACTATCTTTAAGACAGGGAAGATGCCAGACCAGTGGAGAACCAGTGTCATAGTCCCCGTATATAAGAAAAAAGGAGATGTTCAATGTTGCGAAAACTACAGGGGAATAAAGCTATTGAGTCACACGATGAAATTATGGGAAAGAGTTATTGACACGAGAATTAGACGGGAAACTCATATAGCAATAAACCAATTTGGATTTATGCCAGGACGCTCTACAACAGAAGCCATACACGTCGTAAGGCGATTAATGGAGAAATATAGAGAAAAGAAAAGGGACCTTCATATGGTATTCATCGACCTAGAAAAGGCATATGACAGTGTTCCGCAACAACTAATCTGGGAAAGTCTACGAATTAGAAGGGTACCAGAGAGGTATATCAAAATAATTAAGGATATGTATGACGGGGCAAAAACGTCTGTGCGAGCACCGGTAGGAGACACAGACACCTTCTCAGTGGAAGTGGGACTACACCAAGGATCTGCACTGAGCCCATTTCTCTTCATAGTAGTATTGGATGAGATGATCAAATCTATACAACAGCCAGCCCCGTAGTGCATGCTTTTTGCAGATGATATTGTATTAATATCAGAATCTAAAACGATGCTTAACGACAAGCTAGAGCAGTGGAAAGCAGCACTAGAGCACAGAGGATTAAGGATAAGTCGCTCTAAGACGGAATACATGCATTGCAACTTTGGTGACGAGGCGGAAGAGGACACCCAAGTCAGTATCCAGGGTATGCCGGTCCCACGAACGTCTAGGTTCAAATACCTGGGCTCGTACCTGCAGGAGGACGGAGAGATACACAGTGATGTAGCGCACCGCATTCAAGCAGGATGGTGCAAGTGGAGAGCAACATCAGGAATTCTATGTGATAAGAGGTTTCCAGCGAAACTAAAGGGAAAACTATACAGAGTGGCGGTACGCCTAGCTATGCTATATGGAACAGACTGCTGGGCCATAAAGAAATCGCACGAGAAACAAATAGAGGTTGCAGAAATGCGAATGCTGAGGTGGATGTGTGGAAACACAAAAATGGATCGGATAAGAAACGAAGTGTTTCGTCAGAAGTTACAAGTGGCTTCTATTGCAGATAAAATACGAGAGGGAAGATTAAGATGGTTTGGGCATGTCAAGAGAAGACCAATGGCTGCACCGGTTAGAGCAGTCGAGAACATCATACTAGAGGGTAGGAAGTGCAGAGGAAGACCTAGGTTGACTTGGGAAGAGATAATTAGGAAAGATATGGTACACTTGCACCTCTCCGAGCACATGATCGAGGATAAGAGTGAGTGGAGGCGTAGAATTAAAATTAAGGACTTTTAAATGGGTTCTGCATCTAGGAAGGGACTTTGTGATTGCGTGTTGCGGGGCTTGTTGTGTATGTACCCCGCTACTGACCTTTTTAGGGGAATCTTGCTGCTTCTATGATGTATGCTTGTTCATTTTTTTTGCCTTTTGATGATATTTTACTGTATGCTGTATGTTGTGTGCTATATCATTTATCGTATCTTTGATTATATACTAATCCGCTAGCGTTATGGCTTTTGATAGTGAGTCGGGTGTCACACCCCGACCGATGGCGGAATCATCTAGGCGGACGAATGTGAATCGATTGTTCATAGCACAAGGTAATAAATACGTTGAAATAACATTTAATAACCATTTAGTCATTGAATAATACTATTCAAGTCACACATTACATCACAATTAAAATAAAAACATGAAATATAATATTGTCTTCTTTATTTTTGACTAGGTCCAAATCTATGTGAGCAGAGAGAATTCCACTAATTAGCATTTCCTGAAATCATGTGAAAAAGTAACGAGTCAGCTAAAGAATTAGCCGGTGAGTAATCACAGGTTTAAACACACACAAATTTTGATTGAATAACTTGAAAACAATTCAATTCACATGGTAATGTTATAACTATCATGCAACAATGTATCATAAATGACAAACAACACGATCAAACCTAATGACTGAATTGACTCGGTCCTCAGACGGAGCCTCATAGAATGTATGATTCCGGTTTCAATCACCACGCGACTAAACAAATGGGGTGGGTTGTCAAACCAATAGATCTATCATTGTTACCGTGGTTGTGTGAATTAATGATCATGTTATCAAGTTTATCTATATACGAACACATAATTGCAAGTAAATAACATAACACGTATTGAATTGAATATTAGTATGAAATAGAATAAAATGTATAAGCATGGTTGCGTATGATATCACATGATTTCCCCAAATAATAAAACATAAAAATGGGCAATGAATACTCACATGGTATAGCAATATGGTTTGAATAATATGCAAGATTAGACAATGACGGTTTCCTCACGGATTTGACCTAAGGAATGGTGTTTTAAATTAAAACAATATAATGATTAAAGAATAGATATGAATTAAGGTTTCAATTGGAGTTTGTGAGATTATATAAAAATATTGTAACTCATTTGATATATTGGTTAAACAAAACTAGAATAAAATATTTGGATAATAAGTATTCGTTACATAGAATTTATAACTTGATTTAAATAACGTTGAAGATCAAGTATGATAAATAATTAAATAATAATTTTTTATGATTAATTATTAATAACTTGATCAAAATAATTAGTTGAATAGTTAGTTAAAGGTTTTATAAAAAAAAATAGTTTTAAATAATTTATATTTGATTCAAAATAGCTTATAGGAATTTAGAATGTTCAAAGAAATTAAATATGTTTTTATAACCTTTATTTTTGTTAGAAGATAAAAATATGTAATTTATATCCTTTAGAATTTAAAAAAAATTTAATTAATAATTTTATGGAATAGATTTAACTAACAAAATAATTTTTATTTTAGCTTAATTAATACATTAAAATTTTCTGGAATAAAAATGATTTGAAAATAAATAGCAAAAAATAATTGAGGTGGACCAGGGTCGAACCCGGGTCTCCTTTGAGTGAGGTGCGCGCTTTACCAGTTGGGCAGAAGCCCGTGATCTGATAAAACTCAGATTTTAAATCTTAAAAACCATAATTAAGTGTTTCCCCCAATTCCATAGAACCCTAATTTTGATTTGTATCAAATTGAAGTGTGATTCGATCATGATAGTCACAATAACCATGGGGCTTTGATTACCCACGCAAAATCGAGTAGGTACAGGTGCATAACTTACTTGATTATGATTAGGTGAATGTAATTGATTCGAAGAACGGTTCGCGACGAGTGGCAATCGATTCGAGCGGATTTGGTTGATCAAACTTGAATCAATTGTGCAGAAAGCTTCAATCGAACGAGATGGTCAAAAGCCCTCAATCAATTTCTGTTGAGGTTGCCCCGAAGGTGTAGTCCGATTAGTTGCAGGTCGCGAATGGAGATGGAGATCGAAAGAGATGGTGGGGTTTGTTTTGTTTGTAATTGAGGTTGCAGAAAGTTCAAAGTGATCGAATTGAAGGTTTCACTATGAGTTTATAGTCCTGATTGTGACTGTTTCGACTCCAACACGTTTAAGTTCTTTAATCGGAAGTTTCGGTTTGATTATCAGTGATTAACACCTTTCAAAGCACAATTAAGAGTAGTTTCGATTTCATAATGATTATAGAATCCTAACGCCTGTTTAATTTGTTTATTTCGACTTGAAACACACTGAAATCATTAGAATTTGATTGTGGATTTCGGTTTTGGTCCGACCGAGTGATAACATCACTTAAAATCGCATTTAGAACTGGTTCAAGGTTCGAAACAGGCTCGCGAGGATTAAGGGGCGGTTTAATTGCAACATTTTCGAGTGGTTTTGAGGGAGAGGTGGTCGCCGGAGGGTGATCGGCCGGTGGTCGGCCGGCGAACGGGGAAACAGGGGGTTGGGTTTGTGTTTTGAAAAATTACAATTTGGCCCCTGTAAATTTGAATACATATCATTTTATGTAAAAAGTTTATAATTCAATTTTTGTTTTTTGACATTTTTAACCCTAACTAAAATGCTTATATATTTTATAAATTCAAATAATAGTTCCATCTATTTACAAAATATTTATAAACTTTTATAAATTTTTAATAAGACTTTTTAAGTTTAGTTATTTAATATAGAATGATTTATAAAATTTCAACTTAATAATAATCATAACATTTTTATAAATTGTTCCATTGTTTAAAATAGATGAAAAATAATTCATAATATTGATTAAACTATCCCGAGTTACATTTAATTCATTGAAACTAATACTCTGAACAGAATAGGTTCGGGTTACAATTTGAAAATGGGTCAAATGTTACAGTCTCCCCTACTTTAAGGAATTTCGTCCCGAAATTTGATCACGAGGAGGCTGCGATAAAAAGGTGAGGATACTTGGATTTCATTTGGTCTTCACGCTCCCAAGTGAACTCTGGGCCACGTTTAGACTCCCAACGAACTTTGACGATAGGTATTCGGCTACGCTTGAGTTGTTTGATTTCACGGTCCATGATCTCCACAGGTTTTTCGATAAAATGCATGGATTCATCGATTTGAACTTCGTCAAGTGGAATGCGGAGGTTCTCATCAGCAAGGCATTTCTTGAGGTTGGAAACATGAAATGTTGGGTGAATGTTGCTGAGTTCTTGAGGCAGTTCAAGCTTGTAAGCTACTTTCCCAATACGCTCAAGCACTTTGAATGGACCCACATAACGAGGTGCTAGCTTCCCTTTCTTCCCAAAACGGATCACCCCTTTCCAAGGTGATACCTTTAGGAGTACGAGATCACCGACGTTGTATTCCATGGGTTTCCGTCCCTTATCAGCATAATGCTTCTGACGATTTCTAGCAGCCAGCAAGTTATCACGAATCTTGTGAATCTTATCGGTTGATTCCTGAATCAGTTCAGGACCGGTGATTTGTGCATCTCCTATCTCAGACCAACATATGGGAGATCGACACTTGCGACCGTACAAAGCTTCAAATGGTGCCATTTGGATACTTGTATGGTAGCTGTTGTTGTATGAAAATTCGATTAACGGTAGATGAGAATCCCAAGAGCCACTAAAGTCAATGACACACGCTCGAAGCATATCCTCGAGAGTCTGTATTGTTCTTTCAGTCTGCCCATCGGTTTGAGGGTGATACGCTGTGCTGAGATTGAGTCGGGTTCCCAAAGACGATTGAAGACTTTGCCAGAAATGGGAGATGAATCGACCATCACGATCGGAGATAATATTTAATGGCACACCATGACGGCTGACTATTTCATTGATATAGATACGAGCTAATTTCTCAACTCGAAAATCTTCACGAATCGTTATGAAGTGTGCCGATTTAGTCAATCGATCAACGATGACCCAAATACTATCATAACCGCTAGAGGTTCGAGGCAATTTGGTAATGAAGTCCATAGATATGTCTTCCCACTTCCACACTGGAATATCAGGTTGGACAAGTAATCCAGACGGACGTTGATGTTCTGCTTTAACTTTTGAACAGGTGAGGCATTTGGACACATACAAAGCTATATCCTTTTTCATGCCGGGCCACCAATACTGATTACGGAGATTCATAAACATCTTATCCGCACCGGGATGGATGGAATAACGAGTTTTGTGAGCCTCGCTCATGATGAGGATTCGAAGATCATTGCGTTTAGGAATCCAAAGACGATCCAGAAAATACAACAAACCATCAGGTTTTGTTTCCAATTGAAGTTCAGCGCCGCATGACATTTCATCGTACATGTTACCCTCAGTGACTGACTCGTGTTGGGCTTCGAGAATTCGAGTTTTAAGTTCGGATTGAATCGTAACACTTTGGAGTATGACATAATCCTTACGACTCAATGCATCGGCTACGACATTCGCTTTTCCAGGGTGGTAGCGAATTTCACAATCGTAGTCATTGAGTAACTCAACCCATCGCCGTTGTCTCATGTTTAGTTCTTTTTGATTGAAAATGTGCTGAAGACTCTTATGGTCAGTGAATACAACACACTTGGTGCCGTAAAGATAGTGTCTCCAGATTTTGAGTGCAAAAACCACAGCTCCTAACTCGAGATCATGAGTTGTGTAATTTTTCTCATGGATTTTGAGCTGTCTTGAGGCATAGGCTATGACTTTTCCTCGTTGCATGAGGACACAACCAAGACCTTGCTTGGAAGCATCGCAGTAAACAACAAAATCATCATTTCCATCAGGGAGGGTCAAGATTGGGGCATTGCATAACTTTTGTTTAAGTGTTTGGAATGCTTTTTCTTGATCTGGTCCCCACTGGAAAAACTTATCCTTGTGGGTCAAGGCAGTAAGAGGCACAGCGATCTTTGAGAAATTTGGGATGAAACGCCGATAGTAGCCGGCCAAGCCAAGGAATGAACGGATCTCAGTGGGAGTTTTAGGTTCCACCCAACTCTTTACCGCCTCAATCTTTGCAGGATCCACGTGAATTCCTTTATCATTTACGATGTGACCAAGGAATTGTACCTCTTTCAACCAAAATTCACACTTAGAGAATTTGGCATATAGTTTCTCCTTTTTCAATAGTTCAAGAATCAAACGAAGATGATGTTCATGCTCGGATCTTGATTTTGAATAAATCAGAATGTCGTCGATGAAGACGATCACGAACTTATCCAAGTATGGCTTACACACGCGGTTCATTAAATCCATGAACACAGCTGGTGCGTTGGTCAAACCAAATGGCATAACCAGAAATTCGTAATGACCATATCTTGTACGGAAGGCTGTTTTGGGAATGTCATCATCATGCACCCGTAGTTGATGATAACCAGAACGAAGATCAATCTTGGAAAAGTATGAAGCGCCTTGAAGTTGGTCAAACAAATCATCGATTCTTGGTAGAGGATACCGGTTCTTAACAGTAAGCTTGTTGAGTTCCCGATAATCGATACACATACGAAATGAGCCATCTTTCTTCTTCACAAACAATACCGGGGCTCCCCAAGGTGAGGAACTTGGTCGAATGAAACCTTTATCGGAAAGTTCTTGAAGTTGACTAGCAAGTTCTTGCATCTCAGATGGTGCAAGACGATATGGAGATTTTGCTACAGGTGTTGCGCCAGGTACAAGATCGATACGAAACTCGACTTGACGAACAGGAGGGAGTCCAGTTAAGTCATCGGGGAACACTTCCGGAAAATCACGAATGATCGGAATATCCTCGACTTTCTTTGACTTCTCATTCGTCTTCATGATATGTGCTAAGAAAGCCACATAATGCTTGCGAAGGTACTTTTGAGCTTTGGTACATGACATAAGTCGAAGGCCTTTGGAAGGTTTTTCTCCATAAATATTTAACACCTTTTCGGGCGCAAGAGGGATCCGGATGATTTTCTCGTAACAAACAACTTCAGCATGGTTCTTAGATAACCAATCCATGCCTATAATGACGTCGAAATTTCCAAGTTGCATCGGTGTGAGATCGATAGGAAAATCATGCTCGCTAAGACTAAGGATACAGTTTGGAATAATTGAATCGATTGTGATAGGTTTCCCGTCAGCTATCTCTACCGTAAATGGTTTTCTCAACTTAGTCCGTGCACTAGCAAGTAAGGGTTCAAATTCTAAGGACACAAAACTTTTGTCGGCGCCGGTATCAAATAAAACTGAAGCATAATGATTATTGATTAGAAACATACCGTTCACCACATCGCTATTGGTTTGAGCTTGATGAGCATTGATGTTAAAAGCACGTCCTTGAGCCGTAGGCACCGTGCTGACAAGTTGAGGGCATCGATTGCGGTAGTGGTTTGGATCACCGCATTGATAGCATGCACGACCCTGAGTAATTGCAGGAGGATGTTGAAGAACAGGTGCGGTAGCCGGAGACTTAGCTGCGCTCTTACACACGTTGAAAGTATGACCGAAACGGCCACAGTTGGTGCAGCGACGGCATTGTGCATTAGTAGGGTGGTGGTACTTGCAAATATTGCACTGTGGGAAAGTTCCGGTGTAAGGTTTCTTTGCCGGGACTTGATTGTTGGAGACTGGTTGGTAGCTTGGTGCGACTTGATTAACTGGAACAGTAGGGGTAACCACAGCAAAGTTTTGGGATTTCACCTTTCTCTTCTTGTTTTGAGAAGGTTCAGGTTTTTCCTCCTTAGGGGGTTCAGCTGAGGGTTTCTCGGGCACCTTCTTAGCACCCTTCCTAGTCAGAGTTCCAGCTTTGACATGATTGTCAGTTAACTGAGCAGCTAACCGGATGGTATCTTCCAGTGTTGCAGGATTCCTACCCCACACCGTGTCTTGAATCTTCATGGGTAGACCACCGATGTACTTTTCAATGGCCCGGGATAATGGGGTAACTAAGTGGGGAACAAGTAGGCTCAATTCATGAAATCGGTTGGTGTAGGCTAGATTTTCTCCACTTTCTTGAGCTAAGTCCCAGAACTCAGCTTCTAACTTCTTGATCTCATTTCTTGGACAGAATTCCCGAGTCATGAGTTCCTTGACTTCATCCCACGTTAATGCCAAGGCAGCATCAGTTCCACGGGTTCGTTTCTCCCCGTTCCACCAAGTGAGTGCTCTCTTTTGAAGAACACTTGTAGCATAGCGAACCTTGAGATTCTCGGGACACTCACTATTGAGAAAAGTGTTCTCGATACTCTCAAACCACTGTAAAAGACCAGTGGCTCCTTCGGTCCCGCTAAACTTAGTGGGATTGCAAGAACTGAAGTGCTTGTAAGTACAAGCTCGTGGAGGGTTTGGTACAGCTTGATTTTGAACAACGTTGTTGCCTTGGTTCAAATGAGTAAGCAGTGTTGGGATGACCGCAGCAACTTCACGTGCCACTATAGCGGCAATCTTACGGCCAGAGCTTCTAGATCGAGAGCGGTTTTGACGGGAAGACATGTTGTATGATATGGAAAAACCTTTAGAACTTTTCAAAATAATAAAAATCGTTAATGAGATTGTTTAGAATAACAATGAGAGGTTAGGAGTGTAAACGTTTGGTTCGCAAACCAAAGCGAATACGTTGACTTATCAAAGTATTTGTGTCCACCACAACCTTAATGAGGACATGCGTACCTATAAGCGAATACTCATCTCGAGGGTTCCCAGGTAAGGTAATCAAGTTGTATGAAATACCTTGCCTAGACAGAACACCTTAAGATACAGGTATTCCACTCTTCCAGCATTGTATGTTCTCGGTCGTGTGACACAGACTTTGACGACGGACTTTTTGAAAACCATGTAAATCAAAATTTAAAATTTGAAAACAATTTGATTTAGGCATATAATGCCATATAATATGATTTGAGAATTTGTGTGTGATAGGTAAGAATCAAGATATAAGAGAATGTGATAACCATATAAACATAATAGACATAAGTGACACATATAAGCCCTATCTAAACATATAGAATACATGAGAGGACTAATGTGTAAAGGTACTTAGTTATAGTCTAGGTCATTCCATTTCTAATAACCTAATTCCCTATAACCTTGGCTCTGATACCAATCTGTCACACCCCGACCGATGGCGGAATCATCGAGGCGGACGAATGTGAATCGATTGTTCATAGCACAAGGTAATAAATACGTTGAAATAACATTTAATAACCATTTAGTCATTGAATAATACTATTCAAGTCACACATTACATCACAATTAAATAAAAACATGAAATATAATATTGTCTTCTTTATTTTTGACTAGGTCCAAATCTATGTGAGCAGAGAGAATTCCACTAATTAGCATTTCCTGAAATCATGTGAAAAAGTAACGAGTCAGCTAAAGAATTAGCCGGTGAGTAATCACAGGTTTAAACACACACAAATTTTGATTGAATAACTTGAAAACAATTCAATTCACATGGTAATGTTATAACTATCATGCAACAATGTATCATAAATGACAAACAACACGATCAAACCTAATGACTGAATTGACTCGGTCCTCAGACGGAGCCTCATAGAATGTATGATTCCGGTTTCAATCACCACGCGACTAAACAAATGGGGTGGGTTGTCAAACCAATAGATCTATCATTGTTACCGTGGTTGTGTGAATTAATGATCATGTTATCAAGTTTATCTATATACGAACACATAATTGCAAGTAAATAACATAACACGTATTGAATTGAATATTAGTATGAAATAGAATAAAAATGTATAAGCATGGTTGCGTATGATATCACATGATTTCCCCAAATAATAAAACATAAAAATGGGCAATGAATACTCACATGGTATAGCAATATGGTTTGAATAATATGCAAGATTAGACAATGACGGTTTCCTCACGGATTTGACCTAAGGAATGGTGTTTTAAATTAAAACAATATAATGATTAAAGAATAGATATGAATTAAGGTTTCAATTGGAGTTTGTGAGATTATATAAAAATATTGTAACTCATTTGATATATTGGTTAAACAAAACTAGAATAAAATATTTGGATAATAAGTATTCGTTACATAGAATTTATAACTTGATTTAAATAACGTTGAAGATCAAGTATGATAAATAATTAAATAATAATTTTTTTATGATTAATTATTAATAACTTGATCAAAATAATTAGTTGAATAGTTAGTTAAAGGTTTTATAAAAAAAAATAGTTTTAAATAATTTATATTTGATTCAAAATAGCTTATAGAAATTTAGAATGTTCAAAGAAATTAAATATGTTTTTATAACCTTTATTTTTGTTAGAAGATAAAAATATGTAATTTATATCCTTTAGAATTTAAAAAAATTTAATTAATAATTTTATGGAATAGATTTAACTAACAAAATAATTTTTATTTTAGCTTAATTAATACATTAAAATTTTCTGGAATAAAAATGATTTGAAAATAAATAGCAAAAAATAATTGAGGTGGACCAGGGTCGAACCCGGGTCCCCTTTGAGTGAGGTGCGCGCTTTACCAGTTGGGCAGAAGCCCGTGATCTGATAAAACTCAGATTTTAAATCTTAAAAACCATAATTAAGTGTTTCCCCCAATTCCATAGAACCCTAATTTTGATTTGTATCAAATTGAAGTGTGATTCGATCATGATAGTCACAATAACCATGGGGCTTTGATTACCCACGCAAAATCGAGTAGGTACAGGTGCATAACTTACTTGATTATGATTAGGTGAATGTAATTGATTCGAAGAACGGTTCGCGACGAGTGGCAATCGATTCGAGCGGATTTGGTTGATCAAACTTGAATCAATTGTGCAGAAAGCTTCAATCGAACGAGATGGTCAAAAGCCCTCAATCAATTTCTGTTGAGGTTGCCCCGAAGGTGTAGTCCGATTAGTTGCAGGTCGCGAATGGAGATGGAGATCGAAAGAGATGGTGGGGTTTGTTTTGTTTGTAATTGAGGTTGCAGAAAGTTCAAAGTGATCGAATTGAAGGTTTCACTATGAGTTTATAGTCCTGATTGTGACTGTTTCGACTCCAACACGTTTAAGTTCTTTAATCGGAAGTTTCGGTTTGATTATCAGTGATTAACACCTTTCAAAGCACAATTAAGAGTAGTTTCGATTTCATAATGATTATAGAATCCTAACGCCTGTTTAATTTGTTTATTTCGACTTGAAACACACTGAAATCATTAGAATTTGATTGTGGATTTCGGTTTTGGTCCGACCGAGTGATAACATCACTTAAAATCGCATTTAGAACTGGTTCAAGGTTCGAAACAGGCTCGCGAGGATTAAGGGGCGGTTTAATTGCAACATTTTCGAGTGGTTTTGAGGGAGAGGTGGTCGCCGGAGGGTGATCGGCCGGTGGTCGGCCGGCGAACGGGGAAACAGGGGGGTTGGGTTTGTGTTTTGAAAAATTACAATTTGGCCCCTGTAAATTTGAATACATATCATTTTATGTAAAAAGTTTATAATTCAATTTTTGTTTTTTGACATTTTTAACCCTAACTAAAATGCTTATATATTTTATAAATTCAAATAATAGTTCCATCTATTTACAAAATATTTATAAACTTTTATAAATTTTTAATAAGACTTTTTAAGTTTAGTTATTTAATATAGAATGATTTATAAAATTTCAACTTAATAATAATCATAACATTTTTATAAATTGTTCCATTGTTTAAAATAGATGAAAAATAATTCATAATATTGATTAAACTATCCCGAGTTACATTTAATTCATTGAAACTAATACTCTGAACAGAATAGGTTCGGGTTACAAATTTGAAAATGGGTCAAATGTTACATCGGGGGTCTCTTTGGAAGCGGTCTCTCCACCTATCTGGGTGGAGGAAAGACTTGCCTACACCTACCCCTCCCAGACCCTGCTCTTGAGCGGGATATACTGGGTTTGTTTGTTTGTTGTTTATATTATATATATATATATAGGTGGGGATTTTTTTATTTTTATTTTTTATATTATATATTATATATAGCAAAATTGAAACATGAAATGACATCTATCTTGCTGGCTTGTGAGCTTTTTCACCATACATAAGACCCGGGGTCGAGTTTAACATTCACTATACTTTGCATGTTTTCTTAATTAACTCATATTTTAGTTTCTTGTATAATAATAGTAGTTCAAATTATATCTATCTTAAAAAACTTTATTATATAATACTACGTGTTTATTTTATGTGTAATTTTATTTGCAATAAGTTGTGTCAAATATTATAATTTTAGTTCGTTGGTATAAATTCAAGTTACTTTATGTTTTGACATTTTCAAAACTAAGATAAGAATAAGACAAGAATTTAAATAAAACATTAACGACTCGACGTGTATAAATAGTCAATTGACATTTTCATTGTGGATGAGTTATGCATGACCCTCTAGGGTTAGTAATCATGACCTTATGAATATATTGTGATTTTGTTTAGTAGATTCCTAGACCAATCATACGTACGGACTATTGCTAATATTCACGCGTGCAATTGAGGTGAGTTTCACGGCCCCATTTTTACTTATTTTCCTTTGGGGGAGATTACATGCAAATTACTAATTTTCTTGGACACATTTGCTTGTCAATGATTTCACATGTTATATAAGTTGTTTACTTACCGTATGAAGTCCCCTGTTATCGAAGTGTTAGTTTATTTCCCAAAGCGAGGTAATCATGGATAGTACTATTGGGTTTGACTACCCCTACCCAGGTTAATTACCCTAACCTTGACTGGAGGTCTAAACGGGTGCATTATTAGCCTGTTCACACCCATGCTTACGGTAGGCATGGGTAGGGGCAAGTTATTACAGTTACAGTCTAGCTTTGGTTACGGTGCTTATATAATATTGTAGTACTGTATGATCGACAATCAAATCATGAAAAGACTTGTGGTTCATTACACTGTTTACTATTACTTCAAAATCTGTGAACTCACCAACTTTATGTTGACATATTCCATGCATGTTTTCTCAGGTATTTGACATTTGTATCAAGTTAAGCTAGCTTGGGCCACATCGCATTTAGGGCCATTCATGCTGTTTGGGACATTTATTATTGTATTTGTCATATTTTGAAAACAATTACATTAGTTCTACTGCTTTCGCAATTCAACTCTGAAAAACAATTATGTATTTCTAAAGTAATTTGCACCGTATGCTTACTATATCATGTAGTGGTCGATCAATGACTATGGTTTCCATGACGCTCACGCTCCGCGGGAAACCGCCGTTGTTGGGGGTGTGACAGTTATACACGTTGAACTTGAAAAATAAAAAAGGACAGTTCACTGTAGCTGCAAACAATTGTGTTTACCACACCCAAAAAAATAAACCTTGTGTTCTATTACATTGTCGTATCATCATCACCTTGTGTTCTATTACATTGTCGTATCATCATCGCCCAAGTCCCCAAACCAATCGTTATGAGCATGATCAGATCACAATAACAAACCCAAAGAAAACATGTGGTCGGTTGGTAAGCGAGGTTACTAAATCATACATTCCCAAATCAGCAAGGTTCAACCCTTTAAATCTAAAATAACAAAAGGCAAATGCAACAAAATTATCCAGCGGGTTCTTATGTGAAGCAGAAATTCTCAGACGAAACTATCCTCATCCTCATTGAACTAAACTTAAGATTAAGATCAGAGAGAGCATCAGGAAAAAAAGCACACGTACAAACGCAACATGACAAACCAAAGAAGTTCTCAGATGACTTCATGTTTATCATCATCAATAAACTAAACTTAGAACCTACATCAACACCATTAAAAAAACCCAAATAATAGATAATGGGTTCTCAAATACGTACATCAACATCATCATAGAACCATTTGTATATAGCTTTGAAACATTAAAAAGGGAACCCCATTAATATAGTAAAACAGAGCAAACGGGTTCTCAGATGAGGCATACTCATTATCACCAAACAAATAGCAACGACAAGAGGACAAACCGGCAAGTTTTTATGGATTATGTTGTGAAACAATCCACACCAACATCGACAACCAACCGGCCGACTAAGGGCAAAGAGCAACAGTGAAATTAAGCATGGCAACACCGATTATGAAAAACGGCGGCCAAACGACCCCCAATTTGAGTCGAACACCGCCTCCAACGCCACCGATACCGCCTTGTTCTCAACATTAAACTTTAGATATGTCGATCTTAAGCCCCATCGGAAGACCCCAACATACGGCGGTGAGGAAAAGACGGCGAAGTCGAGGCTGACACCACCTCTACCAACAACAGCACCGGCCATCGAGGTTTAAAGAACACGAAAGACCGGCGACAACGAAATGGCAGTGACAACCGAACAACCATCGCCTTGGATGTCTGTCTTCATAACTATCAGACATGCATGCCTTTTCCTCTCCCTTTTTCCTTTTTTTTGAATGGCAAATCTATTCTAATCCTAAATTACTCCATATTACACCATTGCCCGGGTTTGAACCCAGAACCTCTTCTTTAAGAGGCAATGCCTCTACCAAGTGGGCTAGCCCCACATTGGCTTCCTCTCCCTTTTTCTCTCTCTACAATATCTGTAATATATAAAGTTGAAATGGAGGGCTAAAATGGAAAATGTGACAAGACAATGTGGCCAAAACCGAGAACTGAAAAAAAGCTACTATAGGGGAATAAGCAATAAGAATTAGGATAAAAAAGGGGTGAAAGGAGAGAGAGCACAAGTGGAACGTTGACATGTAGTTTAAGCATCAAATGACAAACCAACCCTATTTTTAGGGATCAATGGTATATATACCCTTGTAAATAATTTTAAATACATATATACCCTTGTAAATAATTTTAAATACATATATACCCAAGCAAAAGTTAATAAACACTTAAAGATGAATACATATATGTTATTACAAAATTTTAGAGAGCAAAATATACTTTTAACCCATTTGCTAATAATGAGATTTGTAAAGGGAAATTTGTCAAGTATGAAGTTTTAGTAAAAAATAAGAGCAAATTAGTTATTACATTAACTAATTTTAATTAAAATGGGTAAATTTGTCAGTTATGAGGTTTTTTAAGGGAATATATGCATTAATTTTTTTGCTTGGGTATATATGTCATTAAAGAGTTTTAAAGAGGAAAATATATTTTTAACTCATATGTTCATATTGAAAATTATCCTGAAATAATTTTATAATGTGTAAGCCACGTGACAGAATTTCAATATAACAAGCATTGCTCGTTACCCTAGTGTTTTAATACGTATATGATATTAAGTATATTTGTGTTGAAATGATTTGATTTGATATGTATACGAGTGAATACCACACACCTATAGGTGTATGACATGTATACATATATATAACATACGTATATGAGTATTTGTACAAGCATATAACATATATATCGAAGACGTTTAATACAACTCCATTAATATTATTATATGTTCAATATTGTTTAATGAAGGCGGAAAACAACAGACTTCATAGTCAAAATCAGAGATGGGAAGATCTTAGGAATTTGTTGGGTTTGTGGTAGCTCAAAATTTTAATGTAGGAAAACACCATTTCACCTAAAAAAGAATGGTGTGTGTTTTATTGTTGAATGAACACCAACCTACATAAAATTCATGATTTTAAATTTAATTTATATAAGTGTGGGTCACTTTTTTGTTTAACTTCATAAACATATTTACCTAAAGGCGTTGGTAAAAAAGCCAACTCAACATATTCATGATTGATTTATTTGGATATATATTTGTGCTACGGTATATAATGTAAAACGTTAACTGTAGAATATTTATGCTTAAAACTGAAAGAAAAATGAGTATCACATTATATATCTTAAAGCATATAGGTATTGATCGACATATGCTTTTCGGGTGTAAATTTATAATGGAGTAAATTACCATTTGCATCCTTAAGGTTTGGTGATTTTGATCATTTGCATCCCTACAGTTTAAAAATCCTCATGTACACCCTAACGTTTCATTTTTGTTCCCATTTGAATACAAAACACTAACACCGTTAACTTATTCTGTTAACTTTTTATAAAATGACAAAAATGCCCTTAAATCAACCACTACACAATATAAAAACCCCTAACCCACTACCCCTTTTTTTCTCTCTCGTGTTTCCACTTTAACCAAACCGCAAAGAGAGAATGTTTACTTGCTCTTTCAAGCATATGAAAAGATGAAATCTGAACGTGGTGATTTTGATTTGGGTGATCTAGTAAATGATCTTCACCATCGGCTTAAAAATGCAAGGTACAAAGGTGACCACATGGATTTTGTTTACATGGATGAGGTTCAAGATCTTAGCATGAGGCAGATTTCTCTTTTTAAATATATATGCCAAAATGTTGATGAGGGTTTTATTTTTGCTAGTGATACGGCACAAACAATTGCAAGAGGCATTGACTTTAGGTTTCAAGATATCAGATCTATGTTTTACAAGGAATTTTTAACCTCTCAAGCAACTTGAAAGCAAGAGAAAGGTCTTGTATCTGAGATTTTTCAATTAAAACACAACTTTAGAACTCATGCTGGTGTTCTTGACTTAGCTCAGAGTGTCATTGACATTCTGTATTGTTACTTTCCGCACTTTGTTGATATTTTGGAGCCTGAAGCTAGTCTTATTTCTGGGGAAGCTCCTATTTTGCTAGACTCTGGCAATGATGAAAATGTTATTGTAACAATAAGCGGCGCAAAAATTGCTGGTTTTGGTGCTGAACAGGTGATTCTGGTAGGTGATGATGTTGCAAAAACTGAAATTTTTGAGTATGCTGGAAAACATGCTCTTGTTCTTACTATTGTGGAGTGTAAAGGGCTTGAGTTTCAGGTATTCTTCTTCATCTTTCTGTCATGAAAAGATCATTTTTTGTGATTCGAAGACTCGTAAAGCATCATCAACCTCTTCATTCCTCATCAAACAAGATAACAAAGCATTAAAAGCATGTGACTCAGGTCTCAGCCCCATGAACTCCATCGAAGCGAAGAGCTCCATCGCGCTTCGAACCTTATCCGCCCTGCTAAGCTTTAAAAGGCGCCATGATAGCTTCTTTTCATCTCTTTTCCCAAAAACTGCAGTCTGTTCTCATTAACATCATCAGCAACTTCTTCCTCTTGATCATCCCACATGGGATTTTAGTTAACAATCGACCCGTATGCTAGTGAACCATTGGTTGCAGATTTCTCAAGTCTAGAAGCTCTATAATTATTGCACGACGGTGTAGCTTTTGGTGCTGCCCACCAAGTGTTCGATGTAATGTCTGAACTAAAAATTTCAGAAAATCTTGAATTCTGAAACATAATTGAAGTAGTGAACGATCCAGCCATAAATGAACATCAAACTCCAAGCTTTGTAGCAGTAGATTTAACTAATTTGAACGTAAAGATTGATAACCAAAACAAGAAGATAAACAGAGTATTGAGACAGATCGTGGAGGTAGCGACGGTTGTTGACTCCAGCTAGAGAGAAAAAAGGGGTGGGTTAGGGGTTTTTATATTGCGTAGTGGTTGATTTAAGGGCATTTTTATCATTTTATAAAAAATTAACAGAATAAGTTAACGGTGTTAGTGTTTTGGATTTAAATGGGAGCAAAAATTAAACGTTAGGGTGTATATGAGAATTTTTAAACTGTAGGGATGCAAATGGTCAAAATCATCAAACCTAAAGGATGCAAATGATAATTTACTCTTTATAATGTTAAAGTGATATAGAAATATAAAGATTATTGATGGGACAGATTGTGTCAATAACAACCTATAAACACTTGAGTCGTAGTTAGGGTGGAGGGAGTGCTTAACTACTCACATCACACACACATGACACCACAACACATCGTATATTCAAAAATTATATTTTATCATGTCATACCACATCACATTACACTATTTGATAGGGACAGTTATGTTATTTCATGTCACAAAAAAATTTATAAATTATTTAATAAAAATAAATAAATTAAAATTTAAAAAATTATTACAAATTAAATTAAAAACTACTAAAAAACAATAACCAAAACTAATCTTCGTTGTCAGAAACCGTGACATCCATATTTTCAACGTGTTCCACGAGATCTAAATGTGTGTTCTTAATGGGGCAATTCCAAAATTGTATTTTCATTCTGAACTGGAGTGGTCGGTGGATCTCGAATGTGCACGGGAGAAATAGCGTTGCCGTCACTTTTGATAATCATATTGTGGAGTATAATGCACGTACACATTTGATTTCTCATTTTTTCTATCTTCATCGCTCTAGCTGGTCGAGCGAGCATTTGCCATTTTGTTTTTGAAACACCGAAAGATCGTTCCACGCCTTTTCTTGCGGACTCTTGCATCTTTTAAAAAAATGTACTCAATAGGATAATAATATAATTTCACAAAGGTTGACAAGGAATGATATATACCATCGGCTAGATAGTAACCATGTTTATATTGATGTCTGTTAACATGAAACAAACATATGAGGGGTGGTTCCATTCAATTCTAGCGTGAATAGTGGAGATTGATTGAGAACATTAATGTCGTTGTTAAATCGGCTACATCAAAATAAGCATGCCAAAACCTCAAATCTTGTGACGCCACGACTTCGAGAATCACTGTTGGACTATCGTGATCACCTCGATGATATTGTTCTCGCAAATGCATAGAATAATATTCCATTTCCAATGAGTGCAATAATTGCTAGCGAGCATTCTCGTAATGTCATGTCTATATCGATGCTCATCGTACAATAATTTAATGTCTTGGCTAGTCGGCCTTCGTAAAATTTATCACTGTATAAAATAATAGTAGTGTTGTCAAAATATTCAAGACATTCACGTGAAGTCGTAACAGACATAGCTAACTATCCGTCGTATGTGTCAAATGAATTACTTGTTGTGAGTTGGCGTATTACTAAAGAGCATTTTTGCATTTGAAACTTTCTTTCCATCTTTCATCAAACCCTTATTTAAACCATAAAAAGTTTTGTATACTTCAACAATGATGTATATAATTTGTGGTAATTATTTAGTATTTATGTTGTATGTTTAAAAAATTATAGTCGTTGGTCTAATGGCTCTTTGCAATGGTCAAAATTGAGGGAAGAAGCATAGCGTGGCCCTCAAACACCCCCCCCCCCCCCCCCCCCCCCCCCCCCCCCCCCCCGGGGCCATCCACACACACAAATCATGTTTTAACACCCTAACGTGAAGTTTACAACCTAGGTGACTTTTCCTTAATACCAAAATCTTATATTTTAATTTTATAATTTTAAACATGTGTTAACTTTGTACGCAAGGTAATAATAGTCATTTGACAAAATCTTTCTACTATAATAAAAGAGTAATTTGAGATGACACGTGATAGCACCAAAATCCTCATCATCAAAATTTTCTTGCTTTATCCCTCTTATTAAATAATTACCTTAATTACTAATAATATTCTTTTACACCTTTTTAGATTAAAATAGTTTTTTAATAAATTAAGAAGGAGATTTTTTTATTAATGTTATTTCTAAGAAAATAAATTTTTATAAAATACTAATTTTCTCTAAAACATCAAACTTTTTTAAAAATACGAAATATTTTAAAATTGATGCTTTTAAAAGAATTTTTTTAAAAATCAAAAGTTATTAAATTTGGGAGTTATAATAAAGAAATTTTTAAAAAAATAATATTTTTATACGGTTTGTTTTAGAACAAAATGTTTATTTGTTATTGGAAAAAAAATTAAAAATAATATTTTAAAAAATGTGATATCATTATTTTATTACTTATGGTCATTATTCATACGTAATATCGGTCATATCATATCATATTTTAGAATATTGTTTTATACTTAATAAATTATTATTATATTAATATTTTATTTTTTTAACTCATGTAATACATATGTTTATTAAAACTAGAGTAAATCTCGATTTTGGTCTCTGTGTTTTTCAAATTGACTCCACTTGAGTACCAACTTTTATTTTGTCTCCCTTTGAGTACCAAAGATTGAAAAAGTTGTCTGTTTGAGTACCAAATTTTAAAAAAGTTGTCTGTTTCAGTCCTTTTGACTAACGGTGTTAACGTTTTCTGTTAAATTTTTTTAAAAAAGACCAAAATACCCCTAAGGGCTATAAATATATCACCGTCTCCACACACACCACATACCACCACCACCACCACACACCACCGCCACCACACACCACCGCCACCACACACCACCGCCACCACACACCACCGCCACCACACACCACCGGACGAATGACCTCTGCGTCTCCACGCTAACGCGCGTCGCACCGGATCTCACCTGCTCGTCGTTGCCGGAGATCATCTCCGCCACCGTCATTGCGACGATCTCCGACGTCCGATCCACCGACTTCAACGTCTCTAACATTCGTCGGAAGCTTCCGCATCTCACGCTCCTCGAGATCCGAGCCCTAGAGGATTGTCACACACTGTTTCTCGAAACCGTATCGGAGCTCAAATCGGCAGTTTCAGATCTATCAACGTCGCCGGAGAAGAAGTACGACGACCTCCGGACGATGCTCAGTGCTGCAATGACGAATCAAGCCACGTGTCTCGACGGATTCGACGGGAGCAAAAATCAGGTCAAAATCAGTCGACATTTTCGTAAAGCGTTGAAAGGAATCTCACGTCAGGTGAGCAATTCACTTGCCTTGTTGAAGAAGATAAACAAAACGACGTCGGAAAAGTCGCCGGAGAACGGTGATTCGTCCGGCCGGTTTCCGAAGTGGTTGAACCGACACCATCTCTGACCGACACCAACCTCATCTCTGTCGACCTTCGAATTCGACCCATTGAACCCCCAAATCACCTTCAACCGACTGCAACCACTTGAACTTCGATCGAAAATTCTTGATTTCGGGTTCACCGGAGTTGAGAGATCGAGAGAGACAGAGCATCGAGAGATTGAGAGTGAGTTGGACCTTCCTGATCGGAGGGGAGGCTTTGGATCCATTTTTGTTCAGGATTTGGACCTTCCTGATCGGAGTGTGTCGGCGGTGGTGTGTGGTGGCGGTGGTGTGTGGTGGCGGTGGTGTGTGGTGGTGGTGGTGGTGGTGGTATGTGGTGTGTGGTGGAGATGGTGATATTTTTATAGCCCTTAGGGGTATTTTGGTCTTTTTACAAAAATCTAACAGAAAATGTTAACACCGTTAGTCAAAAGGACTGAAACAGAGAACTTTTTCAATCTTTGGTACTCAAAGGGAGACAAAATAAACGTTGGTACTCAAGTGGAGTCAATTTGAAAAACACAAGGATCAAAACCGAGATTTACTCTTAAAACTAATTCATTTATATATAAATATAATAATTTTAATCATTACATGTCTTTTTTGTCACATTCATGCCAATAATAAGTATTACAAAGGAAGTTACAAAAAAGTAAATAAATATAAAAAGACATCTGACAGTATCAGTGAATAGTGACTAAATTGGGATACTCAAATCTTTGTTTCCAGTGTCCCTCAATAATATTCATATATTCATTGCCTCTAAGAGATGGTACAATAACTTTATTCGAATAAAGGTTGCTTTATGGTTTATTCATTACCAACTTATTTCATAAAATATAATTGGTTTTTTCGTATTTGGTCCTTATAATATTTTTCTTCCTATTTGCTTCGTAACCCTTTCATTAATGACACATGTTACTAATATTATTATCATCCAACAAAGGTTCAAAACAATATTCAAAGTCTATAGTAGGAATCTTAACATGATTGTAAACTACTTCATCTTTCAGGTAACCTAAACTCTTTTATATTTGACAAAACACGTATAGAAATCGTTTACACCCACATATGAATATAGTTGAATTTACCATTTACATAACTCCTTCGAGGCAAATTGACAAACTGACGTCTATGGTAGATTTTTTTTATGGTAAATCATGTAGGGTGTTGTGCTATGATAAAAAAGAAACAAGATTTATAGGTCACATTTTGTGATTTTGAAAAACCCGTATTTCCCAAAAATGTTTAGAAGAACATGAACACTTACACTAGATATTAAAAGGATTAAAGTAATTATGTAGATGTGAACCACAAAGCTCCAACTGATTATACTCCATAGTATAATCATAGTATAATCGTATGCAAAGATTGAAGATTTAAGATTCTATTGTAAAAATCTAATTCTTGTCATTGTCGTCAATTGAAGGGATATCACACTTTGTTTGTTTGACAACCCCCTCCTTCCCCCTACCCCCCTCCCACCTAGGGGTGAGCAACGGGTCGGAACCGAACCGAACCGGACCGACCCGCCCTTGACCCGAAACTGATAAGTGGTTTATACAAAGAACCGAGAACGGACCATTTACATACGGTTCAGGCCGGACCGAACCGAGTTAAACGGGTCGGTTTAGCATAATATGATGATCCGGACCGTAAATGTTTTTTAGGCTCATGTTTTTTGACGGGAGAAAAATGAAACTTAAAATATAAACAAAACCAATCAATGGATTTGTTTCTTAGACTCGTTATTGTAACATAGACAATCGGTACCATATTAAAATACAAATCATACATAGTTGTAGTCATGACCCTTTTATAAGTTAATTTTAGGTGTAGCGTGCAATAATATACATCTATAACCGACTAAAATTTTATTAATCTGAAAATTTCTATTATATGCTAGTAAAACATTTTTTACATCTTTGGTGTTCAAAAACAACCCATTTAACCTATAAAAAGCAAAAAATGACTTTTTTTTTCCTAATTGTAATCGGGCCGGACTGAAACCGAGCTCATACCCACGGGTTTGGACCGAAACCGACCCATAACCGTTTAAGACCTGCCATTAGTTTGTTTGATGTTTCAAGGGTTTATTATAGAAAAGATAACCAAGGGCGTTACCCTGAAATAAAGTGAAGTTGAGGGTTGTAGTATGGAGGAGTTGATAGATGAGGGCTAAATCTGGATTTGAAGAGTTTGCATAAAAGAGGTTATTATAGCTCTCTTGTTTATTGTGCTTGAAGTATTAATAATCATCCATGTAATGTTAATTCTTTCATGGATATCATTTGTCTGCATAGCATAACAATATAATTTGTTGTGGTAGTTATTTATAAGTCAATTTATAATCAGATTTCTGCAGATTTTTTTTATTAAATTGTGAAATTACGTGTTCAAAATTCAATCATCACCCGATACCATACATCGTCTGAATATTTAATCAATCTAACACTCTTAACTTAATAAGGATAAAATATAGTCATTTCAGCTATGGTTACATCATGATTCAAATTCTGAATTGATTACTTTATGACTAAAAGTCTAAAAGTAAATGAGTTTTCTTAAACATTAAAAGAAATAAATAACAATAATAGTCAGAAAAAGATATCAACCTTCTTTACCTGAGAATGTATTACCGGTCAATAGTTATACAATAACTAGGTGTTTAATTCTCTTTTGGTACATCTTGCGGTGGTCAGTCCATAAGCAATGATCATAACATTAACCATAACATTAAAGATTTAGGTAAGTTGCATAATGTGAACATATAACAAAGATAGTATTTCTAACCCAGTGTGTAGTTACTTTCAACAATTTATACTCTATTACCTTCTATGTTTTGTTAGATATTTTAATTTAATTAAGTTGACTAATAACTAACGTGATCACAATATTTATCAAATATGTCAGGAAGGTGCGAGCGTACATATGTTTAAGTTTATTGTGATCTTTGATATTGGAAACCTCCTTAGTCTAGACCCTGTTACGAGCCATGTAAGCGACACCGGCCCAAGCATGCAGTCTCGACCCAAACGCGTTATCACCCGGCCTGCGCGTTTTCTCAACTATCGAAATGAAGAATTTGGAAAGATAAAATCTTTCCATGTGATGCATGCAATCAAGAATAAAGAGTAGTAATTGAAGCATAATTGGCGGAGAGGAATCAGTAAACAATCCTAGAATATTTGTCGTTCTCCTTGAAAGTTGGTTATTTCCCTATTTTTATTTTAATCACACAGCTTGCATTTCTTTATTTGCATTCCTAAGTGATGTATTTAATTTCTCTTTTGTCTTCGTAATGATGATCAGAAAAAATTTGTCTTGTTCTATTTTCCCTTCTCTGTGTTAATTTCTTTGGAGATTGGTTCATCTCGAATAGAACCATATCACTGGTGCTTTCATTCACCCTCTCATCATGCCTCCTCTCAAAGAAACCACCGCAAACGATGATCCCATGGCTACCCTTGCCGAACTACTCACCACCAACTCACAAGAACAATCTGCCAAACTCGATCTCTTGATCAATCAGTTCACCGAGCAAACAAAACTCATCCTTTCAGCCATAATGAAACCGGAAACCACACCACCTAAAACCCACCCACAAATGTCCAACACCTATGACATCCGACCACCAAAACTGCAACTCCCTTTTTTTGATGGTTCCAATCCATTGGACTGGTTATTCCAAGTCGAACAATACTTCACATTCTACAAAATCGAGCCGCAACAGCGCCTTACCATGGTTGCCTTTCATCTTACAGGAGACGCGTTAAGTTGGTACAAGTATCTCCATAACAATAACATGTTAAGCACGTGGGCTGTTTTTACCCGTCTCTTGGAAATTCGCTTTGGACCGTCCTCTTATGAAAATCATCAGGCTGCACTGTTTAAGTTGCAGCAGACATCAACACTCACCGCATATGTGACCGAGTTTGAGTGTTTAAGCAATTGTATCATCGGCTTGCCCGTAGACGCCTTGCTTAACTGTTTCTTGTCAGGGTTACGAGCTGATATCCGACAAGAATTAGCAATTCTTAAACCTCTCTCGTCGAACCAAGCTATTGGATTAGCTAAATTAGTGGAAGACAAACTCACGACAACCGATATCGACCTAAACCAAACCCACCTTTTCTCCCCATTCAAGGGCCTTCAAACCACTCTGTTCCTACCATCAACACACAAAAATACCCTACCACTCAACCTCTCTTACCCACACCAAACCAGCCCCCCAAAACCTTACCTCTCAATCGACTTTCTCATGAAGCCTTGCAACAAAGAAAGGCTGCCGGGTTATGTTTCCGTTGCCCAGAAAAGTACCACCCGGGCCATCATTGTAACCCGCCACAATTTCACATTATTGTAGAGAATGATGATTCCATCCAAATCGGCCCCTTGATCGACTTTGGGGATGAACCATCGCCACAACAGACGATCGACGACCATGCAACGGATCAGCCTAGTCCACAAATGGATCTTGGCAGCGCTAATCAGTTCCTTACCTTATCGCCGACCGCTCTCCTCGGGTTGACATCTCAGAAAGTATTACGGGTCACGGGTTTCATCGCAGGTCACCCGTAACTATCCTTATTGATTCAGGCAGTACTCACAACATAATCCAACCACACATGGCATCCTTCCTTAGTCTACATATCGATCCGATCAACCCATTCTCGGTCATGGTCGGCAACGGTGAATGGATTGAATGCAATGGATTATGCCCCGATGTCACCATTCGGATGGCTAAATGCCCGTTTAAAATCCCATTGTTTGTGCTTCCCATTGAAAGTGCGAACGTTGTTCTTGGACTCGCGTGGCTTGGCTCCTTGGGCACTATTACAACCAACTTCTCAATCCCGTCCATCACCTTCAACCATAAAGGCCAGACACTCACACTTTTGGTGAACAATTATCAACTACTGCTACTCCTAGTACCATACACCACCTTCTAAAAAAGGATGCCATTGCATCCATGCACACCCTAACATTTAACCACCAACCTTCTTCTGAAATTAGTGCCACACCCAACCATTCAAATCCTCAAATTCAACAACTATTACACACTTATTCCCATATCTTCAAAACACCATTGACCTTGCCCCCACCACGCGAATACGACCATCACATACATCTACAACCCAACAACCAACCTGTTAATGTTCGTCCGTATTGCTACCCTCATTACTAAAAGGAGATCATGTCTAATCTCATCAAGGAAATGTTATCTGAAGGGGTCATTAAACCAAGCACCAGCCCATATTCATCTCCCGTATTATCAGTCCACAAAAAGGACGGCACTTGGCGTTTTTGTGTTGACTGTCGCGCCTTAAATGCCCTCACCATCCGGGACCGATTTCCTATACCAACTGTAGATGAACTATTGGACGAGTTACACGGTGCAGAAATATTTTCTAAATTGGATTTGCGTGCAGGGTATCACCAGATTAGAGTGGCGCAAGAGGATACACAAAAGACGGCTTTTCGTACAACCGACGGGCACTACGAGTTCCTCGTCATGCCATTTGGGTTGTCCAATGCTCCTTCCACATTCCAAGCTGCCATGAATGATATTTTCCGTGATGTTCTACGACGGTTCGTATTGGTTTTTTTTGACGACATACTTGTTTATAGCAAGTCACAATCAGAACATGTCGGCCATCTTCAACAGGTTTTCCAAACCCTTTCTACACATCAATATTATGCGAAGTTGTCTAAATGTATGTTTGGAGTTACAGAGATCAATTATATTGGTCATATCATATCTCGTTTCGGAGTGGCCACCGACAAAGAAAAGATAATCTCCATTCAAAACTGGCCAATCCCTACATCACAAACAGCACTTCATGGGTTCCTTGGCTTGGCGGGTTATTACCGAAGGTTTGTGCGGAACTACTCCCATATTGCTGGCCCACTCACTGACTTGTTGAAAGGAAATAACAAGTTTATATAGTCTGAAGCTGCTCAGATAACATTCGACACACTCAAACAGGTTATGATAAAATTACCTACCCTTACATTACCCAATTTTGCTTTTGTTTTTGATGTCACAACAGATGCATCTGATTATGGCATTGGTGCTGTTTTATCTCAACAAGACAAGCCTATCGCTTTTTTTAGCAAGAAACTAAGTCCAAAGATGAAGGCAGCTTCTGCTTATATCCGTGAATTATATGCTATCACCGAAGCAATCAAGAAATGGCGGCACTATTTATTGGGTCGCCGGTTTCGTGTTTTTACCGATCAACGAAGCTTACGTCATCTCTTGACTCAAGTTATACAAACACCGGAGCAACACAAATGGGCTAGTAAACTAATTGGGTATGATTTTGAAATCTTTTATAAACCAGGAAAAGAAAACCATGTGGCCGACGCGTTAAGCCGGATAACCGATGCACAACTACTTACACTTTCCACACCATACTTTCCATGGTTATATGAACTTAGAGACTATTACACGTCTACCCAAGAGGGTCGTGAAATCCTTAGACAGGTATCAGAATCCCCGGATAACCACTCGAACCAACAGTTGCATGATGGCTTAATTTATCGGGATAATAAGCTCTTTGTTCCTCTTATCCCTTCCTTACGGCTCAAGCTACTAAATGAATTTCACTCAAGCAAAATAGGAGGACACTCAGGTATTACGACCATCATCAAAAGAATTAAATGCTCCTTCTCTTGGTCCAATCTTAAACAAGAGGCCACTGAGTACATCAACAATTGCAAGGTATGTCAACAAACCAAATACTCCACCCAAAAACCTTATGGGTTGCTTCAACCACTTCCTATTCCTAATCAAGTGTGGGAGGAGATCTCCATGGATTTCATCACCAACCTACCACCTTCGAATGGCAAAACCGCCATCTGGGTCATTGTTGATCGGCTCACTAAGTTCGCACACTTTATTCCGTTACGACCCAACTACACCGCCACCTCTCTTTCCACTATTTTCCTTGATCAAATCTACAAGTTACATGGTCTCCCAAAGAGCATACTTTCAGATCGAGACCCCATCTTCCTCAGTAAGTTTTGGAAAGATTTATTTCACTCTGTTGGTACTACTCTATTACATTCCAGTGCCTACCATCCCCAAACGGATGGTCAAACCAAAGTGGTTAACCGTACGTTGGAAGGTTACTTAAGATGCTTCACATGTGATGAACCAAACCGTTGGACCAAATACTTGTACTTAGCTGAATTTTGGTACAACACGAGCCACCATAGTGCAATAGACATGACACCATTCAAAGCACTCTATGGGCGGCCACCAACGTCTTTGCCCTACTAGACACTGCACGCCAACAGATCCGCCACCATTGACGAAACCTTAAGGGAACATCAAAGAGTGCTTAACCTTCTAAAATCCACATTGCAAATATCCCGTCAAAGGATGGCGAACCAGGCTAATAAACACCGCCAAGAAAAAGAATTTACGGTCGGTGATTTGGCATTGTTGCGTTTACGCTTGTACCGACAGCAGTCGGTAGCTTCCCGGGCTGTTGAGAAGTTAAGTCGTCGCTACTATGGCCCTTTCAAAATCATTGATCGTATCGGGAAGGTCGCGTATCGTTTAGAGTTGCCGCAAGGCTCACGCATCCACCCGATCTTTCATGTCTCATTGTTACGTGCTTGCAAAGGGAACTGGCAGACAGAATTCACCCCTTTACCTCCGGATTTCCTAGCTACAGTGCAGCTAGATGACAGCTCCGGCCTTGAGGACAAGGCCAATTTAGAAGGGCGGGATAATGTTACGAGCCATGTAAGCGACACCGGCCCAAGCATGCAATCTCGACCCAAACGCGTTATCACCCGGCCTGCGCGTTTTCTCAACTAACGAAAATGAAGAATTTGGAAAGATAAAATCTTTCCATGTGATGCATGCAATCAAGAATAAAGAGTAGTAATTGGAGCATAATTGGCGGAGAGGAATCAGTAAACAATCCTAGAATATTTGTGGTTCTCCTTGAAAGTTGGTTATTTCCCTATTTTTATTTTTAATCACACAGCTTGCATTTCCTTATTTGCATTCCTAAGTGATGTATTTAATTTCTCTTTTGTCTTCGTAATGATGATCAGAAAAAGTTTGTCTTGTTCTATTTTCCCTTCTCTCTGTTAATTTCTTTGGAGATTGGTTCATCTCGAATAGAACCATATCAATGTGCTTTCATTCACCCTCTCATCATGCCTCCTCGCAAAGAAACCACCTCAAACGATGATCCCATGGCTACCCTTGCCGAACTACTCACCACCAACTCACAAGAACAATCTGCCAAACTCGATCTCTTGATCAATCAGTTCACCGAGCAAACAAAACTCATCCTTTCAGCCATAATGAAACCGGAAACCACACCACCTAAAACCCACCCACAAATGTCCAACACCTATGACATCCGACCACCAAAACTGCAACTCCCTTTTTTTGATGGTTCCAATCCATTGGACTGGTTATTCCAAGTCGAACAATACTTCACATTCAACAAAATCGAGCCGCAACAGCGCCTTACCATGGTTGCCTTTCATCTTACAGGAGACGCGTTAAGTTGGTACAAGTATCTCCATAACAATAACATGTTAAGCACGTGGGCTGTTTTTACCCGTCTCTTGGAAATTCGCTTTGGACCGTCCTCTTATGAAAATCATCAGGCTGCACTGTTTAAGTTGCAGCAGACATCAACAGTCACCGTATATGTGACCGAGTTTGAGCGTTTAAGCAATTGTATCATCGGCTTGCCCGTAGACGCCTTGCTTAACTGTTTCTTGTCAGGGTTACGACCTGATATCCGACAAGAATTAGCAATTCTTAAACCTCTCTCGTTGAACCAAGCTATTGGATTAGCTAAATTAGTGGAAGACAAACTCACAACAACCGATATTGACCTAAACCAAACCCACCTTTTCTCCCCATTCAAGGGCCTTCAAACCACTCTGTTCCTACCATCAACACACAAAAATACCCTACCACTCAACCTCTCTTACCCACACCAAACCAGCCCCCCAAAACCTTACCTCTCAATCGACTTTCTCATGAAGCCTTGCAACAAAGAAAGGCTGCCGGGTTATCTTTCCGTTGCCCTGAAAAGTACCACCCGGGCCATCATTGTAACCCGCCACAATTTCACATTATTGTAGAGAATGATGATTCCATCCAAATCGGCCCCTTGATCGACTTTGGGGATGAACCATCGCCACAACAGACGATCGACGACCATGCAGCGGATTAGCCTAGTCCACAAATGGATCTTGGCAGCGCTAATCAGTTCCTTACCTTATCGCCGACCGCTCTCCTCGGGTTGACATCTCAGAAAGTATTACGGGTCACGGGTTTCATCGCAGGTCACCCCGTAACAATCCTTATTGATTCAGGCAGTACTCACAACATAATCCAACCACGCATGGCATCCTTCCTTAGTCTACATATCAATCCGATCAACCCATTCTCGGTCATGGTCGGCAACGGTGAATGGATTGAATGCAATGGATTATGCCCCGAGGTCACCATTCGGATGGCAAAATGCCCGTTTGAAATCCCATTATTTGTGCTTCCCATTGAAGGTGCGGACGTTGTTCTTGGACTCGCATGGCTTGGCTCCTTGGGCGCGATTACAGCCAACTTCTAAATCCCGTCCATCACCTTCAACCATAAAGGCCAGGCACTCACACTTTCTGGTGAACCATTATCAACTGTTGCTACTCCTAGTACCATACACCACCTTCTAAAAAAGGATGCCATTGCATCCATACACACCCTAATATTTAACCACAACCTTCTTCTGAAATTAGTGCCACACCCAACCATTCAAATCCTCAAATTCAACAACTATTACACACTTATTCCCATATCTTCAAAACACCATTGACCTTGCCCCCACCACGCGAATACGACCATCACATACATCTACAACCCAACAGCCAACCTGTTAATGTTCGTCCGTATCGCTACCCTCATTACCAAAAGGAGATCATGTCTGATCTCAACAAGGAAATGTTGTCTGAAGGGTCATTAAACCAAGCACCAGCCCATATTCATCTCCCGTATTATTAGTCCGCAAAAAGGACGACACTTGGCGTTTTTGTGTTGACTATCGCGCCTTAAATGCCCTCACCACTCGGGACCAATTTCCGATACCAACTGTAGATGAACTATTGGACGAGTTACACGGTGCAGAAATATTTTCTAAATTGGATTTGCGTGCAGGGTATCACAAGATTAGAGTGGCGCAAGAGGATACACAAAAGACGGCTTTTCGTACAACCGACGGGCACTACGAGTTCCTCGTCATGCCATTCGGGTTGTCCAATGCTCCTTCCACATTCCAAGCTGCCATGAATGATGTTTTCCGTGATGTTCTACGACGGTTCGTGTTGGTTTTTTTTGACGACATACTCGTTTATAGCAAGTCACATTCAGAACATGTCGGCCATCTTCAACAGGTTTTCCAAACCCTTTCTACACATCAATATTATTCTAAGTTGTCTAAATGTATGTTTTGAGTTACAGAGATCAATTATCTTGGTCATATCATATCTCATTTCGGAGTGGCCACCGACAAAGAAAAGATAATCTCCATTCAAAACTGGCCAATCCCTACATCACAAACAGCACTTCGTGGGTTCCTTGGCTTGGCGGGTTATTACCGAAGGTTTGTGCGGAACTACTCCCATATTGCTGGCCCACTCACTGACTTGCTAAAAGGAAATAACAAGTTTATATGGTTTGAAGCTGCTCAGATAGCATTCGACACACTCAAACAGGTTATGATAAAATTACCTACCCACACATTACCTAATTTTGCTTTTGTTTTTGATGTCACAACAGATGCATCTGATTATGGCATTGGTGTTGTTTTATCTCAACAAGACAAGCCTATCGCTTTTTTTAGCAAGAAACTAAGTCCAAAGATGAAGGCAGCTTCTGCTTATATCCGTGAATTATATGCTATCACCGAAGCAATCAAGAAATGGCGGCACTATTTATTGGGTTGCCGGTTTCATGTTTTTACCGATCAACGAAGCTTACGTCATCTCTTGACTCAAGTTATACAAACACCGGAGCAACACAAATAGGCTAGTAAACTAATTGGGTATGATTTTGAAATCTTTTATAAACCGGGAAAAGAAAACCATGTGGCTGACGCATTAAGCCGGATAACTGATGCACAGCTACTTACACTTTCCACACCATACTTTCCATGGTTATATGAACTTAGAGACTATTACACGTCTACCCAAGAGGGTCGTGAAATCCTTAGACAGGTATCAGAATCCCCGGATAACCACTCAAACCAACAGTTGCATGACGGCTTAATTTATCGGGATAATAAGCTCTTTGTTCCTCTTATCCCTTCCTTACGGCTCAAGCTACTAAATGAATTTCACTCAAGCAAAATAGGAGGACACTCAGGTATTACGACCACCATCAAAAGAATTAAATGCTCCTTCTCTTGGTCCAATCTTAAACAAGAGGCCACTGAGTACATCAACAATTGCAAGGTATGTCAACAAACCAAATACTCTACCCAAAAACCTTATGGGTTGCTTCAACCACTTCCTATTCCTAATCAAGTGTGGGAGGATATCTCCATGGATCTCATCACCAACCTACCACCTTCGAATGGCAAAACCGCCATCTGGGTCATTGTTGATCGGCTCACTAAGTTCGCACACTTTATTCCGTTACGACCCAACTACACCGCCACCTCTCTTTTCACTATTTTCCTTGATCAAATCTACAAGTTACGTGGTCTCCCAAAGAGCATACTTTCAGATCGAGACCCCATCTTCCCTAGCAAGTTTTGGAAAGAATTATTTCACTCTGTTGGTACTACTCTATTACATTCCAGTGCCTACCATCCCCAAACGGATGGTCAAACCGAAGTGGTTAACCGTACGTTGGAAGGTTACTTAAGATGCTTCACATGTGATGAACCAAACCGTTGGACCAAATACTTGTACTTAGCTGAATTTTGGTACAACACGAGCCACCATAGTGCAATAGACATGACACCATTCCAAGCACTCTATGGGCGGCCACCACCGTATTTGCCCCACTACACGCTGCACTCCAACAGATCCACCACCATTGACAAAACCTTAAGGGAACATCAAAGAGTGCTTAACCTTCTAAAATCCACATTGCAAATATCCCGTCAAAGGATGGCGGACCAGGCTAATAAACACCGCCCAGAAAAAGAATTTACGGTCGGTGATTTGGTATTGTTGCGTTTACGCATGTACCGACAGCAGTCGGTAGCTTCCCGGGCTGTTGAGAAGTTAAGTCGTCGCTACTATGGCCCTTTCAAAATCATTGATCGTATCGGGAAGGTCGCGTATCGTTTAGAGTTGCCGCAAGGCTCACGCATCCACCCGATCTTTCATGTCTCGTTGTTACCTGCTTGCAAAGGGAATTGGCAGACAGAATTCACCCCTTTACCTCCGGATTTCCTAGCTACAATGCAGCTAGATGACAGCTCCGGCCTTGAGGACAAGGCCAATTTAGAAGGGCAGGATAATGTTACGAGCCATGTAAGCGACACCGGCCCAAGCATGCAGTCTCGACCCAAACGTGTTATCACCCGGCCTGCGCGTTTTCTCAACTAACGAAAATGAAGAATTTGGAAAGATAAAATCTTTCCATGTGATGCATGCAATCAAGAATAAAGAGTAGTAACTGGAGCATAATTGGCGGAGAGGAATCAGTAAACAATCCTAGAATATTTGTGGTTCTCCTTGAAAGTTGGTTATTTCCTTATTTTTATTTTTAATCACACAACTTGCATTTCCTTATTTGCATTCCTAAGTGATGTATTTAATTTCTCTTTTGTCTTCGTAATGATGATCAGAAAAAGTTTGTCTTGTTCTATTTTCCCTTATCTGTGTTAATTTCTTTGGAGATTGGTTCATCTCGAATAGAACCATATCAAACCCCGTCAGGGGTTGCCCCCTAAACAATGGGGGTTTTAAGGGAGCGGCCCCTGACGGATTTAAGGGATAGAGTCCATGGCTGAGATTCGTGACTCTAAGAAACGCATAATCCAAACTCAGTTGCCCACTCCCTGCAAAATTTGATTTTGAGTGAGTTTGATCAATTTTTATCATTTGGTTCTTTGGTTCATGAATTTTCACATAGATATCATATTTGGTTCTTGTAATTGAGTTTTATCTTATTGAAAATTTAATGTGAACACCAAATTGTTTCAATATAATAACGTTTCGTGACTCTCAATTTATCCCGATTAGTAATATCAAGTGCTTTACATGTTTTGAATTGGGGCAGTACATGCTAGATAATAAGTCTAGTAACATTTCACAAATCCTTAAACATTATATATAATTTAAAACCCATAGAGCTAAGCCTATATGCATCTTATACAACTTTTAATGCTTCAATGGCAGTATCGTAGATAAGGCAAATTTGCTGGATGTTTTAATATGCAACTTTTATCTTAATCTTCTATCTACATTCATACTGGCATGCGTATTTTCTATCGCTACGATCTTTTTAATTGAACTAGCATGTTCTCTATAATACCCGTAAGATAATAATAATAATAATAATAATAATAATAATAATAATAATAATAATAATAATAATAATAATAATAATAATAATAAGTTCAGGGGGTGATGTTGCTATTTTTAAAACTTAAATTAATAAGTTTTGTACACAAATTAAACAAACATTAAACCACAGGGACCATTTTGTAAAAATTTGAAAAACCTTTCTTTCTCTCTCTCCCTACCCCGTTTTCCCGATCACTATTCCGGCCGACCGCCGGTCGGTCCTCCGGCGAGCCTCCACAGCCAAAAACGCTTGATATTTTGATCAAATTAAATGCCCGACACAACCGTGTGAATGATTCGACATAATACCCCACAATAATTCGAAAGAAACCGTTAGTGCGATCGATCTAAAACCACAAAAACTTTCGGCCACTTTAACCATGTGCAAATTGCACTAAACGGACATAATAATTGAAATAAAAGCTACCTAATCAATCATATACGAATTCCTAATCTACCTACGCTTTCAATTTCGATTAAAACACACCCAAACACCCCGTCAATCACCATACTCGTCGCGGACCTGCAACTATTTCGAACTCCACCTTCCGAGCCGATTATACTGAAATTGATAGAGGGCTTTTCATCATTGGATCCCCTATAAGCTGCCTATACAGTTAATTGGATTATCATCATCGTTTGGATAGCAATCGACCTTCACAGCAGCCGCGACCTGTTCTTCGTGGGTTATCATCAATCGAACTCCAAATCAGGTAATTGAGAACACCTACATACTCGATTTTAGTCTAGAATTGAAAGCCCTATGCTTAATTCCATAAACAATCGCGAATCTATGTTCAATTTGATGGATTTCGATTCTAGGGTTTATACGGTTTGAAATTGGGGATTTTGGATTCGGGATTGGTTAACATGTAATTGAACACACCTATTAGCTTGATTTTGGATGGGGATTAAAAGCCCTAAACTTTCGTTGATTAACATACTCGTTTGGATGTTCAATTTTGGGTTAATCGATTCTAGGGTTCATAGGTATTTGGGGGTTAATTGAACTATGTTTAAAAGAATTAAAAAGTTAAAGAAGTTGTTTGTGTGTGGGAATTTGGGTTTGAGGTCACGGGTTCGAACCCGAGCCTCTCCATATTTTTTAAGCCCTAATTAACCTCTTAAAATTTTGTAAAAATTTCTAAAAATTATAAAAATCCTTTTTGTAATCCCTGTTTATTTTTAAATCATCAACTTGATTTTCTGAAATTTTCGTTAAGCTTAAACATTTATAAAACAATATAACAAAGAAATTTAGTTTAATTATTTTATGGAATCTTTTAAATAAATGGTAAAAAAATCGGATTAAATATAAGACTTCTTTTATAAAAGTACTTAAATAAATTCCTGTAAATTAGTTTGTTAAAAACCTTAACAATTTATGTTTATATCATTATAAATAGTTTATTTCGTTTAAAAATAAGCTTTAAATAGTTGATTAGTTCCGTATTTTACAGCCAACTTACGGAGGCCATAACTTCTTCATAACAGATTCAAATCAGTTAAACCTTATGTCCATGACGAAGTTCGTCGAAAGGCGAATCTGTTGATATATAAAACATTGAAAAACTCATTCGTTTAGACCTCCAAACAGTCGTTTTCGTAACAGCTAGCAGTTCTGCGCAGCTGTAAAGATCCACGTTTTTCTCATATTTCGGTAATCCAAATCAGAAACTTTTTTAAATGAAAGTTGTTTAGAAATCACTAATCTAGTAAAATGGAGATTTTCATAATTTTTAAACGTCGGTTAGTATTTTTAACGAGTGCAAAAAGACAGGGGCAGAACTGGAATTTTCCAAACTATAATTTGCGTTACGTTATCGTAGGTTCTCGCGGCGTTAACCGAGCTTAGACCTTGTTTCTGATTATTGTCATTCGTGTATAAGGTACGGATTCTTGGTTACCTTTATCATAGTATAAATTCTGTTCTGTTACTTTATAGTACAGATTTTGATACCATGTTTCCGTTAATATGACTCGTTTGGCCTTTGGTATTTTACTAGTCGTCTAACATTATTTGTTATGCTATGACTCGTTCGACTTGTTAATTTTACTTGTTGAAGACATGTAGCATGCAATACATATTTTATAAGTTTGTGCTCATTATTGCATGTTCCTATAAATGTTCTATTGATACGTTATATGTTGGTAGTTGTACTACCATTTGATTGATACTCTGTTACCCGAGCTCTCCGACATGTCATTATGGCGTGAATGATGTGACACTTTTCGTGACGGTGTGTAATAAATAGTCACGGCGTCTCCGTTAACACGTTAGTACTCAGGTAGTACTTTGGCCATAATATCTGGGAGGCGGATGGATCGATCCTAGTTCAGTTCTGTTCAGTTCAGTTCCGGGGGATGGAATCATGTGTGTACGCCCCACACACCATCTCATTAGTGCATAGTCTAGCTAGCTATGTACTTATCAGTTCAGTTTTGGCTCTGGGTACTTCTTATTTTACACGACTTATTTTGTTTGTATATACGCGTCGTGTAGATCAGTTCAGTTTAGTATTACATGTTCAGTTCAGTATCAGTATTATATGTTTAGAATCAGATTTCCGTTTCAGTATCATATGATCCGTTCAGTATTCAGATATAAGTATTTTATGTTTCGTATCATTACTATTGTTATTTCCGTCACTGAGCAACTTTTGGCTCAACCGTATTTTCTTTTGTGGTGTTATTCTTATTTGATTGTAGGTAATCAGGGTATTCCGGGAAATCAGTGAAGAGTGGTTGAAGATCAAGATTGTATTTTATTTTAATTGATGTAATGAATAACTTAATTAGGTTCTTTCGAATTATCTGGTTTGCTTGAAATTATCTCTTTAATATTATGGATTTGGTTTTTGATTTGATATCTGTAATAGTGACACGTCAGCCTCTCCGGGTTGGGGTGTTACAGTTATGGTATCAGAGCAAAGGCTCTTTCCTGTAGAAAACTTAAACATTAATAATAAACTTGTGAGGTAATGGGTAGACATTGGGTTAGGATCTAATTTTTGTTCCCAATCTAAATTCCAGTGTTCACACGTGTACTTTCATTTCAGATGGCTCCTAAGAGACGTGTGAACAACCGCAATAACTCGAATGGCCCCTCATCTAATACTCCTCTTGAAACCCTCATTGCTAATGCTGTAAACGCTGCTATTTCTGGAATACTCCCTAACCTGATGGCTCAGATTGCTCAAACAGTCATCCAGCAGATGCAACAGGCAAATTCGGAGGGAAACAACACAGGACCTCCACCCGGTGAAAATAACTCAGAGCCACCTTCTGGCGGGAACAACACAGGAGCACCTTCCAGTGATAATACACCACCACCCCGTGATGGTATTCATGTCTGGTTGGAACGTTTTCAGAAGCAAAGGCCTAAGTCTTTCAGTACTTCCAATGATCCGGTCGAGGTGCAAAACTGGATCAGTCATATTGAGAAATTATTTAAGGTACTTGGTGTTGAGGACGTATACAAAGTAAGGTTGGCTACATACAAGTTAGAAGATGATGCTCACAGATGGTGGACGACTGTGAAACAAGCTAGAGGAGGAAACGAATATGCAGCTACACTTCCTTGGGATAAATTCCGAGGAATGTTTTATGAGGAATACTTCACTGCTGCTGACCGCACTGAGTATCGTAGACAGTATGCTAATATTAGACAGAGGGATGACGAGCATATAACAGATTTCAAGACACGATTTACGCGGTTAGTGAGTTTTCTTGGTGCATCTGCAGGCTCACCGCAAGAGCAGACAGAAAATTTTCAGTGGGCCATATGTGAAAGGGATCGAAAGTTTATATTGAATCATCGGTTTAAATATATTAATGAAGTGGTTGATGCTGTTAAAAACCTATATAATGATAAAAAGAATGGAAAGAAGTCGTATGATGATAACCGTAAGCGGCCTAGAGAGAATGACCATGATCAGTCATCTTCTCATATGAATAAGAATCAGTCTTCACCACCACGAGACCGTCGAAACCGTTTTGATCGCAACAATAACAATAACTCTCGATCATGGAAGAATCGAAACCAGAATCAGAAATCAACTCATAATCAGACTCAGCAGGCTCCTATTCGTGCTCAACCACCAAATCAGCAGCACCCTAATCAGGATCGGAATGCTATCCCTCAGTGTAACACATGCGGGAAACTTCATAAGGGAGCTTGTCGTCTGGCCAGAGGATTATGTTTCAGATGCAGACGTGCAGGACACATGATTAGGGATTGCCCTCAGCGCGACCCTCGTAATAACGCTAGAGGGAATCAAGCTAAACCTGCAACTGGAGGACGAGTTTTTGCACTCACTGCAAATGAAGCAGCTAACGCACCAGGTATATTTCTGACCCCTTAGTTAGGGACGTATTATATACATATTTATGTCTTATCCGATACTGATAGTAAAACGCCTTAGGTGTGATCTCCGGTACCCTTTGCATTGGGAAGCGGGATATTTATGTCTTATTTGATACGGGCGCTATGCATTCTGTCGTATCTCTTCTGTTTGCTAAGTACTTAATGACTGCACCGACTGCTTTAGAACACACTTTGGCTATTACTACTCCATTAGGAGATTCAACTATTATCTCGCATGTCTATAGAGATTGTCCGATCAGAATCGAGTCTATTATCCGTAAGGCTGATTTGTTTCCAATGCAAATGAGTGACTTTGATGTCATACTTGGTATGGACTGGTTAACTCGACATCACGTTACTATTGAATGCCAGACTCGTCGTGTTTTATTTGGAAATCCTCAATGCCCTGAACTCGTTTATCAAGGGACTCAGCCTCGGAAATCGTTGAAAATCATCTCTGCGTTTAAAGCTCAGAAACTCTTATCACACGGTTGCGTGGGATTCCTAGCTTCAGTGAAAGCCACATCTTCTGAAAAGCCGAACATATCTGATTATCCGATTATATGTGATTTTTCTGACGTGTTTCCTGAGGAGTTACCCGGACTTCCACCAGATCGCGAGGTAGAATTCACTATTGATCTTATTCCAGGTGCTGAGCCGATTTCTAAGGCACCGTATCGTATGGCACCTATGGAGCTTAAAGAGTTAAAGGAGCAGTTACAGGAATTACTAGATTTGGGATTTATTAGACCAAGCGTCTCGCCTTGGGGCGCACCGGTCCTATTCGTGAAGAATAAAGATGGTTCTATGAGACTCTGCATTGACTACAGAGAACTCAACAAGATCACTATCCGTAATCGTTACCCTCTGCCTCGTATTGATGATTTATTTGATCAGCTTCAGGGTGCAAAGTGTTTCTCTAAAATCGATCTGAGGTCTGGTTACCATCAGTTAAAGATCAAGGAGTCTGACGTCCCTAAATCTGCCTTCCGTACTCGGTATGGTCACTATGAGTTCCTGGTTATGCCGTTCGGGTTAACTAATGCCCCGGCCGTATTCATGGACCTAATGAACCGAGTCTTTCGCAAGTTCCTCGATAAGTTCGTCATTGTATTTATCGACGACATCTTAATTTATTCTAAAAGTAAGGAGGAGCATGAGAATCATCTTCGTATCGTGCTCGAAATACTACGTGAAAAGAAGCTTTTTGCCAAATTTTCAAAGTGTGAATTTTGGCTGAGCAAGGTAGCCTTTTTGGGTCATGTCGTTTCTGCGGATGGTATTATGATGGACCCTGCTAAAATAGAGGCGATCACTAACTGCCCTAGACCTACCTCGGCCACAGAAGTCCGTAGTTTCCTTGGCCTTGCTGGTTACTACCGCAGATTTGTCGAAGGTTTTTCCGTTATAGCTTTACCCCTTACGCAACTGTTAAGGAAAGGGGTTAAGTACTCTTGGAATGATGAACGAGAGAAAAGTTTTGAAGAGCTCAAGAAAAGATTGGTGTCTGCACCTGTTCTCACACTTCCATCGGGCACGGGTGGATATCAGATTTACAGCGATGCCTCTAAAAAGGGACTTGGATGTGTGCTAATGCAGCATGGTAAGGTCATTGCTTATGCTTCACGGCAGTTGAAACCTTACGAGGTTAATTATCCTACGCATGATCTTGAACTCGCTGCTATTATTTTCGCGTTGAAAATATGGCGTCACTATCTTTATGGAGAGACTTGTGATATTTTTACTGATCACAAGAGCTTGAAATATATCTTCACACAAAAGGAATTAAATATGAGGCAGAGAAGATGGTTAGAGTTGTTAAAAGATTATGATGCCAATATTCAGTATCATCCGGGAAAGGCCAATGTGGTAGCTGATGCTCTTAGCAGGAAGAGCTCAGGAACACTAGCCTCCCTACAGCTACAGCCTCAGAACATTACCGACCTCGATAGATTGGGTATTGGCCTACATATTGGCAAGAGTAACGGATATCTCGCTACACTCCAGATTGAGTCAGACTTAATATCCCGGATTAAGAACGCACAGAAAGACGATGGTGAACTCTGGGCAATCTTACAGAATGTGGAGATTGATAAACAATCAGAATTCAGAGTAGATGAGCACGGAGTAATCTGGTGTGGTAAACGTTTATGTGTGCCTAATGATTCTTCTCTACGAGAATCGTTATTAGCTGAGGCACATAGTTCTCCATTCTCTATCCATCCAGGATCTACTAAGATGTATCGTGATCTTCGTCTGAACTTTTGGTGGAATGGAATGAAAGAGGATGTGGCTAAGTATGTTAGTCGTTGCCTTACTTGTCAGCAGGTCAAGATTGAGCATCAGAGAGCTAGTGGTTTGCTTCAGCCACTACCTATTCCAGTATGGAAATGGGATGATATTTCTATGGATTTTGTAACGGGTTACCAAAAACATTTAAGAAAAATGATGCAATATGGGTTGTGGTAGACAGATTGTCAAAGTCAGCTCACTTTCTCCCAATTCAGCAAGGATTTTCAGTTAGCAAACTATCTGAAGTGTTTACACAAGAGATTGTTAGACTTCATGGCACTCCGATGTCAATCATGTCTGATCGAGACCCGAGGTTCACTTCTCGCTTTTGGAAGGGTTTGCAAGCTGCATGGGGTACCAAGTTGAGGTTTAGTACGGCGTTTCATCCGCAGACTGACGGTCAGTCGGAGCATACTATTCAGACACTTGAGGACATGCTTCGAGCTTGTGCCTTAGAGTGGACTGGGAACTGGGATGAGTACTTGTGTTTGGTTGAGTTTGCTTACAACAATAGTTGGCAAGCTAGCATTGGCATGGCACCTTTCGAATTATTGTATGGTCGTAAATGTAGAGCACCTGTTTGTTGGGAAGAAGTCGGTGAGAGAATCATTGAAGGACCCGAGTTAGTTCAAATCACGAATGAGAAAGTTGCTATTGCTAGAGAAAAATTAAAGAAAGTTCAAAGTAGACAGAAAAGCTATGCAGACCGACATCAACTTTTGGAGTTTAAGGTCAGTGACAAAGTATTCCTGAAGGTTTCGCCTTGCAAAGGCGTGTGACGTTTTGGTCTAAAAGGGAAACTTAGCCCACGGTTTATCGGACCCTTTGAAATCCTGGAAAGAGTTGGTGAGGTTTCGTATCGTTTGGCTTTACCACCTCAACTGTCACATGTGCATAATGTCTTCCATGTATCTCTTTTAAGGGGGTACAATTATCATCCTCTTCACGTTGTGAATTATCCACTTCATTTGATTCGTGAAGACTTATCATTCGAGGAGGAACCTGAGGCCATACTTGACCGACAAGAACGCATTATGCGTAAGAAAACTATCCCTTTTGTTAAAGTATTATGGAAAAACCATTCCGAACGTGAAGCTACATGGGAGATAGAAGATGAAATCCGTTCTCAATATCCGTATTTATTTACCTCTTAGTTATTATCTTTTATATATTTCTGATATCAGTTATGAAGTTATCAGTTATCTGTTTCTTGAACATCACATTAGTCATCTCTTATACGATTTCGTCTATCGAATCGATTCTGTTTCAGCAATTGAATAACTATGAGTTATTTTGTTCACTTGTTGAGTTTTACTCCTCTGTGTACGTTATGTCATAGCTTGTTCGATCTGTACCTAGCAATTTCGTGGACGATTTTTTTTTAAGGGGGTAGAATTATAATACCCGTAAGATAATAATAATAATAATAATAATAATAATAATAATAATAATAATAATAATAATAATAATAATAATAATAATAAGTTCAGGGGTGATGTTGCTATTTTTAAAACTTAAATTAATAAGTTTTGTACACAAATTAAACAAACATTAAACCACAGGGACCATTTTGTAAAAATTTGAAAAACCTTTCTTTCTCTCTCTCCCTACCCCGTTTCCCCGATCACTATTCCGGCCAACCGCCGGTCGGTCCTCCGGCGAGCCTCCACAGCCAAAAACGCTTGATATTTTGATCAAATTAAATGCCCGACACAACCGCGTGAATGATTCGACATAATACCCCACAATAATTCGAAAGAAACCGTTAGTGCGATCGATCTAAAACCACAAAAACTTTCGGCCACTTTAACCATGTGCAAATCGCACTAAACGAACATAATAATTGAAATAAAAGCTACCTAATCAATCATATACGAATTCCTAATCTACCTACGCTTTCAATTTCGATTAAAACACACCCAAACACCCCGTCAATCACCATACTCGTCGCGGACCTGCAACTCTTTCGAACTCCACCTTCCGAGCCGATTATACTGAAATAGATAGAGGGCTTTTCATCATTGGATCCCCTATAAGCTGCCTGTACAGTTAATTGGATTATCATCATCGTTTGGATAGCAATCGACCTTCACAGCAGCCGCGACCTGTTCTTCGTGGGTTATCATCAATCGAACTCCAAATCAGGTAATTAAGAACACCTACATACTCGATTTTAGTCTAGAATTGAAAGCCCTATGCTTAATTCCATAAACAATCGCGAATCGATGTTCAATTTTGTTGGATCATGATAAGGCTGGTGCAACCAAATTCACTTCATAGTCACTTTTGGTACTACATTAAAGGGCTTCCGAAGCCAAGCAAGAGATCTTCCGAGAGTCTAAGGAACAACAGCTGAAGACATCTTCCGAAGGCAAAAGCTGAAGTCAACTACTGAAGACAACAACTGAAGTCAACAGCTGAAGATATCTTCCGAAGACAAAGTCTGATGAAAGAGCTGAAGACAAAGTCTGAAAGCTTCCGAAGACAAAGTCTGATGAAAGAGCTGAAGACAAAGTCTGAAAGCTTCCGAAGACAAAGTCTGATGAAAGAGCTGAAGACAAAGTCTGAAAGCTTCCGAAGACAAAGTCTGATGAAAGAGCTGAAGACAAAGTCTGAAAGCTTCCGAAGACAAAGTCTGATGAAAGAGCTGAAGACAAAGTCTGCTTCCGAAGACAAAGATGACTCCAAGCTTCGGAAGAAGCAGTCTTCCGAAGTATAAGTGCCTTCGGAAGAAGTTATTCTTCCGAAGCACTTTATCCTTCGGAAGACATTGCTATGTCCAGCAGATAAAAGTATGGTCCCTGACAGTCCGCTGCAGACCTCTGATATAGCATGGCATCTTCTTAAAGAGCCATGTTGTTGACCATACTTTATTCTACTGTTCACCTTTTTATGATAGTACATGTTACCAACTTTAGTTGGTGACAAAAGGTAAGTCAGGGACATGTCCTGACTACCAACTCTCAGGCAAAATGTCTGAAAGACCTCACCTAGAGTCTTGTAGTATAGATGTAAGGTTAGAGGTGTCCAGCTGGAATCAAAGTATTCCCGGCTGTAGGTAGTATTATATATATCTTCTCCCTGTAACTCTTTATGTAAGCGATTTGAGTCCAAGTGTCTTGTAATCCTTTGAGTTGAGAAGCAATATATAAAAGTACCTTGAAAATTTACCTGCTGTGTTAATTTTCTTACTGCTTGTTACTTGTTATATTGTGATCAACTCTTCATAGACTGCTTGCTGAGTGTTGATTCACAGTGAGTTGAGAGAAAAACCACCCGAAATCCGATCCTGCAATTGGTATCAGAGCACCAGGCTCTTGATTGTGAGATCTAACCATCCTAATCAACCTGTTTTTCACTCCTCACCACAATCCACTCACTCAAATGGCTACTCTATCCAAGGCTGATATGGAAACCGGTACCTTGACCAAGTCCCCCATGATCACCCCTGAAGATTTTGACACATGGTGTATCAGGATGGAAGGCTTCATCAAGTGTCAAGATTCAAGGATGTGGGACTCTATTGTCAATGGTCCTTTCATACCAAGCACTGCATCTGCCACTGGTAATCGGATCATCCCAAAAGATGTTGATGATTACTCAGAGGAAGATAGGAAGAGAATAGAGCTAGATCAAAGGGCTATGACTTGTCTCCAAACTGCTCTCCCCAACTCCGTCTACAGACGCTTCAAGAAGTGCAAGACTGCTAAAGATTTATGGGAAGCTTTGAAGCTGATGTATGAGGGATCCAAGGAAACTCAAGAGAACAAGAAAGATCTCTTGAAGCAGCAGTTTGAGAACTTTACTTTCAAGGCTGGTGAGACCTTGACTCAACAATACTTCAGGTATGTTGAGCTAGTAGATACTCTGGCGGACATTGGAGTAGCTCTTGAGAATAGAGACATAGTTAGGAAGTTCATGTCTTCGCTTCCTAAACTATGGACTCACTACTGTGTTGTCATCAAGAGAACTTTGGACCTTAAGACTCTTTCTCTCACAGAGTTGTATGGTATCCTAAGTGCATTTCAGATGGAGATGAACATGCAGAACTCCTCTGACCACTCCAATAACCAACAGAGTTCAGCCCTTCATGTGGTTGAAAGGGAAAGCATGGAACCACAACATCAGTTGCTATGCTACCCTGACAACTCACATACTGGACCCTTCATCACTCTACCTGAGACTCCAAAGTCTCAAAAGGTTCAACACAACTCCTTTCAGGACGGTTGTGCCTTTGTCTCTGGAAATGGACACTCTGGTGATTTTCAATACTGCTTTGATGATCTTGAGTGCTTCAGTCCAGATGATGTGGAGTATATGGACATTGTCCAGCAGATGGCTCTTTTAACTTACAGAGCGAAGAAGTTCTTCAAGAGAACTGGAAGGCAATTCCCTCAAAACCCAGTCAACAGCAAGTTTGGGTTTGATAAGAGCAAAGCAAGGTGCTACAACTGCAACCAACTTGGTCACTTTGCTAGGGAATGCAAGGCTCCTAAGAACAACCCGGGAACCCCACAGGCCTCCACACATCCCACTGCTCCCAAGCATGAAGAAAAGTCAACTGAAACAGCTGCTGTTGCTCAGGAAGTTGACTGGAGCTTCATGGTACAGGATGTGACTCCCGCTCAAGCACTCATGGCCGGAACAGATGATGATCAGGTATATGAACATCTTTGTACTGCTGCCTGTATTGCTAAAGTTAAATTGTATAAGGATTACATTTCGGAAATCAGATCTGAGGTTGAGTCTTTAAATGTGCTAAAATCTGACTTTAAAAGAGCTGAATCTGACTATCAAAGGAAAATTGATGAGTTAGAGAAAACTGTGTCTCTTTTGAAACATGAAAAGACTAACTATAAGACTCAAATCAAAGATCTGATCTCCAAACTTTCTGAAGTTCAAGCCTAGTTAGTCACAGCTGAGGCTCAGGCCAGGAAGCAAGCTATTGCTGAGCAAAGCTTCCAAACTATTCTTGCATCAACCTCTCATTCCAAAATGTTTTATCAAAACAAAGAAGGGTTGGGAACCAGTGAAATAGCTCCACCACACTCTTATGAGTCTATTAGACTACCTAGATGTGGTACTGAAGAGCAAGAGGTTCCAACTGCTGACCCTTCTCCATTGGAACTAAAGGATGAAGCAAAAATAGTGGCCTCCACAGGGGAGAAACAGGAGGATACACCCATCTCCACCTGTGATGATCAAATCCTGACCACCAAGGCAAGAAGAAGCAGAGCTAAAGCTGCCAGAAGGACTGCCAAGAAGGTTGCAGAGTCCAAGCTTAAGTTTGACCCTAAGCAAAAGGGTGTCTTCATTTCTGCCGGATTTCAAGTGGAAGGTACTCCTGATTCAGGAAAGGAGTGTAGTACCAGCACTCCTGTCCTACTGAAGGATCAGAAGTTGAAAGGGAAAGTTGCTGATGAAGAGAAGAAACCCAAGAAACAGCAACCTGCAAGTTCCCAGAAGAGTAACATTGCATGCATAATGTGTGGTCTGCACAACCATATGGCTAAAGATTGTTACTACAATCCAGCAAGCACACATTATGCAAATAATGTTAGAAAGGAAGGAGTCAGAGAAGGTTTCTCAGTTGGACCACTTCAAAAGGTCCAAATGATGAAAAAGGGAAAGTTGGTCTCGGAAGCCAAGTTGCTTTCGGAAGAAACTACTTCTTCCGAAGGGAAAATGGCTTCGGAAGCCAAACCTTTAAGGTTCGGAAGAACAAGAAGGCTCCCTTGAAACAATCTCAGAAGAAGACTACTTTGGAAGAAAAGGTGGTGAAGGCTTCTTCCGAAAAGAGAGAAGCTTCGGAAGAAGACCATGCTGCAAAAGCTTCAACAAGCTCATCCTCAAAGATCAACCAAAGGATGGATTGGAAGATCAAGGAAGATGCTGCAGCCCAAACCTCTTCTTCAACAATGACCTCTATTGAACCCCATTGCATATCTTTTGGTTCAATTATGTCACTATCTTTGGAAGAGCCCGAGACCTGAAAGGCTTGGGCTTCCAAACAAAACTAACCATCTCATCTTATGCGCAGGGACATCCATTTGACAAGAACAACAATATCTGGATTGTAGATAGTGGATGCTCCAGGCACATGACAGGGAACAGATCTCTCCTTCAACAATTCCAGAACTTTGATGGAGGGCCTGTCCAATTTGGAGGTGAGGCCGGAGGATATATTTCTGGCAGAGGAAGTATATCCAATGGCAAAATAAACATTGACAAAGTTCACTTTGTCAAACAGCTTAAACACAATCTGTTAAGTGTTTCTCAATTCTGTGACCAGAAGCATCAGATGCTTTTCACAGAACATGAGTGCATTATCCTCAGACCAGGGATGACAATTCCTCCGGAATTGGTGCTTCTCGATCTCCCAGGAAAGGGGATATGTACAAGCTAGATATGAACAATGCTTCTCCTATGGGTGAAGTATCATGCTTTCTTTCCAAAGCTGATAGTGATGAGTCAACACTATGGCATAAACGCATATGTCATGTGAATTTTAAAACAATGAATAAATTGGCTAAAAATAACTTGGTACATGGTTTGCCTAAAAAGGAATTTTTCTGCAAAGATAACTGTGTTGCATGCCTGAAAGGGAAACAACACAGATCATCTCATAAATCCAAATGTGTTAACTCTATCACTACTCCATTACACTTATTGCACATGGATCTCTTTGGTCCCACAAGTATAATGAGCATTGGAAGGAAATCATACTGCCTTGTGATCGTTGATGATTTTACAAGATTTACATGGGTATTCTTTTTAAGAAGTAAAGATGAAACTGCTGAAACTTTAAAATCTTTTATTCTTAAAATAGAAAATCAAATTGATCACAAGGTTAAGATTATTAGAAGTGATCAAGGGACTGAGTTTAAGAACTCGTTCTTGACTCATTCTGTGACTCAAAAGGGATTGCCAGACAATATAGTGCTCCCAGAACTCCTCAACAAAACGGTGTTGCTGAGAGGAGGAACATGACACTTATTGAGGCTGCTCGGACCATGTTAGCTGATTCAAAGCTGCCTCTAACATTCTAGGCAGAGGCAGTCAGCACTGCATGCTATGTGCAGAACAGGGTTCTTGTAGTGAAGCCCCATGGAAAAACCCCTTATGAGTTATGGAACAAGAGGCCACCATTCATTGGCTTTCTAAGGTCCTTTGGCTGCAGGTGTACCATACTTAACACAAAGGACAACTTGGCAAAGTTTGCTGAGAAGTCGGATGATGCTATCTTTATTGGATACTCTTCTAGCTCTAAAGCTTATAGAGTATACAATATCAAGAATCAACAATTTGAGGAGTCATCCAACATAGTTGTTAATGAGCACACTCCTTGTGTTAGGGGGAATGGACCTGAGTATATCTTTGATTTAGAATTGTTTCCAAGCTATTCTAAACCATCTTGTGAGAATGTTTCAGCTGGAACAGGTGCTCAAAGTGATGCTGATGCTGATGCAGGTCAACTATATGAGCTTCCCAGACCTATTCCAAATTCTCCAAGAGCTGAAGGGCAACAAGCTTCAACTATTCACAGATCTGACAGTGTAACTATCTCCAGAAATAGTGAAGCTTCAACAAGTGAATCACTTGATCAACCTCAAATTCCTCAGGTGATCCATTACAACACCAGGTTGATGGAAGTAGTATTCTGAAGGAACAGGCAACTGTTAATACTACTTCACAACCAACCATTGATGATGTTTCTCAATCATTCAATCAGTCCTCATTGAATGACTCTGAAACAGCAGTTGGACAGAGTGATCCAGTTCCTGATCAGAATATGTCTAACCTAGACTTATCTCTGCAACTGGAAGTGATTCCTCGTCTTAGGATTCACAACACTCATCCAACTGAGAACATCATAGGGAATGTCTCTGAGGGTGTGAGAACAAGAGGACAAACTCATCATGGGAATGTCTGCTTGTACTCATGCTTCCTGTCTCAGATGGAACCAAAGAAGGTAGAAGATGCCTTAAAGGATAGTAGTTGGGTTGAATCGATGCAGGAGGAGCTGCTTCAATTCAAAAGACAAAAGGTCTGGAATCTATGCCCACTACCATCTGGTCAAGTACCCATAGGCACAAAATGGGTATTCAGGAACAAGAAAGATGATAGAGGCTTGATTATCAAGAACAAGGCAAGACTAGTAGTTCAAGGGTACACCCAGGAGGAAGGAATTGATTATACTGATGTCTTTGCACCTGTTGCAAGACTTGAGGCAGTTAGGATCTTCCTTGCTTATGCTGCATCCAAGAACTTCACAGTCTACCAACTTGATGTCAAGTGTGCTTTTCTATATGGGGATATAGATAGGGAAATCTATGTGTGTCAACCTCCAGGATTTGAAGACCCACAGCACCCCAACTATGTGTGCAAGCTGGATAAAGCTCTATATGGGCTGCACCAAGCACCTAGGCTGTGGTATGAGACCTTGTCTTAGTTTCTCCTGAAGAATGGATACACTAGAGGTACCATTGACAAGACCTTTTCATCAGAAGGAGTGGAAAAGACATTTTGCTTGTACAAGTCTATGTTGATAACATCATATTTGGTTCTTCAAACGACCAAATGTGCAAGGACTTTGAAAGCATTATGAAGCAGAAGTTTGAAATGAGTTCCATGGGAAAAATGGACTTTTTCCTTGGAATCCAGGTGAAACAGATGAAGGAAGGGTTCTTCATAAGTCAATCTAAGTATGTCTCAGACATCTTAGAAAGATTTGAAATGAAGGACTGTAAACCAGCCAAGACACCCATACCCAGAAACCATAATCTTTGCCCTGACCTTGAGGGGGAGGATACTGATCAACATCAGTATAGAGCAATTATTGGTTCTCTGATGTATCTCACTGCAAGTAGACCAGATATCATGTTTGCCACATGCATTTGTGCAAGATATCAGGCTGCTCCAAAGGTGTCTCACCTAGCTGCTGCAAAGAGAATCCTCAGATACCTCAAAGGAGCACCTAAACTAGGTCTCTGGTATCCAAGAAATAGTGATTTCAATCTCTATGGATACTCTGACAGTGACTATGGTGGTTGCAACATTGACAAGAAATCAACATCAGGAGGATGTCAATTTCTTGGTGGAAGGATTATCTCATGGCAATGCAAGAAACAATCCTGTGTCTCTACATCAACTGCTGAAGCTGAATACATTGCTGCTGCTAGCTGCTGTGCTCAACTGCTATGGATTCAAAATCAGATGTTAGACTATGGGTTCAACTTCATGACTACTCCTATTCATATTGACAACAACAGTGCTATCTCCATTACTGAGAATCCGGTGAAGCACTCCAAGACAAAACACATTGATATCAGGTATCATTTCATTAGAGATATTCATGAGAAACAGCTGATAAAGTTAATCAAAGTTGACTCAAATGAACAATATGCTGATTTGTTCACAAAGGCATTTGATGAATAAAGATTTAAGTATCTCATATCAGCAATTGGGATGATAAACATTGAATAACTACCTCTTTTGAAGACCTTTTTAAATGAGTAATGTCTTGTGTCAATACAATTTAAGCCCTGTTACAAAAGATCTTTAAATTATTCCAAGTGTAAATTCCTTCCGAAAAGGAATTAACTCTCGGAAGATATTCTTGAATATCTTCCGAAGCCAAAATTCCTTATTGGAAATTTTCTTCTCGGAAGAGTTTTTGGTCTCGGAAGAAGCGATTGATTTTCTATCAGATCTACTTCCGAAACTTATACAACTCTCCATTCAGAAAGACAACTTTACCTTCGGAAGCAATGCCTGGATTCGGAAGATAAAGTGCCTTCAAAGGACAATTTTACCTTCGGAAGCAATATCATGCTTCGGAAGAGAAATTGCCTTCGGAAGAAAATTACCTTCGGAAATGTTTTACCCTCGGAAGTAAAGGTTTTTATATGTAACGGATATCTTTTGGGCCCCACTCTGTAAAAAGTAAAGATTTTGTTGATATTGTCAGATTATTTAAAATTATCCTTGCCGCCAACATCATTTCTCCGCCGTAAACCACCATACCACTCACAGTAACCCCAAAACAGTTACCCTATTACCACCACTACCACTATTCACCCTTTTTAAATAATCTTGACTCATCAATTTCATCTTCTTTTACCACTTTACAGCCCTAACTGTTCCCTTCACTGTCAAACCCTCAATTTCACCCAAAATTTCAAGCTTACCTTTTCTCCAATGGCACTAAACCCTCAGCACAACCAAGTCGCATTACTTGACTCGTCAAGGGATGCCGACTTCACCCAAATCATCACCTTTCTCACCGAATCCACCTACCTCACTACACTCACAGTTAACCCAACCGTATACTCCAACCATATGTCAGAATTTTGGAGCAACGGTGAAACTACAGTGATGAATGGGGTTCGAGTCCTGAAAACCAGAGTTTGTGGCCAAGAGTTGGTCATTAGTGAACAGCTCATCAGGGAGCATCTCGAGCTTCACGATGATGGGGCTCCTACTGAGTTCCCCAAGGAAGACTTGGAAGGCACCTATATCCTCATGGGATATGGAGGCGATGTCAGCAGGTCTACAGTATACAAGTTCAACTTCTCTTACCATTGGAAGTTCCTGCTGCACATTGTTCTACATTGCCTCTCCAACAAATCAGGGGGTTGGGATCAAATCCCATATGAACTAGGATGCCTAGTTCATGGGTTGGTGAGAGGCCTCAGATTCAACTACTCACGATTTGTGTTGAACAACCTAATCGCCAATCTGAGCAGGGATACATTCTTCATGTATCCCCGATTTCTTCAGCACATAATCAACTGTGAGATGGAACCAAGCAAGCTTGTCTGCGCAGCTGCTCTTCCTGTTCCACACATGAGGCCTACCATCTTCAAGACACTAAAGAATATGTCCACCAACTTCACTGGACGGTACACTCCATTACCTCCAGAGATGACTGAGCGCATAGCTCCTGGTGACATCCCTGTTCTCCCCACAGGTGATGAACCCACACCAGCAACATCCACCACAATACCAAAACCTTCTTTACCCATCAAAGCCACATATCAGAGACGTCCCAAACGAACCCTTGTTCAATCTACTCTGATTGAACAAGCTCCTTCTGTTCACACCCAAAGGACTAGAGTGGAATCATGGGCTCCCACTCAGTCCGAGGTCACACCATCCTTCACTATTGACCTCAATGTGGGTTTTGAGTCTCCTCAGTCTCAAACCCCTGAGCCCGAACCCCAAGCCTTTAGCCCACAGGGTGAGTCTCTACACTCCCCTGTGCAGCTTTCTAGGGACAGCCCCACCATAGGCTCAATGCCTGTAGACATTGATCAAGGTCCCGGGTCAGTAGGACTAACCACCCTCTCTTTCACTGACCTTCTACTCCGAACTGATGAAGAGATTACATCTCTCCATGGCCATGAAGTTGATCTACAACACCCACTGAAAGATCAACAGAGCCAAGAGGGATCCCTTGTCTCTAGCCCCCATCAGCAGCCAGCTACTGAGGTGAGTCCCACTGATGTGGAGGGGACTCATGTAGACTCAGCTGCCACTACTCAGAGTCTCTCATTGAGCTCTCAGGATAGTGGTAACATCATTAGGACTGAGTCTACGGCAACTTTGCCCATTGACATCTCTGAAAGAGATGACTCTGAGCAAAGGAAACCAGGGTGCCAAGAAACCACATCTGGTGGTGAGAGTGAGCATACTAGGTATGTTTCTCATCTCCCCATGATTCTTCTTAGGAAGATGAGGGAAGTATGCAACTGACACTTCAGTACTTGCTTTCTAAGGTCTCCAACCTAGAATCACAGGTGAAGATCTTAGAATCAAGGACTGCCACTCAGCAACTTGAGATTAACTCTCTCAAGGCTAAACTAGCTGAGAAACAGACGGAGAGGTCTGTTAGGCATGTACCAATCCAGGTCTCAATGACTTCTTCCTCTAGCTCATCTAGCTCTCAAGATGATGCTACCAAAAAGGGGGAGAAAGTTCAGAGACAAACACCACAGGAACCACAGACCCAACTCATTTCTTCCCAAATCATTACACTACCTGAGTCATCTCAATCCTTTCTGGAGATTGACTCAAGGATGCTTCAAGATCTCTACAGACTTTTCACAAAGTTTGTATTGAGATCATCCCTAGAACAGCCCAGCCCCGACACCACACTTGCATACTTTGGGGCTGAGGAGCTTCAAAGACTGACTGCACCTTCTACCACTGTGGAGGAAGTTGGTCAACCTAAGGTCTTCATGGAACCTGAGATTAGCTTCGAAGGGGAAATGGGGACTGATGGCCCAGCAACTGAAACAGTTGGGACAGAATCTGCAGCAGTCTCATCTTCCGAAGCTCTAGCTGAAGCTTCCGAAGCTTACATGGAAGCCTCGGAAGAACAAGACAAGTCTTCCGAGGCTGAAATAGAAGCTGCGGAAGGCTTATTTCAGATGTCCGAGGAACTGACCATCACAGATGTCATTGCTGAAATTGCATCTGAGGTGAGCAGGGAGGACATTTCTGAAATTCCTCCAACCCAAGCACCAGCTGAACTTCTCTCTCAATCACAACTTTCCATCCAAGAACCACCACAGTCAAGCACAATCAAAGAGAAAGGCAAAAGAAAATTGACTGCGGAAGAGCTTCAGGAGGAGGAGAAGATTGAGAAGGCTAAAAAGAAAGGTCGGTCTCCTACTGAGAAGCTGCTAGCTGCTAGTTCTAAGGCAGCTGTAGCCAATCAGGAAGAAATCAACCAGAGGAGAAGAACAGCACTCATTGACCAGCTCATCAATCTAGGAGCTGCCAATGAGGAAATACTCCTGCTACCATTAGAGGAGTTGGTGACTTTGGAGAGGTCAACCAGGCTACAACAAGAAAGGGAAGCCAGGTTGGCCTTGGAGAAGGAAGAACAAGAGCAGAGGGAGGCAGCCCTGAAGCTGAGAGAGGCTAGGATCAAGTTCCTCCTCTCAAGAGGCTTCAGTCTTCCTGAACTGTCTCCACATGATGATGACATGATCATGCTGCTCCATAACAAAGAGCAGGATCAAATGGAGAAGGAAAGAAAAAAGGCTGCTAGGGAGAAGTTGAAGGTGAAGAGGAAGAGGGAGGAAGAGAAGGAGGTCACTACTGCCAAGAAGTCAACTGACAAAGCCTGGATGAAGGACTACCTCCGGGCTCATGGCTTCTCTGGTAGGCAGGTGGGACCTATGTCCGAAAGGACACTCTAGCGGATAGTCAGTGAAATTAAAGCTGACATCCGTTTGGGGAAAAGGAAGGAGATGTACAGGAGGATGAAAGGAATGGTCTTCACCCCAGCCACTCAACCACAGCCACAACCCACACCAGAACCAACCCCTTTTCCCATTACACCTGAACCCACTGATGAAACCTTCACCCCTCAACCCACAACTCTACCCAAACCTACCACATCACCTTAACCACCCAAACTACCCATCCTAAAACCCAAGACTCAACCCAAAACCACTAAACCTAAGCCTACCCAACAACAACCAAAACCATCCCCTCAGCCTCCTAAACATCTCTCCTTTGAGGAAATAAAGGAGTTCAAGACGAGGCTCATCAACTGCACTACCTTGAGCAGCATCTCCTGTGAGGGAGAAGTTATCAACATAACCTATGTTGATAACTCTTCAAGCTCCCTCACCCTAGGCCAATTTCTTGAATTGCCTAAAGACACTTTGGGCCAGGCTGCAAGACTTCTTGGTCTCAACTCCGATACCCTCAATGCTGAGGAGAAGAGGCTAAGAAGAAGACTGGTGACTCTGCTGGATACCAGAAAAGAGGACAGGATTTCTGGTCAATCTCCTGGACCTAGAAATGCTATAATCCAGTGGAGGTTCGATGAACCTTCTCACAACTTTGTTGTGGAAAGGGAGAATGGTGAAACCAACAGGCTCAATGCCACTTCTCTACTGCATCTCAGCAGATTTGATCTTGCCGAGCTTGCAGAGAAGCCATTCTCCAATCCCTCCAACTCTGAGACTGCTGCACACATCAGAAACCATATCAGTGGTCTCCACTTGGCTGAACGAAGTAGAAGAGCCAAGATTGAAGAAGAGTTGAAGCTGAAGAGAGTGGAAGACAAGGAAAGATCAACCACCAAAGGCACAGCCTTTCTACAGATGGTGGAAGGTCCTGAATTGGAACCAATAGTTCGATGGGAATATGACTATACTTCCCATCAACTAACTCTTTTCAGAGGGCCACAACAGAGGGTACATATAATCCAAGGTGACAGAGTAGAGGTGCTGTCCACCAAAGATTTGTACAAGATTCTCAGCACCACAGCAGGAAAGAATGAAGATACTGATAAACACCTGCTTTCCTTGGTGCTGAGAGCTTTGAGAAGAAGAGAGAAGTGAAGTTTTGGTAGCATCAGCCTAGGGGAGTTTGTTGGATCATGATAAGGCTGGTGCAACCAAATTCACTTCATAGTCACTTTTGGTACTACATTAAAGGGCTTCCGAAGCCAAGCAAGAGATCTTCCGAGAGTCTAAGGAACAACAGCTGAAGACATCTTCCGAAGGCAAAAGCTGAAGTCAACTACTGAAGACAACAACTGAAGCCAACAGCTGAAGATATCTTCCGAAGACAAAGTCTGATGAAAGAGCTGAAGACAAAGTCTGAAAGCTTCCGAAGACAAAGTCTGATGAAAGAGCTGAAGACAAAGTCTGAAAGCTTCCGAAGACAAAGTCTGATGAAAGAGCTGAAGACAAAGTCTGAAAGCTTCCGAAGACAAAGTCTGATGAAAGAGCTGAAGACAAAGTCTGAAAGCTTCCGAAGACAAAGTCTGATGAAAGAGCTGAAGACAAAGTCTGCTTCCGAAGACAAAGATGACTCCAAGCTTCGGAAGAAGCAGTCTTCCGAAGTATAAGTGCCTTCGGAAGAAGTTATTCTTCCGAAGCACTTTATCCTTCGGAAGACATTGCTATGTCCAGCAGATAAAAGTATGGTCCCTGACAGTCCGCTGCAGACCTCTGATATAGCATGGCATCTTCTTAAAGAGCCATGTTGTTGACCATACTTTATTCTACTGTTCACCTTTTTATGATAGTACATGTTACCAACTTTAGTTGGTGACAAAAGGTAAGTCAGGGACATGTCCTGACTACCAACTCTCAGGCAAAATGTCTGAAAGACCTCACCTAGAGTCTTGTAGTATAGATGTAAGGTTAGAGGTGTCCAGCTGGAATCAAAGTATTCCCGGCTGTAGGTAGTATTATATATCTTCTCCCTGTAACTCTTTATGTAAGCGATTTGAGTCCAAGTGTCTTGTAATCCTTTGAGTTGAGAAGCAATATATAAAAGTACCTTGAAAATTTACCTGCTGTGTTAATTTTCTTACTGCTTGTTACTTGTTATATTGTGATCAACTCTTCATAGACTGCTTGCTGAGTGTTGATTCACAGTGAGTTGAGAGAAAAACCACCCGAAATCCGATCCTGCAAATTTGATGGATTTCGATTCTAGGGTTTATACGGTTTGAAATTGGGGATTTTGGATTCGGGATTGGTTAACATGTAATTGAACACACCTATTAGCTCGATTTTGGATGGGGATTAAAAGCCCTAAACTTTCGTTGATTAACATACTCGTTTGGATGTTCAATTTTGGGTTAATCGATTCTAGGGTTCATAGGTATTTGGGGGTTAATTGAACTATGTTTAAAAGAATTAAAAGCCGAGTTATAACGCGGCTGAAGCCTTTGATCTACTGGTTTGTGTGTGGGACTTTGGGTTTGAGGTCACGGGTTCGAACCCGAGCCTCTCCATATTTTTTTAAGCCCTAATTAACCTCTTAAAATTTTGTAAAAATTTCTAAAAATTATAAAAATCCTTTTTGTAATCCCTGTTTATTTTTAAATCATCAACTTGATTTTCTGAAATTTTCGTTAAGCTTAAACATTTATAAAACAATATACCAAAGAAATTTAGTTTAATTATTTTATGGAATCTTTTAAATAAATGGTAAAAAAATAGGATTAAATATAAGACTTCTTTTATAAAAGTACTTAAATAAATTCCTGTAAATTAGTTTGTTAAAAACCTTAACAATTTATGTTTATATCGTTATAAATAGTTTATTTCGTTTAAAAATAAGCTTTAAATAGTTGATTAGTTCCGTATTTTACAGCCAACTTACGGAGGCCATAACTTCTTCATAACAGATTCAAATCAGTTAAACCTTATGTCCATGACGAAGTTCGTCGAAAGACGAATCTGTTGATATATAAAACATCGAAAAACTCATTCGTTTAGACCTCCAAACAGTCGTTTTCGTAACAGCTAGCAGTTCTGCGCAGCTGTAAAGATCCACGTTTTTCTCATATTTCGGTAATCCAAATCAGAAACTTTTCTAAATGAAAGTTGTTTAGAAATCACTAATATAGTAAACTGGAGAATTTCAGAATTTTTAAACGTCGTTTAGTATTTTTAACGAGTGCGAAAAGACAGGGGCAGAACTGGAATTTTCTAAACTATAATTTGCGTTACGTTATCGTAGGTTCTCGCGGCGTTAACCGAGCTTAGACCTTGTTTCTGATTATTGTCATTCGTGTATAAGGTACGGATTATTGGTTACCTTTATCATAGTATAAATTCTGTTCTGTTACTTTGTAGTACAGATTTTGATACTATGTTTCCGTTAATATGACTCGTTTGGCCTTTGGTATTTTACTAGTCGTCTAACATTATTTGTTATGCTATGACTCGTTCGACTTGTTAATTTTACTTGTTGAAGATGTGTAGCATGCAATACATATTTTATAAGTTTGTGCTCATTATTGCATGTTCCTATAAATGTTCTATTGATACGTTATATGTTGGTAGTTGTACTACCATTTGATTGATACTCTGTTACCCGAGCTCTCCGACATGTCATTATGGCGTCAATGATGTGACACTTTTCATGACGGTGTGTAATAAATAGTCATGGCGTCTCCGTTAACACGTTAGTACTCAGGTAGTACTTTGGCCATAATATCTGGGAGGCGTATGGATCGATCCTAGTTCAGTTCAGTTCAGTTCCGGGGGATGGAATCATGTGTGTACGCCCCACACACCATCTCATTAGTGCATAGTCTAGCTAGCTATGTACTTATCAGTTCAGTTTTGGCTCTGGGTACTTCTTATTTTACACGACTTATTTTGTTTGTATATACGCGTCGTGTAGATCAGTTCAGTTCAGTATTACATGTTCAGTTCAGTATCAGTATTATATGTTTAGAATCAGATTTCCATTTCAGTATCATATGATCCGTTCAGTATTCAGATATAAGTATTTTATGTTTCGTATCATTGCTATTGTTATTTCCGTCACTGAGCAACTTTTGGCTCAGCCGTATTTTCTTTTGTGGTGTTATTCTTATTTGATTGTAGGTAATCAGGGTATTCCGGGAAATCAGTGAAGAGTGGTTGAAGATCAAGATTGTATTTTATTTTAATTGATATAATGAATAACTTAATTAGGTTCTTTCGAATTATCTGGTTTGCTTGAAATTATCTCTTTAATATTATGGATTTGGTTTTTGATTTGATATCTGTAATAGTGACACGTCAGCCTCTCCGGATTGGGGTGTTACATTCTCACATGCGCGTTGCGCACATTGGCTCAGATAAACAAATAAGGCTCAGATAACAAATGTTGTTCATCATAGCTATAAACTTTTAAGTTTATCGTACCATAACAACAAACTAAACATATTTTGGTATCATCATCACCAACCAACTAAATAGAACCCAACTATATCAAATGACACATCATAATAACTGCCATGCCGGGGCTCAGAACCAACATCCGGCTGTGGCTGCTACCCACAAATGGCAGCCACGCGTAAGCAACCGTCACGATTTCGGTTGTATCAACACAGCCCACAATGTTTCCTGCAAGTAGCAACCCCCGTCTCAAATGAGCGACAACCCACTATCATCGACATCATTAAAATTGAAGCATCAACGATGCAGCAAACCGCAAATGGTCTCAGATGAGTTAACATTTATCATCATTGACATCATACCTCAAAAAATAATTGTTCGTTAAAACACGCAGGATGAGGCACAAAGGGTTTAAAGTATAGTTGTGCAAAAAGAGTTGTACAATCAGCGTCACAACCGGTACAAAAAAAGTAATTCTTCATTCGTACCTCGATTAATATTAATCACCAACTAAATGGTACCCAACTATATTAGATGACACATCACAATAACTGCCATGACAGGGCTCAAACCCACGCCCGGTTGCGGCTGCTAACAATTAATGACAGTCGTGCCTAAGCAACGGACACGATTTTGGTTATATCATCACAGCCCACAGTATTTCCTGCAAGTAAACATCAAGACGAAGAGGGGAGCCCTTGCCTCAAATGAGCGACAACTAACCATCATCGACATACAAATGGTCTCAGATGAGTTAACATTCATCGTCATTGACATCACACCTTAAAAATAAATTGTTCATTTTAAACATAGGTTTACATAAAAATGTAACCGGCACAACCACTATCATGGCCACCAAGACTGCATGTGACACACTGACCGATAAATCACACCATCATCAACGTTGACAACCCAACAAAAACCCTCAACAAACCTAGATCTGAAAACCTAGAATGGGTTGTACCGGAATTGTCGCCACCCATGACAACACTGACGAACCAAACCCTAGCTGACCTAACTGCCTTCAACACTGTCGCTAGCACCACCTTCCATGTCGGCAAAGGACCGTTCGGCCCAAACATATTAAATGGTCGTATATGCGACGGCGATAACATTTGAGAGAGAGGCCAACACGCGAAATGAAGCAACAAAAGCTTTTAAAGGATAGTTGTGCAAAAAGAGTTGTATCATAAGCATTAGAGCTAGTACAAAGAAAATAATTGTTCATTCATACCATAATTAATATTAAGGGAGGAGCGGGCGCAGCCCTGGACTACCCTGGAATCCACCAATTAAACACTGACACATCACAAGTACCCTGAACTATCCTGAAACACTTAAAAAGCTAGAAATGCAACCCTGAACTACCCTGAAACTTTTATTTTAGTATTAAATAATTCAAAAGAAAATTAACTTTTATTAAAAAAATAAAAATATAATAATTCAAATAATAAAAAATACAAATACAATAAAAAAATCCTAAAAATATAAAAACTAAAAATCACAATGCCAATTATATTTCTCGAATATTTTTCATTTCCGGTCCAATACTATTTGCAATATTAGACCGGTGATGTGATCGTGTGGTTCCATAAATGTTTTTAGGTCCCGTTTCATCCGCTGTTCTCTTATCGTCTCGCGTTGTTTTTCTAACAATATGATATTTTTTTCACATTTTTGTTTTTGAACTCAACCAACTGTTTATAGTTTTCTTCTTTCATTGAAGCATAAGTCGAGAGTTGCTCGCTTAAATATAAATTAACGCTCGACGAGCCGGCGAACCTTTTTGCTTTACAGGTTGGCCTTGTAGGTCCCGCGTTTTCGTTGAGGTCGGGAATGTGAGCTGGTTGATCATCATCGGGTGTTTTCAGGTAGTTTTCGGATTCCGGCGACTTTCTTTTTTGGCCGGAATGACTACCCGACGACTCATCCATGATCGGCACCTGGGACCATTTTACATGAACCTTTACAACTTCCCAAGCTCTAATACGATTAAAACCGGAGGGGTGTTTCTTTTGATAATCCGTTAACACCCGTCTCATCACGTCAAGATCAGAGCATCCGCTACGACGTAAATGTTCCTACAATTACAAAATAATAATTACAATTTAAAAAATAAATAAATAAACAAAATGCATACATTAATTTAAAAAAAGTAAAATAATTAAATACATACCGCTTGGATATAAAAACCGTTAAAGGTATTTATTTTTGTAAGCATCGCGGTCCATTTTGTGTTGAGTTGGTGGACCGTTTGGGTGCTTCCTCCTACGAGTTGATTATAACGATTAAGAACCGCATATCAAAAACTAGATCGTTTTTGTTGATTTCCGACCATTTTGTTTTCGGAACAATGAACCCAAACTTTACACAGAGATTCTTCTTGTAATTCGGTCCACTGTTAGCGTTCAACTCGTCCTTGAAATCTTCGTTGCGGTTGTTGTTTGATCGGGTCTTCGTCTTCATCATCATATCCACATTCTTGTTGAGCGTCCGGAACAAATTCTTCTTCTTTTCCTTCTTCTTCGTCGTTTTGGGTTCGGTATGCAAATGAATCATCGAACGAGAAGTCGGGTAGATCAAAATTTGGATTTTGGTATGCAAATGGATCAAACATCAATTAAGGTTGCGGTGAATTCCTTTGTGGTGGGTATCCGTAATGTGGTGGTGATGGTTATGGTATATAAGGTTGCCGTTTATAGCCACTTGTACTCGAACCACCACCTTGGGATTTTTGCTACTAACAGTTTTTGATCTTCGGGGATCCACGATAATATTTGTGTATGTGTTTGTGTAAATGTATGTGTGTTTGTGTAGATAATAGTGTGTATTTGTGTGAGTATTTATAGAGTTAATTTTTTTTAACTCAACGGCTAAACGGATATACAACTGTTTTTGAACCACCACCAGAATCGGTGAGTACAACCTGTGAACACCTACCCACCGGGTACCCGAAATAGGTGACGGCGGTGTACCCGCGGGGTACCCGCCTACCCGTATGGATAGGTGAGGATGCCCCTCCTCCCTAAGGTAAATTACAATAATGGCGGGTGAAGTTTTCAGCTGTCACGTTGGGTACTAAGAAGAAAAGAAAGACTTATTTATTTGGATTTTTTCTTTAATAATTTATAATCAAACTTGATAAATTATTTGTTTTAATTATTTAGTATATAGTAATAATTATTTAGTATATAGTAATTTGCAACTACCCCTTGCCCCTTAAATTTCTTAAATTGTTACTTTTAACCTTTAAGAATTTTATAAATGTTAGGAAACGTCACTTTGACCCACTCAAATATATAAAGCTTTACTTATACAGTTTTACTTAAAAGAAATCAATTTCTTACACAGTTATTTTTTATACGTGTCGGCGGAAATTTGAGTTTGTTCGTATTTTGATTTACGTTCAACGTAGATTTTGTTTGAAAAGCTTTCATGAAATTTTTATGCACGCTTAGATTTTGTTTATGTCACACCCCGACCGACGGCGGAATCATCGGAGCGGACGAAGGAATGATTGATTGTTCATAACACATGATTGTCTAATAGTGGAAATAATATTAAAATCAGATTACAGGATAACATGAATTTAACAGATACAAATACAACAGTTAAAGTCATAAATAATAATTGTCTTTTATTTTGACTAAGTCCAGGTCTTATATGATCAAGTAGAAGTCCACTAGCTTGCTTAACCTGAAATCATGTGAGAAAATAAAGTCAGCTAACGAATTAGCTGGTGAGTAATCACAGTTTTGAGTATACATATAGATTGATTGAGAATAATCCAATTCACAAGGTAACGTTAAGACTTATATTGCAATAGTAAAGCATATAGATAAACCGACACAATAACAACCCCTTGACTTGACACTTGCATAAAATAGACTCCACACATACATCATAGATTAACTCCTGCCTCTGGCACAATCACCACTCGTAAGCCATATGGGGTGGGTTATCCAAACCAGTAGATCTACCATTGATATCAGGATTGATTGATTGAATTAGGGTTTTACTGTCGTCCAGTTTACCATAGTATGTTCACATAATTGCAAGTAATAACATAACCTGTCTTGAATTGAATTTAGAATGAAACAACAATAGAATATCATGATTGAATATATTGTATCACATGATTTCCCTCAAATAGGAAATGATATAAAAAGGGGATATGAATACTCACTTGATTGATGAGATTAGAACCTGGATGTGATAGATTAAACACCAACGATTTCCTTACGATTAACCTACGGAACGGTGTCTCGAATTAGAATAATAATGATTTGGGAATCGGGAATGTATTAGGATTTCCATTTGGTTTTGAATGGTAGTTTAAATAAACTAATTTTATTTAGTTTGAATGTCTTGAAATAAAATGAATTTATTGAATGTGATTACGTTTAGAATTTAATAAATGTATTTGTATCAATACTCGTAATTGTTTGGTTTATTGTTAAAGTGTGGAAAAACAAATAATTAATTTTATTAATCGATTATATGATAATTAATTAAAACATTTAATTATTTAAATGACTAAAAGAAATGAAAATGAATTTGAAAAGATTAAATATAAACTTTTATATTTAATCATAGATATTATTTGAACCCGTAGTAAGTTTGTGATTTTAACCACTGTTTAAAGTCTTATCTTTATAATAAATTAAACTAGTTATTTTATATATTTAAAACAAATAATAAAATAAATAAATAATATGTTGAAATAATTTCAGAAAATATTTGGGTGAATTTAAAAATATTTAATGTTCATAAAAATATTTTTACAATTTTTAGAAATTTTTTTCAGAATTTTTAAAGCTTAAAAAGAGCCTAAAAAAATATGTGAGGTGGCCGGGTTTCGAACCCGGGACCTCTGGAATGACAAGGAGACACGGGACCGGTGAACCAAAGCTATCAACTGCGAGAGGAATGGTTTCCAATTTATTTTAAACACCAGTTTGATCAATCCCCAATTCCATTTCGAGCCCTAGTTCGAATCCGAACCAAATTGAGCTCGAATTCGATCTTGATAGCTTCTGCAATCATAGGGCTTTTGTTCCCCATGATAAACCGAGTGTGTATGTGTGTGTAATTAACTATATGGTGATCGAATCGAGGTTTACCCAATGAAGAACAGGTCCGCGACACGGTTGGTGATCGATTGATGATCAAAACTTGATTATAGTCGAATTAAATTTGAGGGAAGCTTGAAGTGGTGATTTGGAAGCAAAGCCCTGTGTTAATTTCGAATAAAATCGAGTGAAGGTTGGTTAGAATTTGAGTTGCAGGTCCGCGGATGAAGTGGGTGTTCGAGAGGGGGGTTTGAGCTTGTTTAAGATGAAATCGATGGTGTTAATGGCTTAAAAACAGATAGTGGGTTCTTCCACTTTGATTACTTTGATTAATTAATGCGTTTAGTGCTCGAATTTTGGTGGTTGTCGGCCAAAAATAGGGGAATGGTGCGGGTGGGGCTTCGACAGGGAAGAAAGGGGGGTGGGTTGGGAGTTTGTGTAAATTACAGGATTGGTCCCTGTAGTTTTAGTTTTAATGGTTTTGGTTTGAAACTTAGTTTTTTTTTAAGTTCCATAAATTACACAACACCCCCTGGACTTATAAATTAAATTATTATTGTTATTATTTTTATTATCATTATTATTATTATTATTATTATTATTATTATTATTATTATTATTATTATTATTATTATTATTATTATTATTATTATTATTTTCACCGAAATATGCGATGTTACAGTCTCCCCTGCTTTAGGAAATTTCGTCCTGAAATTTGTTCACGAGGAGGCTGAAACGAAAAGAGGAGGATACTGGGATTTCATTTGGTCCTCACGTTCCCAGGTGAATTCTGGGCCACGTTTAGATTCCCAGTGAACTTTGACAATAGGTATTCGGCTACGTTTAAGTTGTTTGACTTCCCGATCCATAATCTCCATAGGTTTCTCAATAAAGTGCATAGATTCATCAATCTGGACTTCGTCGAGTGAAATGTGAAGATTTTCATCGGCAAGACATTTCTTGAGATTTGAAACATGAAACGTCGGATGTATATTGCTGAGCTCTTGGGTTAGTTCAAGCTTGTAAGCTACTTTCCCATTTCGCTCAAGCATTTTGAATGGACCCACGTAACGAGGTGCTAGTTTCCCTTTCTTTCTAAAGCGAATTACTCCCTTCCAAGGTGATACCTTAAGAAGTACGAGATCACCGACATTGTATTCCATGGGTTTACGTCTTTTATCAGCATAATGCTTTTGACGATTTCTAGCAGCGACCAAGTTGTCACGGATCTTATGAATTTTGTCGGTTGTTTCTTGTATCAATTCCGGACCAGTAATCTGTGATTCACCAACTTCAGACCATACAAGGTGTCACACCCTCAAAATCCGCTAACGGGGTTTTACCGTCAGGCGTGTGACACACCAGGATCTCAGATAAGCATCAGTTACACCAAACACAGTAATTACAAAACATAACATTAAGTAATTAGTTGTTTAAATCAAACATGAGTGTTTCAGGCTTGCGGAAGCGTTTCAAATATAGAAATCAACAGTGAATCGTTTCAACATGCGTTTTAACCATAAGAATCAATAGCGTTTCACAAATTAAACCAGTTGTGTTGTGATGTATGCCATGCATGCATCCTAGCTGAGTTCTTAATCTTGTGCGTTTCTGTGACCTGAGAAAACATGCTAAAATGTGTCAACATAAAGTTGGTGAGTTCACAGGTTTTATCACAGAATGAAATGTTTATAACTGTTCGACTGTCTGTAACTGTTCAACTGTCAAGCATATCGATAGGTAGCTAGCCTATAATCATGTTACTTAATGTTTCGAACCGAAGCTGACTGTTTGCATGTCCTATAAGTTTGTGTTTCCCCGTCACGTCTCGCAAGACAGTGACAAATGTTAGGTCAATAATGCACCCGTTTGACCTCCAATCAAGCTAGCGCGACTAGCCCGGGCGGGGTTTGTCAGACCCAGTAGTACTACTCAAAATTACCTCGCTAATCTCATTACTAACGGTTCGAGCGTGTCAGGACTGTTTATGTGTTTACACTAACGTAACAGGCGATATCAATAATACTGGCAACCATTCATAAAATATGTTTTGCATGTTTTCTCCCCCAAAAAAGAAAGAAAGTAAAAAGGGGCCGTGAAACTCACCTTGAATTGATGTAATGAAAGCAACAAGAGCTTCAAAGAATAAGGCAATGCACGATCAAACACGATCAATACCTATTATTGATTGTAATTGAGCCTTTAAAATGTACTCAACGCGGATAGTTAAATTTGGACGGATTTGGGTCGGTTTGGTTTGACGCACACGATCGGTTCTAAGTTTAATTATAAACTTTGTGATTTATATATTTAATTTTAATTAACTAAAGTATAATTTTATAAGAAACGTCTCGTAAGTAATTGTGAAATTATAAGTTGTAAGATTTCTACAATTCCCACGATTATTCTTAAATTAAACACGATCTAGTGTTCATTTTTATAAAAATGGTTATTTATAGTAATTGTAAATAATAATTTATAAAAATTATTAAGGTTTTTAAATAAAATAGTTTCACAGGAATTAATTATGTAACCTTTTAAATAAGAATAGTTTATAAAAATTATTTTTATAATTTTTAAGAATTTTTATAAAATTTTCAGAAGCTTAAAAAGCTTAAAAATAAATAGTTAAGGGTCCCCGGGTTCGAACCCGGGACCTCAAGTATGTCATGGAGCGCAGGAACCAGCAAACCAAGGCTTACAGCCGCGATAGGAGTTGGTTCCCATTGTTTTTAAATACCAACAACAACCTATCCCAAATTGATATGAACCCTAGATCGATCCGAGCTCAAATTGAAGATCAATTCAATATCGGATGCATCTTAATTCATGGGGCTTTTGTTCTCCATGAAAAACCGAGTGTGTGTGTGTGTGTAATTACCTATATGGTGATCGATTGATGTTGAACTCGTCAAGAACAGGTCCGCGGTCACTGTGTGATCGATTGATGCCCAAACGATGATTATAATCCAATTCTTTCAACAGGAAGTTTCTAATGATGCTTGTGATCAAAACCCTTCTGTTAATTTCGACAAAGGTTGCTCCGAACAGGCCCTTCGATTGAGTTGCAGGTCGCGGGTACGGGTGGTGTTTGAATGAGATGTTAATGCTTGTTTTATACACAATTGGGTCCAGTGGAACACTATAATCGACCTAACTTAAGTTTGTGCGCCATTAATTTTGCTTATTAATGTATTTCAGTGGCCGATTAAGTGGGTGGTCGGCCGAAAGTGAAAACCGTACCTAACTCGACAACAATATTCAAATTTATGTGGCCCCGAGTTCGAATCATGCACAATGAGTTGTCGGGACGGTTGAATCGAGTCAAAACCACGTATTTCGGGCGTTTGGAGTCGCCGGAGGGCCGGCCGGAACAGTGGCCGGAGAAACGGGGGTGACGGGCGGGTGGTTTGGGATTTTTAAACAATTTACAGAAATGGTCCCTCGACTTTCCTTCCCTTATTATTTTATGCCAAACTTAAATTTTTAAGTTTATAAAATGGCAAAACAACCCCTGGACTTTATTATTATTATTATTATTATTATTATTATTATTATTATTATTATTATTATTATTATTATTATTATTATGTTTAACTGTTTTTGATTTAATTATAACTATGTAATAATAATTTAAATTATGAAAACGGTGTTAACCCGAAATATACGGGTTGTCACATTATCCCCTTGTTGAAAGAATTTTCGTCCCGAAAATTGGAACACAGTGAGTTAATGAGCTCAATGCTAACTAACGTATCGGTTAGTGACAGACACATGTTCTTTAACAAGAACAATCTTAGGTTTCCTTTCTGATTTGGGAATATGTTGAATGTTTCTAGCACTTTTGTTCATCAGAAGGTGGCCATGAAACCATCTGTAGCTATCACGCGCACGTGAAACTTAATGAGGTAGAACAAATGTGAAAATAGACCCACAATGTTCTTTGCTTGATATCGTGGGATGTCACTAATTAGTTGAAGGACTAGACCATCAGAAGACAACATGACACTCAAAAGTTGTTTCTGATCTTTATCAAGTTTTGTTGTGATAGAGTTTCTGCTATGCTAACGACCCCTGATAATGGAAATCTTATCTCGTGTGACATGGTGGCTAGCATTTGTTTTGCTTTCATCGTTTCCTCTGTAATATGAATAGTTTTATTAAGTTTTGTCTCCTTGGCCTTCTGTACAGCTATTTCTTCCCTTAGTTTTACCATCTTTTCTCTTTTTTTTTTTTTTCACCGGATCAGTGATTTCTATCATTTAACTGTTCTTACTTTCTAGCTATAGCCATTTCCTAATTCTGATTGTTTCTAACTTGTCCTGGGGTCCTAATCGACCTAGGGCACACTTATGGTAATGGTCGGAACTCCAACCTTCTTAATGTCCCCGTTTGACACATGTTAGCTTAATCGTATTAACCAACATAGCTAGGTTTACAACATTAGCATTCTTGTCTACCTCACCGCTAGATTGCTTGTTCAACCTTCCAACTTCTTTCTACTACTCACTAGATTTTTTTTTTTTTTTTTTTTTTTTTCCAGTGTCCTTCTTAACTCTATCTGGTCTAATGTCATGAGGTATGACATCAGCTTTGTCAATTCCTAGAGTTTGTCAGTATAAAGAACACGACCTAACCCTACCATTGCACGATTTTAGGATTACAATTCTAACTTTTGCATTTCATTCCTTAGATAATAGTACTCAATCACCAAGGCTTTGAACTCACCCAATAACCTATATATAAGCATCATTTCAAAGAGTAACGTACTGTATGTGTGGAGAGTATCATTGCTACATTTCTTGTAGTCCACTTTTATTCTAAGCATTCAATCAGTTCCTTAGTTACTAAAATGCTAAGTGGAGGAATGTTTCTTGAAATAATTGAAAATACCATGAAGGCTCTAAGTAGGACAGGACTTAAGTAATAGCAAGGGTTAGTAATGTTTTGTTACCCTTAATAAGGTTTTACTAATGACGTGAGTTGCCTCAATTAGTTTTCCCATCAGCTAATTCTACAGTGTAACTAGGTTCCATATCAACTAAGGTTACGTCTAAGAGTTTAATAAACTTGTTGGAAACAAAACTCTTATCGGTACCGATATCAAACAGCATAGAAGCAAAACGACCATTCAGAGGAAACGTACCAGTAACCACATCCTGATCATCCCTTGCCTCACCAGAGCCAATCACAAAAACTCGACCTTTGGCACTGCCCCCGTTATTATCCTTGTTTCCACTCTTCAGCTGCGGGCAATCCTTCCTGTAGTGACCCTCCTTACCACACTCATAACAGGCTCTAGTCACTCCACCCTGGCGTTGTTGTTGAGGTTGTTGTTGTTGAGTCATTAGTTCACCCCTGCAGTCTTTGGCTGCATGACCCATCTTTCCACATCTCTGACAACGGAGTCGATCACACGGGCCATGATGATGGAAGTTGCACCGATTACACTTAGGATTCTTGCCCGCGTAGCTACTCGATCCCTGGTCATAGTTGTTGTGGTTCCGATTGTTGAAGCTTGAAGACTTGTTGTTATTGCCGTCCCATTTCCTTTTGTGATCAGGAGAACCAGAAGCAGCGCCACGTTTAGGCAAGGTGCCCTGCGCCACTGCCTGGTCAGTGAGTTTATGAGCCAGTCGGATGGCCTGCTGAATAGTGACAGGATCAGCAGCCATCACACTAGCCTGGATCTGAGGAGCTAGACCATCAATGTATTTTTCGATCCGTTTGTAGGCCGGAGTCACCATCTGAGGACATAATGCAGCCAACTCGTGCGAACGAGTCGTGTACTCCTCAATGTCTGAACCAACCATCTTCAAATTCCAAAATTCTGCCTCCAGTTTCTGGACTTCGCTCCTGGGGCAGTACTCTTCTTTCATTAAAATCTTAAAGTCCTCCCAAGACATACTGTTAGCAGCATCAAGTCCTAAGGTTTGGACCTGTGAGTTCCACCATGTCAAAGCTGGTCCTTCCAAAGTGCCAGAAGCATACTTGACACGGTTTTCTGCTGGACAGTTACACATTGCAAAGGTGGATTCCAGCTTCTCAATCCAACGAAGGAGGTTAACAACACCTTCGGAGCCTTTGAAGGAATGAGGTTTGCAGTCCATGAACATCTTGAAAGTGCAGACTGCTTGACCTGGAATGAGTGGATACATTTTAAGGATTGTTACGTAGAGTATCAAGGATTTGATCCAAAAGATCTATTTGACAGAGGTTTACCTCCTTGGTTTTGGTTCTGGTTGATATTGTTATTTTGATTTTGGTTCCTGGTCTGTTCGAACGCCTCGAGCGCTTCAGCAACACGCTCATTTATGATGGCATCGAGTTCAGCTTGTGTTAAATTAATGTTTTCTTGTCTACGTGGGCGTCCAACTCTTCGTCCAGACATGATTCTACGTATTCACAATACATGACAGTCACTATCGAATAATAACTATTGATAACAATAATTTGTTTCATACTAGTAGAAATGAAGGATTTGTTTGCATATCGATAGTGAGGTTTCATGAGAACCGAGACTTTATGTCTCCATGTATAGAAACGAAAATTTGTACTGACTATGACTGTTATCACCTAATAGAGTTACCAGAATTCTCATGCACGACAATTTACAATTACGTGTGCACCCGTAATTCTAATTTGCTTTGCATGGTCATTCATGGCTTCTCCCATTCGTGATAACATACCTTGTCAAGTACCGAGTGCTGTCTGTTAAGACTAGCAAAGATGATAGGGTATGTTGGAAGTAGAAATGAGTACGGTAGAGTTTGCTGTGGTGTTCAAATCTTGGATAGTTTAAATTGGGAAAACGAAATCAAGAACAAGAATTATTCAACACGATAATGAGATGTTCGGAGTGTATTCGTTTGATTCATGAATCAAAGCGAGTACGTTGACTAATCAAAGTATTGGGTCAATCACAACTTTGTTGAAGACATGCGTACCTATAAGCAGATACTCATCCCAAGGGTTCCCAGGTAAGGTAAACAGGTCCATCGGTTGATTTGGATATATGCGAATACCTTGCCTAGACAGAACACCCCGAGATACAGGCATCTTACTCTTCCAGCATTGCATGTATTCAAGTTGTAAGACACAGACTTTGACGAGACTTTGAAACCATTAATAACAATCGAGGTTTTGGAGTTTGAAATCACTTGAATTAGGCACTCAAACTCTCCCGTGATTCACAGCACAGAGATATGTTAAGGCAAAAGTTTTCAGGCAATCTAAATTAAGTAAACATAGCTTAGAAATCTATGTGTGTGTAACTAATGCAAATCCAGCTATAGTCTAAAATGCAATGCAAATGAGATGCAAGTCCATTTTAGTTCGCTATAACTAATGCTCTGATACCAATCTGTCACACCCTCAAAATCCGCTAACGGGGTTTTACCGTCAGGCGTGTGATACACCAGGATCTCAGATAAGCATCAGTTACACCAAACAAAGTAATTACAAAACATAACATTAAGTAATTAGTTGTTTAAATCAAACATGAGTGTTTCAGGCTTGCGGAAGCGTTTCAAATATAGAAATCAACAGTGAATCGTTTCAACATGCGTTTTAACCATAAGAATCAATAGCGTTTCACAAATTAAACCAGTTGTGTTGTGATGTATGCCATGCATGCATCCTAGCTGAGTTCTTAATCTTGTGCGTTTCTGTGACCTGAGAAAACATGCTAAAATGTGTCAACATAAAGTTGGTGAGTTCACAGGTTTTATCACAGAATGAAATGTTTATAACTGTTCGACTGTCTGTAACTGTTCAACTGTCCGAATGGTTTAGTAATTAAAGCATATCGATAGGTAGCTAGCCTATAATCATGTTACTTAGTGTTTCGAACCGAAGCTGACTGTTTGCATGTCCTATAAGTTTGTGTTTCCCCGTCACGTCTCGCAAGACAGTGACAAATGTTAGGTCAATAATGCACCCGTTTGACCTCCAATCAAGCTAGCGCGACTAGCCCGGGCGGGGTTTGTCAGACCCAGTAGTACTACTCAAATTATCTCGCTAATCCCATTACTAACGGTTCGAGCGTGTCAGGACTGTTTATGTGTTTACACTAACGTAACAGGCGATATCAATAATACTGGCAACCATTCATAAAATATGTTTTGCATGTTTTCTCCCCCAAAAAAGAAAGAAAGTAAAAAGGGGCCGTGAAACTCACCTTGAATTGATGTAATGAAAGCAACAAGAGCTTCAAAGAATAAGGCAATGCACGATCAAACACGATCAATACCTATTATTGATTGTAATTGAGCCTTTAAAATGTACTCAACGCGGATAGTTAAATTTGGACGGATTTGGGTCGGTTTGGTTTGACGCACACGATCGGTTCTAAGTTTAATTATAAACTTTGTGATTTATATATTTAATTTTAATTAACTAAAGTATAATTTTATAAGAAACGTCTCGTAAGTAATTGTGAAATTATAAGTTGTAAGATTTCTACAATTCCCACGATTATTCTTAAATTAAACACGATCTAGTGTTCATTTTTATAAAAATGGTTATTTATAGTAATTGTAAATAATAATTTATAAAAATTATTAAGGTTTTTAAATAAAATAGTTTCACAGGAATTAATTATGTAACCTTTTAAATAAGAATAGTTTATAAAAATTATTTTTATAATTTTTAAGAATTTTTATAAAATTTTCAGAAGCTTAAAAAGCTTAAAAATAAATAGTTAAGGGTCCCCGGGTTCGAACCCGGGACCTCAAGTATGTCATGGAGCGCAGGAACCAGCAAACCAAGGCTTACAGCCGCGATAGGAGTTGGTTCCCATTGTTTTTAAATACCAACAACAACCTATCCCAAATTGATATGAACCCTAGATCGATCCGAGCTCAAATTGAAGATCAATTCAATATCGGATGCATCTTAATTCATGGGGCTTTTGTTCTCCATGAAAAACCGAGTGTGTGTGTGTGTAATTACCTATATGGTGATCGATTGATGTTGAACTCGTCAAGAACAGGTCCGCGGTCACTGTGTGATCGATTGATGCCCAAACGATGATTATAATCCAATTCTTTCAACAGGAAGTTTCTAATGATGCTTGTGATCAAAACCCTTCTGTTAATTTCGACAAAGGTTGCTCCGAACAGGCCCTTCGATTGAGTTGCAGGTCGCGGGTACGGGTGGTGTTTGAATGAGATGTTAATGCTTGTTTTATACACAATTGGGTCCAGTGGAACACTATAATCGACCTAACTTAAGTTTGTGCGCCATTAATTTTGCTTATTAATGTATTTCAGTGGCCGATTAAGTGGGTGGTCGGCCGAAAGTGAAAACCGTACCTAACTCGACAACAATATTCAAATTTATGTGGCCCCGAGTTCGAATCATGCACAATGAGTTGTCGGGACGGTTGAATCGAGTCAAAACCACGTATTTCGGGCGTTTGGAGTCGCCGGAGGGCCGGCCGGAACAGTGGCCGGAGAAACGGGGGTGACGGGCGGGTGGTTTGGGATTTTTAAACAATTTACAGAAATGGTCCCTCGACTTTCCTTCCCTTATTATTTTATGCCAAACTTAAATTTTTAAGTTTATAAAATGGCAAAACAACCCCTGGACTTTATTATTATTATTATTATTATTATTATTATTATTATTATTATTATTATTATGTTTAACTGTTTTTGATTTAATTATAACTATGTAATAATAATTTAAATTATGAAAACGGTGTTAACCCGAAATATACGGGTTGTCACACAAGGCCTCAAATGGTGCCATCTGTTGGTCTGGTAACTGTTATTGTAAGAGAATTCGATCAACGAAAGATGAGAATCCCACGATCCACTGAAATCAATGACACAAGCCCGGAGCATATCCTCGAGTGTCTGTATCGTTCTTTCAGTCTGACCGTCGGTTTGTGGATGATAGGTTGTACTAAGATTCAGTTGAGTTTCGAGAGATGATTGGAGACTTTTCCAGAAACGAGAGATGAAGCGACCATCACGATTTGAGATAATATCTTTACTTGACAAAAGATTGTTTAGGAAGACTACCATCACGTAATCAGGTTTTGATGATAACTCACAATGAAAGTCGATAGATAAGGAATAAATGGTTCTATATAGCTAGATCAAATCAAAACATGAGAACAATGGGAAAGAAATCGTTTTAAGAATTTAAATACTCCAAACTTGGAATCAAAATAAACTTAAAGCGATCGGGTCTCTTTTTAAGTTCAGATATCATGCTTTGGCTTGATAGGTCGAAACACTATATTATTTCACCCTTCAAGTTACTACATGCCTCTCGTCACTTGATTACAACCCTGGTAAGTTGATGATCAAGAAATGAGAATAGTCTTCAAGGTATGGTTTTCACCCCTAACTTGATGGTGTACTCTCAAGGTATGACCACTAGCTTACCAATCCAAAAAGTTTAATCTGAGGATCTACAGAAATAAGACGAGATAACTCACCATTAAGGTAAGGTAAATCACTCCTATCTTAACGATGAATTTTTACAAAAATAAATATAATAAGATATACTTCCTCATCAAAATCCAGAATTCACTCCTACTTTGACGAGGTCGTTTCATTTGAGAAATACAATCCATAAAAATGAAATTATCATCAAGGTATGAAATTTACGTCTATCTTGATGATTGAATTTTATAATAACAAGAAAACAATTGAAGATTGACATTTGTCACCAAAGTACGGGTTTCAATCCTATTTTGATGAGATCATGTCATTTGTGAAATGCAAGTTCCAAAGTGAATAGTTGAAGTCAGTCCTCAAGATAAGGAAATCACCCTAATCCAGAGGATGAAATTTCATAAAACACATCATTGGAAACCATTTATTGAAACGAATAAAGAATCATCACCAAAGTAAGGGAATCACCCCTGTTTTGATGAGTTAGAATTATTTAGGAGAAATGAGTGTCCTTAGTCATAGGTTGACTTGCAAACTCTTGCATCTCCCGCGTTTCAAACGGTTCAAAGTTCGACTTAACAACGAAAGGAAAAATATTTCAATTAGAAATTTAGAAATTTTCAAATTACATCAATGTAACAAGGAAATCACGATTACAAATCTTGAATTAAATCAGGAAGACGAAATCAAGGACAAGAATTATTCAACACCACATTATTGGTGGCTTGAGCTTGTTGAGCATTAATGTTGAAAGCACGTCCTTGAGCCGTAGGAACTGGGATGACAAATTGAGGGCATCGATTGCGAAAATGGTTCGGATCACCACATTGATAACATGCACGACCCTAGGTAATTGCAGGAAGATGTTGGTGAACTGGTGCATTGGTCGGAGCTTTAGCAGCACTCCTGCACACGTTGAATGTATGACCCAAACGACCACAGTTTGTGCATTGACGACACTGAATGTTAGCGGGATGGTGATACATGCAGTTGTTACACTGCGGATAGGGTCCAGCGTATGACTTTTTCATTAGCGATTGGTTGTTTTCTGCTGGTTGACGAGTTGGAGGGACCTGATTAATTGGCACAGCAGGGGTAATTACAGCAAAGTTTTGAGATTGAGCCTTCCTCTTCTTGTTCTTGGAAAGCTCGGGTTGATCGGTTTTGACGGTTTCGTTATGAAGTTTATCGGTATTTTTCTTCGATCCTTTCCTGGTTAAAGAACCAGCTTTCACATGATTATCGATTAACTGCGCAGCCAGTCTGATAGCATCTTCTAGCGTTGAAGGATTCCTTCCTAGCAGCGTATCCTGAATCTGCATGGGTAGTCCACTAATGTATTTCTCGATGGCTCGGGAGGTAGGGGTAGCAAGGTGCGGTACCAAAAGGCTTAGTTCGTGGAATCGGTTAGTGTATGCGAGGTTCTCGCCACTGTCTTGGGTTAATTCCCAGAACTCAGCTTCCAGTTTCCGGACTTCGTTTCTTGGGCAGAACTCTTTAGTCATGAGCTCCTTAAACTCAGTCCATGTCAATGCTAGTGCAGTTTCAGTTCCACGGGTTCGTTTCTCTCCGTTCCACCAAGTAAGTGCGCGTTTCTGAAGAACACTTGTGGCATATCGGACTTTTAGATTTTCAGGGCATTCACTGTTTAAGAATGTGTTCTCGATGCTTTCGAACCACTGTAGTAATCCAGTAGCTCCTTCAGTTCCACTGAACTCAGTGGGGTTGCAAGAACTGAAATGTTTATAAGTACAAGTTTGTCGAGGGTTTGGTGTAGTTTGGTTTTGAACAACATTGTTGCCTTGGTTCAAATGGGTAAGTAGAGTTGGGATGACCGCAGTAACTTCACGTGCTACAATAGCAGCAATCTTACGGCCAGAGTTTCTAGTCCGTGAACGGATTTGACGAGAAGACATTCTGGAATATCATTAAGATATTTTATAAGAATTGGATAATAGGAGTTATACTACATGAAAACGACAATCGGGAATTTGGCATAATAAAAATGATACGTTCCGAGTGTAATCGTTTGATTCGTAAATCAAAACGAGTACGTTGACTAATCAAAGTGTTATGTCTAGCACAACCTTATTGAAGACATGCGTACTTATAAGCAGATACTCATCCCGAGGGTTCCCAGGTAAGGTAGACAGATCCATCGGTTGATTTGGATTTATACGAATACCTTGCCTAGACAGAACACCCCGAGATACAGGCATCCCACTCTTCCAGCATTGCATGTTTCAAGTTGTAAGACACAGACTTTGACGAATTTGAAAACCATGAATAACAATCGAGTTTTGGAGTTTGAAATCACTTGAATTAGGCACACAATGCCTTAGAATATGGTTTAAGATTCGTGCGTACATTGATAAGATTCAAAGCATAAGAAGAATCACATAAGGCATATAATCACATAATCAAGTATAAACATGTAAAGCACATATAATCCTATCTATGCATATAAAATACATGAGAGGACTCATGTGTAAAGGTACTTAGTTATAGTCTAGGTCATTCCATTTCTAATAACCTAATTCCCTATAACCATGGCTCTGATACCAATCTGTCACACCCCGACCGACGGCGGAATCATCGGAGCGGACGAGGGAATGATTGATTGTTCATAACACATGATTGTCTAATAGTGGAAATAATATTAAAATCAGATTACAGGATAACATGAATTTAACAGATACAAATACAACAGTTAAAGTCACAAATAATAATTGTCTTTTGTTTTGACTAAGTCCAGGTCTTATATGATCAAGTAGAAGTCCACTAGCTTGCTTAACATGAAATCATGTGAGAAAATAAAGTCAGCTAACGAATTAGCTGGTGAGTAATCACAGTTTTGAGTATACATATAGATTGATTGAGAATAATCCAATTCACAAGGTAACGTTAAGACTTATATTGCAATAGTAAAGCATATAGATAAACCGACACAATAACAACCCCTTGACTTGACACTTGCATAAAATAGACTCCACACATACACCATAGATTAACTCCTGCCTCTGGCACAATCACCACTCGTAAGCCATATGGGGTGGGTTATCCAAACCAGTAGATCTACCATTGATACCAGGATTGATTGATTGAATTAGGGTTTTACTGTCGTCCAGTTTACCATAGTATGTTCACATAATTGCAAGTAATAACATAACCTGTCTTGAATTGAATTTAGAATGAAACAACAATAGAATATCATGATTGAATATATTGTATCACATAATTTCCCCCAAATAGGAAATGATATAAAAAGGGGATATGAATACTCACTTGATTGATGAGATTAGAACCTGGATGTGATAGATTAAACACCAACGATTTCCTTACGATTAACCTATGGAATGGTGTCTCGAATTAGAATAATAATGATTTGGGAATCGGGAATGTATTAGGATTTCCATTTGGTTTTGAATGGTAGTTTAAATAAACTAATTTTATTTAGTTTGAATGTCTTGAAATAAAATGAATTTATTGAATGTGATTACGTTTAGAATTTAATAAATGTATTTGTATCAATACTCGTAATTGTTTGGTTTATTGTTAAAGTGTGGAAAAACAAATAATTAATTTTATTAATCGATTATATGATAATTAATTAAAACATTTAATTATTTAAATGACTAAAAGAAATGAAAATGAATTTGAAAAGATTAAATATAAACTTTTATATTTAATCATAGATATTATTTGAACCCGTAGTAAGTTTGTGATTTTAACCACTGTTTAAAGTCTTATCTTTATAATAAATTAAACTAGTTATTTTATATATTTAAAACAAATAATAAAATAAATAAATAATATGTTGAAATAATTTCAGAAAATATTTGGGTGAATTTAAAAATATTTAATGTTCATAAAAACATTTTTACAATTTTTAGAAATTTTTTTCAGAATTTTTAAAGCTTAAAAAGAGCATAAAAAAATATGTGAGGTGGCCGGGTTTCGAACCCGGGACCTCTGGAATGACAAGGAGACACGGGACCGGTGAACCAAAGCTATCAACTGCGAGAGGAATGGTTTCCAATTTATTTTAAACACCAGTTTGATCAATCCCCAATTCCATTTCGAGCCCTAGTTCGAATCCGAACCAAATTGAGCTCGAATTCGATCTTGATAGCTTCTGCAATCATGGGGCTTTTGTTCCCCATGATAAACCGAGTGTGTATGTGTGTGTAATTAACTATATGGTGATCGAATCGAGGTTTACCCAATGAAGAACAGGTCCGCGACACGGTTGGTGATCGATTGATGATCAAAACTTGATTATAGTCGAATTAAATTTGAGGGAAGCTTGAAATGATGATTTGGAAGCAAAGCCCTGTGTTAATTTCGAATAAAATCGAGTGAAGGTTGGTTAGAATTTGAGTTGCAGGTCCGTGGATGAAGTGGGTGTTCGAGAGGGGGGTTTGAGCTTGTTTAAGATGAAATCGATGGTGTTAATGGCTTAAAAACAGATAGTGGGTCCTTCCACTTTGATTACTTTGATTAATTAATGCGTTTAGTGCTTGAATTTTGGTGGTTGTCGGCCGAAAATAGGGGAATGGTGCGGGTGGGGCTTCGACAGGGAAGAAAGGGGGGTGGGTTGGGAGTTTGTGTAAATTACAGGATTGGTCCCTGTAGTTTTAGTTTTAATGGTTTTGGTTTGAAACTTAGTTTTTTTTTAAGTTCCATAAATTACACAACACCCCCTGGACTTATAAATTAAATTATTATTGTTATTATTTTTATTATCATTATTATTATTATTATTATTATTATTATTTTTATTTATTTTTTTTATTATTATTATTTTTTTTCACCGAAATATGCGATGTTACAGTTTAAAACGAGTGAGGTCAAATATAACGTTTTTTTTTTATGATATGAATTCAAGCATACGGTGCCGCTAAACACGCGGTATAATTACTAGCTCTTACTTAGATACAAAGGTCAGTGGGGTTTCTTACTGATCTTTCCACCCCCTCAACTTTTTTATAGTTTCACCCTCTCAAACTTTTTTATAGTTTCACCTCTCAAACTTTTTATAAACTTTGTAAAATTTCACTTTGGCCATCTCAAATCTAAAGTTGCGGGTTTATTCATGCACAATATAATTTAAAGTCCGTCTATGTTTGGACGTAATCGGAAACGACTTGGGTTAAATATAAAATATTTGTGTGCTTAACTTTATACGCTTTAAGATTGTCTACATTTCGATATTAACATAATGTAAATTTTGTTCAAAATTAGTTGGTTCAAGTATAAAACGTTCTTGTGATTTTCTTTATGTACAATTTGAGTTATTCTACGTTTCAACGTAAGTTTTATTTGAAAACGCGTCGGGTCAAATATAACACGTTTTCATTTACTCTACTAAAATTAATTCAGAAATAAATCGGAGCGATTGAATGTCTATGTTTTCACATAAATTTTTTTTGGTAAAAAAGTCAAGTACAATACGTGTTCATTTAATGGTATAAATTTGAGTCACTGTACTTATTGACATAAATTTAATTTAGAAATGAGTCGGGTCACTTGTGATTCATATACTATTACGTCACGTATAATGTCACGGTAACACGTGGCGGGTAAAAAGAACTAGTTGATTCTAAAAGGCCTAAATTATATAAACACCCAAACTTGTTATTAGCAAACTCACATGTCTCTATCCTTCTCTATGTATCTATACGTATGTATAGAAAAAAATTAAAGAAAATAAGAATATAATGAGTGTAACAATAACACACGTTCCTTCTAAAATACATTTTCAAAATATAAAGTTCACTAAAATATGTTTTTCAAATTTCAACAGGAAAAGAAAAAAGAAAAAATAGAAGTAAAGCTCCAGCACTCCGGCAGTGAGAATGGGACCCACGCTCGCTTACAGCTGCTCACGTGATCCTTGTATAAATTTGACATGACATGATGCTCAGAAATTTAACTTAAATATGTAATCGTGATTTGGAGGGCCGGCCTTGCCGCAGCGGTAAAAGCTGTTCCTAAGGGACCGAAGGTCTCAGGTTCGATCCGTGGAAACGGCCTCCCCACAAAATGTGGGGGAAAGACCGCGTACATCTTCCCTTAAATGGGACGGACCCTCCCTGGACCCCGCGAAAACGCGGGAGCTCTTTGCAGCACCAGGTACGCCCTTTATGTAATCGTGATTTGAAGGATAGATGCTATTTGAATCCGGAAATTTTAGGCGCACCGTGCTTTTCCTGGAGAAAACCGACCCAAGCTGTCACGGTTAGGTCTCCCCGTGACCGCTAGGTCAGGTGTGACATCTAGCTGTCACGGTTTACCCTACCCGTGACAGTTAGATCTGGGGTCAATGATTGGGTACGTAATTATGGGGGTATTGATTGGATATGTAATTATGGGGGTATTGATTGTGCGCAGGGGGGCTATATGTCACGGTTTGGCCAAACCGTGACATATTGCTTTTATTTTTTTTATTCTTTTAAGCATTAAATATTTATTTTTATTTCGTGTATCTTCCTTAAAGATTAAACATTTATTTTTATTTCCGTAATTTTATCACTGTAAACTTGAGAATGAAAAGGCGGGAAACACCGTTCGATCGGAGTTTGATTTCGTGTATCTTCCTTAAGCATTAAACATTTATTTTTATTTTCGTAATTTTATCACTGTAAACTTGAGAATGAAAAGGCGGGAAACACCGTTCGATCGGAGTTTGATTGATTATCGATTACTAGTTTCACCGGCACATCATTTCTATCTTTTCGTGAATATATAATATAACTATTGTTCTTATGATTTGTATTATTTCGTTAGATATTTGAAGAAGCTAAGAAATTATGCTATGAAACTGGTGTGAAAGTTGCTGTTGCATATGGTGGTGCACCGATTTATGCTCAGGTTTATATACTTTTAAAATCATTAACAAACACTATTTTATGGTTTTAATCATTAACAAACGTGCGATTCAGTTCATCTTTTTTTTTTCTAATCTGCTTAATTAGTCTTTGTAATCTGTTATCTTTAATCTTGATTCAGAACGCGTTGACTTTAATCTTTGTGGAGACAAAACGCAGCGCAGATACAATTAACATTATCACATGGTTAACCTAATCTGCTGCAATTCATGGTCATATTACAAGTAATTTTAAACAAGTTGGTTGTTATTTTATCACATGGTTAACCTAATCGTAAAAATCAGTTGTTATCAAACATATACAATTAACATTATCAACATTGCAAATATAAAGCAAACAAACAAAGAAACACAACCAAACAAACACAACCAAATATACAAATCATCATAACTGAAACTGCACATATATATATATATACAACGAGTTTTTACATACAAAAAGAAATAAAATACAAACAAAATATCTATCTAATCCATAATCCCCGGATCGCTGCCCTGACCAGACCCGCCCGCACCAGATGGGCCAGTTCGTCATGGTCTAACCGCCTCGGTGGCTGTGACAACAACGGCGTACCCGAGGCGGTATAGTCCGCGACCATGTGCTGGATGACCCAGTCCATCATATCATGCAGCCTCGCGGTCGTATCCTCCAGCCTCGCGGTGGTATCATGCAGCCTCGCGGTGTATCATGCAGCCTCGCGGTCGTATCCTCCAGCCTCGTGACCCTGTCTCGTGTGTCCTGAATCATATCAAGAACATGAGCAGGCAATCGCACGGCGTGGTACACGCGCTGGGGATGCTGGGACGGGTCCTGGTCGTGCGGCTGGGGAATGGGCTGATCCTCCCCGCCGCCAAGGGCCTCGTGGGCGTCCTGAAGGTGGACCTCAGCCCCCGCCAGCTCGGGTGGGTCCACCAACGGCTCGGGCACCCATGGCACGAGCTCCTGGTATCTGGTGAGCAGGTGCCACGTGCCGTCGGGGAACCTCCGAACTATCCTCATCCCAGTGGCGGTGCTCCGGCCGGCCACGCGCACAGGAGTCGGAGGTAGCGGGAGCTGGGACATGGCCTGTGCGTACCCCAAGCCCCGAGCGATCCGGGAAACGATGTTCCCGCCCACTAACGCCCCTCGCGACTGCCGATGATAATAACTAGCAAAATAATCAGCGAGGGCGTGCGCGAGGTGGCAGTGTCGGTGTGTGAGTACACACCGAAGAAAAAAAAGGTCGGCGGCGTTGACCCTGTCGGTCCCCGCCCCACGACCAGCGACGGACGTGGCGATGAGTCGGTGAATGTATCTATACAGAAGGTCTCGTATATGAGAGGACCTCGTATCACCGCCGTATGGTCCGTCGCCTATCCCAGGCCACCAAACCTGATCGGAGTCGTCTGGCCCGCAGATCAAGGCGGTGGTGTACATCGGCTGTCGGGTCTCCTCCTCCGTGTAGAGGCCGCTGACGACAGCGAACCGCCTAAGTGACATGCGGTGGAGGACCCCAAACAAGCGGAAAGCAACCTCCGCGAGCTCACGACCGTCCGCTATGTCGTCCTCGTCCAGCTCCGCAAGTCCCTGGTCACGTGGACAGAACGTGAATGTGCAGTAGAACTTCACGGTGAGCTCTCGATAGGCATCGTCAGACATCCGGAACAGCTGCTCCCACGGGCCGTCCTCTCCGATGATCTCAAAAAACCGGCCGCGCTCTCCAACGAGCTGTAAGAAGTCCTCCGACAGGACGGTCCCCGGTGCTGGCACACGTGCTCTCAGGGTCCTGAACCGCTCGTACGGTGTAGTCCCCTGCTCGAACTGCAGCGTCGGGCAGTCATCAATGCCGGGGATAAAAGCATCGTCGGCATCCATATCTGCGAAAAAAGACGTATTTATCATTATTTACAATGTTTATAAAATTAATGGTTGACGGTTATTATTATTATTATTATTATTATTATTATTATTATTATTATTATTATACTAATATTATCAGTATTATTATTATTATTATTAATATTAATATTATTACTAATACTAATATTATTATTATTATTATTATTATTATTATTATTATTATTATTATTATTATTATTACTATTATTATTACTATTAT
>CM044003.1:89771977-89873773 GCA_024085815.1 Flaveria linearis
GTTCAGAGAGTTTACCAGCGTCGATATCGGGGTAAGTCAAGAAGAAAAAGCTTGAGATTGCGAGCCCAAGAGCAAAATCACCGAGGTCACGACATTCAAATCTGGAAGCTTCGGCTTTTGATAATGATTTCTCGAACCCGACATTGTTTTTGAATTAACGCGTTTTTGGAATGATGAGGCTGAAAAATCTCGAGTGTGGATTATGAAATTGCGAGTTTTTAGTTTGGAAATGGATATGCCGATTGTTGTTCGAAGGTGAAATGTATATAAGGTGAAATTCTGGGGCACAAACCGTCACGGTTTGGCCTCCACGTGACGGTTTGTGCCGGGAATCCCGGCCTTTTGTTAAAATCACGTCTACGTCGTACCTTAAACTGAGACCGTGTACCCTAGAGGTCACGGTTTGGCCTCCACGTGACGGTTTGGTGACCGCTTTTCAACTTTAACAGCCCATTTTGTCATTTTGTCGTTTTGTTGTCAGTAGGTCACGGGGACTACCACCCTGAACCGTGAAAGCAAGACCATGCTGTCACGGGGACAAACACCCCAAACCGTGACAGCAAGTCCATGCGGTCACGGTTAGGTGCCAAAATGTGACCGCAAGACCTAACCGTGACCGTTTGAACGGCCCACCCCCAAAAACCCATGCGGTGTCCCATTAGGACCCAAATGTTATGTTAACATTGTTTTACATTAATACAAAGATAAACAGGATCTTGACGTGCATATCACATATATAGCTAGATAATATGAGGATCATGGTATATATTATCAATATGATTCCTAGATAATTATCTATAATCGTGCGTAAATTCATTTTCCAAAAGAGATGTGTCAACTTTTTAATTTGTTAGTGTCACGAATCAACTTAAAGATAACCGAAAAAACTAGACTTAAGTTCAATACAGATAACTATAAAGCTAAATACGATGAAGTATTGTAAGATTGTTGTATGTATCATTCTCCAAGAACAACTTCTTATTGTTTATATAGAGTTGTGATACGACCAGTAATGCTATATGTAATAGAGCGTTGGGTAGTTAAGAGAACTCAAGCATGCAAGATGAAGGTAGCAGAGATGAGGATACTCAGGTGGATGTGCAGGCACGCTACGTTAGACCAAATAAGAAATGAGGTTTTTAGATGGAGCTTAAAAGTAGCTAGCATAGCAGATAAGATAAAGAACGGTAGATTAAGATGGTTTGAGCATGTCAAGAGATGATAAATGATGATACTAGTTAGCCCTAACCGTGACGGTTGAGAAACCCTAACTGTCACGTATTGATCAAACCGTGACACTTTATTTACAAAACTACTGATGAGCAATCCTTCAGTTGTTTATATTATTATTATTATTATTATTATTATTATTATTATTATTATTATTATTATTATTATTATTGTTATTATTATTATTATTATTAATAATAATAATAATAATAATAATTTTTATTATTATTATTATTATTATTATTACTACTATTACTACTACTAATATTATTACTACTACTAAACATTTATTATTATTATTCGATCGGAGTTTGATTTCGTGTATCTTCCTTAAAGATTAAACATTTATTTTTATTTCCGTAATTTTATCACTGTAAACTTGAGAATGAAAAGGCGGGAAACACCGTTCGATCGGAGTTTGATTTCGTGTATCTTCCTTAAGCGTTAAACATTTATTTTTATTAGTCTGTACAAATGATGATTGATTATTGATTACTAGTTTCACCGTCACATCATTTCTATCTTTTCGTGAATATATAATATAACTATTGTTCTTATGATCTGTATTATTTCGTTAGATATTTGAAGAAGCTAAGAAATTCTGCTATGAAACTGGTGTGAAAGTTGCTGTTGCATATGGGGGTGCACCGATTTATCCTCAGGTTTATATACTTTTAAAATCATTAACAAACACTATTTTATGGTTTTAATCATTAACAAACGTGCGATTCAGTTCATCTTTTTTTTTCTAATCTGCTTAATTAGTCTTTGTAATCTGTTATCTTTAATCTTGATTCAGAACGCGTTGACTTTAATCTTTGTGGAGACAAAACGCAGCGCAGATACAATTAACATTATCACATGGTTAACCTAATCTGCTGCAATTCATGGTCATATTACAAGTAATTTTAAATAAGTTGGTTGTTATTTTATCACATGGTTAACCTAATCGTAAAAATCAGTTGTTATCAAACATATACAATTAACATTATCAACATTGCAAACATAAAGCAAACAAACAAAGAAACACAACCAAACAAACACAACCAAATATACAAATCATCATAACTGAAACTGCACATATATATATATACAACGAGTTTTTACATACAAAAAGAAATAAAATACAAACAAAATATCTATCTAACCCATCATCCCGGATCGCTGCCCTGACCAGACCCGCCCGCGCCAGATGGGCCAGCATTAAACATTTATTTTTATTTCCGTAATTTTATCACTGTAAACTTGAGAATGAAAAGGCGGGAAACACCGTTCGATCGGAGTTTTATTAACGTACTCACTGTAAGCTAAGTTTTGACGTTGATATATACGTACAGGCATGGTTTGAATGTCGGATATGCGTTTGTGAACTTTACAACATCTGAAGCAGCTTGGAAGTTTCATACGTCGATTAAAGGAAAACATTGGGATTTGTTTCAAAGCAAAAAGATTGCGGATGTTAGTCGTGCTAGAATCCAGGTACTTTATTACTTTTAATTTGTTATTGTTTTGTAGTCGGCGAACTAACGCTGGGTTCGCGTTTGTTAACTTTACAACACCTGAAGCGGCGTTGATATTTCGAGACGCATTTAGTAGAAGTAGTGTGACAAGGATGGTTGGGGGGAGAGGTAGGGTTGTGGCACTAGGATCTTGCACCATGGTCCGGTGGTGTAAAGCCCGAGGCGAACTGCAACCCGAGCGAGTTTTTCACCACTAACATTGCGCGCACGGAGTTCAGAGAGTTTACCAGCGTCGATATCGGGGTAAGTCAAGAAGAAAAAGCTTGAGATTGCGAGCCCAAGAGCAGAATCACCGAGGTCACGACATTCAAATCTGGAAGCTTCGGCTTTTGATAATGATCTCCCGAACCCGACATTGTTTTTGAATTAACGCGTTTTTGGAATGACGAAGGCTGAAAAATCTCGAGTGTGGATTATGAAATTGCGAATTTTTAGTTTGGAAATGGATATGCCGATTGTTCGAAGGTGAAATGTATATAAGGTGAAATTCTGGGGCACAAACCGTCACGGTTTGGCCTCCACGTGACGGTTTGTGCCGGGAATCCCGGCCTTTTGTCAAAATCACGTCTACGTCGTACCTTAAACTGAGACCGTGTACCCTAGAGGTCACGGTTTGGCCTCCACGTGACGGTTTGGTGACCGCTTTTCAACTTTAACAGCCCATTTTGTCATTTTGTCGTTTTGTTGTCAGGAGGTCACGGGGACTACCACCCCGAACCGTGAAAGCAAGACCATGCTGTCACGGGGACAAACACCCCAAACCGTGACAGCAAGTCCATGCGGTCACGGTTAGGTGCCAAAATGTGACCGCAAGACCTAATCGTGACCGTTTGAACCGGCCCACCCCCAAAAACCCATGCGGTGTCCCCATTAGGACTGTTTTTAAATCGGAATCACACTTTCAAACCTCTCAAGAGAAAACTTATTACTGGGAAAACCCTTTTGTTCAACTCTGAGTATTTTTCTCAAAGTGATACTAGAATCCATAACCTCTCAATATTTGCATGTTATAGATACCTCAATTTAGCTTGACTTGATTGTTAGTTATGGTTTTCTTCACCTACTACCAATGTTTTGGAGACCGGATCGGATCGGACTTGCCGGTCCGACCAGTTCGACCGGGGATCGGTCCGGTGGCCGGTCCGGTCTGATATGGATCGTTTCTGGACGGTCGAATCGGCCGGTTCGTCCCGAACCGCTGGTCGGACCGGGAAACCGGACCGGTTCGGACCGGTTTTGGTATTATTTTTGTTTTAATTTTTTTATTTTAATGGGTAAAAACGAGGTGTTAAACCGTAAATTAGTGCGTTGGATATACAAATATAGTTAAATTTTATATATAACTATAAAATACATATATAAAACATATATAAATTACTTATATTTAATTACATATATAAATATAGTTAAATCCGGTCCAACCGGTCCGACCGGTCCGACCACCAAACCAGTAAGACGTCCGGTTCGACGTCAAAACCGAAAACATTGCCTGCTACATCCTGTTCTCAAAAAAGCAACCATGTTGCTTAAGGTTTGTTTTTATCGTTTTTTAGTTTAAAGCGTGAATAAAATTATTAGTAATGGTTTGGTTTTAATATAGTTTTACGGTTTTGGATTTTTTTTAATAATAGAAAGAGAGAAAATGGATTAAGTTAGGATAAGGGATAGGAAATTTGGGCTTGGGGCCTCACTTCAATAGGGTCTTCAAGTTATTAAAAAAATCATAGATAAATAAATTGGGCACTAGAGTTGAAAGTAGGTCCGGCAAAACGCATCTAATCGTGTTAAATGGGTCAGACACGACACGACACGACACGACACGACACGACACGACACGACACGACACGACACGACACGACACAATTAATACCAGTACCAAACACGAACACAATCCGTTTAGCTAATCGTGTTAGTTACCCAAACACGAACACAAACATGTTAATAAATGAGTTACATGAAACATGACCCATTTAACACAATTAAATATCACATGTTAAGTAACACGAATGACACAACACGACATGACCTGTTTAAAATATTTGACAAAAAACAAAATAAAAACCCATAAGATCCTTATAACCAAAATGTACAATAGGTAAAATCCTTAAACTCAAAACGTACGATTCATAATATCCTTAAACCCAATAAAAACTTGATTCAATCATTGATAATAATCCAAAGATACAAATAATAACCAAAGGGTTATTCAAATAGAAATTTGCACAAGGTTCTTCCAAAACCTTTGAATCAAAAAGAAAGTTATAAAAGGGATCTACTTGATTCATTCTTGACTAAATTTCTTAATTTTACATATTTATTTATTTAATGGGTCTATAGTGTCATAAACGGGTTTGACGGATTGAAACCACGTAGACCCGGTTTTAATCGTGCCATGATCATGTCAACCCATTTATGACCCATATCCATTTAGCTCAAACCCAACCACACTTAACTTTATGTCATGTCTTGTCATGTTATAAAAGCGGACCGTGTCAGAAATTGTCGGCCCTAGTTGAAAGAGATTTTAGATGTAGTATAGTAATTGGCGGCTCTTTTGGAACTAGCCTAGAGTCAGATGAATCTTAACCCAGAGAGAGGGGATAGAAAATTTGGTATGTCGGCCCGGTAGAGGAACCGAAGAGGAACCGAAGTCGACAAAGAAGCGTCACCACTGTCAATTTGTGAAATCGACAAAAACTTGGAAAAAAGAGGTCCCAATTTTACTGTATACTTTAGGCTTACAAAAAAGTTGAGTCAACCCAACCCGCATAACGGTCTCTCAAACCGTCACATGCAACCACTTCATCGTCATTGTTGTCACCTCGTCAGACATCTTTTGCAAGAAACACAAACGCTAAACACTCATAGCTTACTGCTACCATTTATTTTGTAAGTTTGTTTTCTTTTTCTTTAGTTCCTTATATACTGATTGAACAATTATTTTTGTAAAATCTCACAAATACTAATAAAGCATAACTACGTGCACATGGTCATACACATAAACATACAAAAGACACATCAAACAAAAAATCTTTGAGCTTCGACTTCAAACCTTAAGTGAATATGAACAGTCCATTATGGGCCATGGATCCAAAACCCAAGTTCTTATGGAGTATGTAGGGGTGTTCATCGGATCATAACGGATACAAATTCAAAATTTAGAACATAATAGGTAATTGTATAAAACCTGAATATTAGAATCTCTAATCTAGAACGGCGGTTGATTATTGCATAATTATTTAGGATTATGACTAAAATGTGTAAAGATTCTTGTGTATTGAGTTGAAAACATAATATATAGTTGAGTGATGAGTATTGGGCTAGAAATATAGTTGAAGTCTTATTCGGATTAATCGGATATCCGAATAATCCGAATAACCCGAATAAAAAAAATGTGATATCCGAAATCCGATCCGAAATCCGAATAAGGAATTCGGATCCGGATGAGATCCGATCCGAATATCCGAATAAGGATTCGGATCGATTTATTCGGATTCGGATACGGATCGGATATCGAATATTTTCGGATATCGGATTTTTTGAACACCCCTAGGAGTATGTACTTAACAAGCTTAGCTTAAAATTTGGATGTTCCACACTTCTACATAGTCTTAGAATGGTTTAGAGCATAAAACCTGGTTCTTTTCATGACGAGTCAGGTTAGCCATTGTTCGGAAATCAACCAACCCACCAACTTTTATTTCTCTTTCGTCACGGACCTCCGTCTTTCTCTCTTCTCCCCTACAAAACTCGGTTTCATCTTGTATAAATTGCATCCTTCGTCCCTCCTCGCCCCTATGTGGCCTCTCATTGCTCTCTTTCACGCCTACTGTCCATCGACCCAAGAAAACCAATTGGTGATGCTTCTAGGCCTTTGTCTTCACCAAAGATTTTTTTAGTAGGGTGAATTGAAAGAAACAAGCAACTTAGTGCAACTATCATCTCTTTGTCTAGCTGGTGTATACAAGGTTTGTAACCAAGAGTTTCAACCTAACCATAATGAATGTACAGTTTCTCTTTTCTTTTCCTTTTTCCAAATTCATTTTTTTCAACAGCAGACATACACACCCTCTAAAATTTAGTCTCAAAATGAGTAAAATCCACATATTGTCTACTCGGACTCAGAAGACCCGCATCAAGATAAACTTTAGTTTTTCTCTCGTAATCTATATCAAAATTTTAATCAAGTTTAAACATATAGCTATATTCAGTCTTGATCGGTTCATTTTATTTGAAATTTATTCGGATTGTGTTGGAAAAAAAAAAAGATCCCAGATCCTAACAATAGTGGGGAGACTTCTGGATCATTCTTGCTGCCATTCTTCTTCCCCAGAACTAGGGGTTGTGTTGCATCTATCACAGAAATCATAGTTTCGAGCCAAAGATTTGGGGACAACCCTCCATCCAACATTCAAGTCAGCAAGAATTAACCATAGATATGATATATGAATAATTATATATATGAGATGCATCAAGTAGGATAAAAGAGAAAAAGGGGTGTGATGTGTGTGTTTTTTGTCCTCATGAGAGGCTGCAAAGACCTGATGGAAGAAAGAACACCTAGATTGGTGAGAGTTATCTTCGTACTTACATTTTCAATTTGATAATTAATTGTATAAAACCACATTATCTTCATGTGCAGATTCTGTCCATAAGTGTGTATTGGGGAGAAGGGTCATGCAATCAAGAGTTGCTGTGGTTACAAAGCGAGCATAAGTGACAAAAGAAGATGAAGGATTCGATTACAACAGTGTACCTGCGGTTGAATTTTCTTTACTGAATAGGTGCTGAATTGTCATCAAATGATTATCACTGAAGGAACTTTAAAGGCATGGGAGGTGGGTGGATCAAATATCAATGGTTTATTCAGCTAGGATTTGTAATTGCTGTTCAAAAGTTCGTGTGGGGCCATCTGGTGTTTGTTCAGAAGACAAATATAAGTGTGCTGACAGATTCTTTATGGCATGAGACGACAGATATAACTTCCATTACTAGTGTTTGCGGTTGTCCTAATTCTGAAGCAAATCTTCATTTAGAAGGCAAAAAAGTAACGGTTTCAATAATAGTGTTCATAAAAAACATACAACAACGACATCTAATTGGTATTGGTTGCCAAGTTATGGCCCTAACCAAGTAATTCAACTTCAGGTTTAGATGAGAATGACTATATACAGCAAACAGATAAAACCATCAAATCACAAATCGCCACGCTACTAATATAACCACACAACAAGCAAACAACAGGGGATAGCAGTAACAGGAACGATAGGAACTCACAGATGCTGGTACTCAGGATTAAAAGCAAGAGCTTCCCTATAAATCATCTCCTTCATCTGTTCTTCAGTTGGGGCATGATGCTCAAAGTCAAAATTAAAAGGGGTCATGCACACAGGCTCATCACTGATGTCATGCAGTGATGTCAAATATGGATGGGCAAGTGCATCTTCAACTGAAACCAACAACCATTAAAGTTAAAATTTGTACACGATGGATAAAATGCGCAATTTCATCTAATTTACTTCTAAACATGTCAATTCGCCTTATGTATTATATTTGACAGGTCAAACAAAAAAAATTAGGCTCAACTGAAAAATAATCAATATGGTCAACCCAACCACTTGTACAAATTACACAATTTGATTTGACCCATTACCGACCCATCCATTTTTCCACCTTTACTTGCTAGTAATATAGGCATCTTGATCAGAACTGCATGCCATTAAATTCTAGCACATAGTGTGCATAAACATAAAATCGGCTTAACCACAAACCTCTCAACATCATATTAGTATGAGGTCAGAAACAAATTTTTAGAACTTCATAATAAACATAACATGCAACGGAGCAAACCTGTAATTCTCTGTCTAGGATCAAATGTCAACATCTTTTCAATCAGATCAATGGCAGCAGGATGAACTTGAGGAAATTTTTCGATAAATGATTGTCGTGGATAATGTGGTAGTTGCCTAATATATCTTTTTGCATTTTCATTGAGAAATCCTAATTCAGCTTCGGATGGAGTACCAATCAGCTGCATGATAAAAAATCATTAGAGAAGTTAAATACACAATGCAGTTTTATCTATACTAACAATGATTAGAAATCAAGGCTGAAGCTCCAATTTTTGTTATATAAGTTCCAAAATATTCAAAAATTGAGAAATACCTCCATGAGCAATCTTAGCTGATGTACATGATCTCTACCAGGAAATAAGGGCTTGCGGTCCATTAATTCCATAAAAATGCAACCCACAGACCATACATCAATCGCAGCAGTATAATCAGAAGAGTTTAACAATAGCTCTGGTGCACGGTACCATCTTGTAACTACATATTCTGTCATGAAATCAGTTTCAGATGTAACACGAGCTAAACCAAAATCACATATTTTCAGATCACAATTAGCGTTCAGGAGAAGATTGCTTGGCTTCAAATCCCTGTGCAGCACATTTGCAGAATGTATGTATTTTAACCCACGCAGGATCTGATACAAAAAATACTGCAACACAAACAATGACGTGTTAGCATGACAAGTATATATCACTATATGTATGTATTTCAACACAAACTATCTGATAGACATATAACCTTTTCATATATATCACTATATGTATGTATTTCAACACAAATTATCTGATAGACATATAACCTTTTCACTTTCTTAAGCTCCTGATATTTCAACACGGTGTTAAGAGGTGTACCATATTCGGATTTCACATACCTTTGCCATTTCAACCACGTGAGTTGCATGAGACTAATATTTCAAAATTTACGAAGTTGATAAAAGAACAACAAAGGAGAATCCTTCCTACCTAGATATTCTCTTGTTAATTGTTATCACGATCACACCTTTTGCTTCATTCACAAACAAACAAACAAACAAACAAACATACCCAGTGTCTCCCGCTGAAGAGCAGGGTCTGGGAGGGGTATATGGTGGCAAGTCTTTCCTCTATCTAGAAAGATAGAGAGACCGCTTCCGAAGAGACCCCCGACTCGTTAACACATGCAATAACAATAACAATCATCATCAATCATCATACAACGCATATACAAAGCATATAACAAAGCATATAACAAAACATATAACAAAGCATATAACAGAGCATATAACAAAGCATATAACAAAGCATAACAAAGCTACCGAAACCACTAAAACTCCTTAATTTTGATTCTACGCCTCCACTCACTCCTATCCTCGATCATGTGCTCAGAGAGGTGCAAGTGTACCATATCCTGCCTAATTCTCTCTTCCCAAGTCAACCTAGGTCTTCCTCTACTCTTCCTACCCTCTATGATGATGTTCTCCACTGCTCTGACCGGAGCTGCCATTGGTCTCCTCTTGACATGTCCATACCATCTTAATCTTCCCTCTCGTATTTTATCTGCAATAGGAGCCACTTCTAGCTTCTGTCTAAACACTTCGTTTCTTATCCGATCCAGTCTTGTATGGCCACACATCCACCTTAGCATTCGCATTTCCGCAACCTCTATTTGTTTCTCGTGTGATTTCTTTATGGCCCAGCAGTCTGTTCCATATAGCATAGCTGGGCGTACCGCCACTCTGTATAGTTTTCCCTTGAGTTTTGCTGGAAACCTCTTATCACATAGGATCCCTGATGCTGCTCTCCACTTACACCATCCTGCTTGGACACGGTGAGCTACATCGCTGTGTATCTCTCCGTCCTCCTGCAGGTACGAGCCCAGGTATTTGAATCTAGATGTCCGTGGTACCGGCATACCCTGGATACTGATTTGGGTGTCCTCTTCCTCGTCGCCACCAAAGTTACAATGCATGTATTCCGTCTTAGAGCGGCTTATCGTTAATCCTCTGCTCTCTAGCGCTGCTCTCCACTGCTCTAGCTTGTCGTTAAGCATCATTTTAGATTCTGATATTAAGACAATATCATCCGCGAAGAGCATGCACCACGGGACTGACTGTTGTATATGCTTAGTCATCTCATCCAACACTAGTGTGAAGAGAAATGGGCTCAATGCCGATCCTTGGTGTAGTCCCACTTCCACTGAGAATGAGTCTGTGTCTCCTACCGGTGCTCGCACACATGTTTTTGCCCCGTCATACATATCCTTAATTAATTTGATATACCTCTCTGGTACTCCTCTATGTCGTAGGCTTTCCCAAATTAGTTGTCTCGGTACACTGTCATAGGCCTTTTCTAGGTCTATGAATACCATATGGAGGTCCCTTTTCTTTTCTCTATATTTCTCCATTATCTGTCTTATGAGGTGTATGGCTTCTGTTGTAGAGCGTCCTGGCATAAATCCAAATTGGTTTATTGCTATCTGGGTTTCCCGTCTAATCCTCGTGTCAATAATTCTTTCCCATAGTTTCATCGTGTGACTCAGCAGCTTTATTCCCCTGTAGTTTTCGCAGGCTTGGATATCTCCTTTTTTCTTATATATGGGGACTATGACACTGGTTCTCCACTGGTCTGGCATCTTCCCTGTCTTAAAGATAGTGTCTTAAAGATAGTGTTGAATAGATCTGCTTCATTCACAATGCTGCTAAAATTTTCTTTTTACATTGTTTTATTTTTACTTAACCTAAACTCTTCATATCAGTATTGTAAAACTCGGCCTAGGCGGCCGAGTACTCGGTACACGGCAAGGTGCTGAGGCGCTTTTCATCAACTCGGTCAACATTACTCGGAATCGGTCAACTCGGTCCAACTTGACCAACTTGGATTTTCACCATTTTTCACCGATTTTCGTTGTTTTTCACCTATATTTGTTGGATTTTTATATTTTTTTCACGGAGATACCTTGGGGTACAATTCTACTACAAACCATAAGTTACTGCAAAATGAAGCATTTCATATTTCTTAGTTCTTATTACCATAGCCAAGGCCCTATGAGGTCATTTATAGTCTCTTAGTACCTACATCGTTAAGATCTTAGTTATAAAAAGTCCTCCAAAAACAGAATGGCTGAGGTTACCTACACATCAGTAGTATTTATATATCACAACTCACAAGCTAATCTAATATGTCTAACCACAATCAAGGCCCTGTAGTCTCTATTATAGTATTACTACCAACATGGACATTAAGATCTTAGTTATAAAAAGTCCTCCAAAATAGAATGACCAAAACATTTCTTGCACTTAAGTCTACATATTGTGAGGCTACCTACACGTCAATAGTATTTATATATCATAAGCTAATCTAATATATCTATATTATCAAATTGAGAACCCAAGTGGAAAACCAACCAGGTCTATCCACATTACAAATTTGCAATTGACCTACTAAACTCCCAGCAAGTAGTTCGAACTAGCACACTGGTTTATCAGAAACCTATATTTCTATCTCAAATAGCTTATCGCAACTCAAAATTTCTAGAAAATTCTTTGTAATCTTGTAGATTGCTTCCAACTCGGGTAAAAACAAACTTGGACCAAAATCCTTGTTTCTTTTCTATCCAATCTTGAGCCTGATTAGTTAGCAGAAAGAGACTCTCACTAGCAAACCATCAACTAGAACTTTTCAGCCAGATCTTTAAAGACCTCTTCGATGAAGAAGTTGAACTTTACACAGATCACTATTTTCTGTAATGACAATCCCAGTGAGCAAATAACCATCTATCAGAAATGCAGCCAACAAGAAGAATGGAGCAGGATCGTGAAACACAAATGGTATCAGTTCTCCACCATGTAGAGCTTGATTCCTTTTTATGTCGAGGCACAAAAAAAAATCTCCTCAAAATCCAATTAATTTATAGGCCATAATCTGGCATGCCTCTATAAAGGAAACATTATTGTATTTTCTCTTAAATTTGATTATCAAGAATGATTATTGTTGATGCTTAAGTTATGCTAACTACCAGTATATGAGTGGATACATAAAATTGCAACACAACCCCTAAAGTAATATTCTTAAAAATAGGCAGCGGCATGTTTTTTAAGCAGTGAGTATATGCACATCTTCACACCATGTATCACAAATGAGAAAAAAAATAGTTGCTCCATTTTTTACTATAACCATCACATTTTGGCTGCTCAAAGCTTAGTGACGTATGTCATGTTCCCTCTCAATATAAAGAATTATTAAATAGTGATAAACATTACCCATTTTCTAATGAAAACAAGTAAAAGTATCTTAGAAGAACTTAGCCATTCTTTCCTTCACTTTCAAGATGAACATTGTGGTACCACATTTTTCCAGTCAACTTTGAACTGTAAGTGAAGATCACAAAAGCACAATAATGATCCAAATCAGTTGAAACTTGGATAAACCAAACGAAAGTTCCAACAGCATTTTCTCCATCGCTATAAGCAATTAGAAGGAGAAAACATAGACACAAGCTTGGTATGAAGTCACCCAAACAACATTTCAAATACAGTATTACAAACAAGTATCTACAGAGCACCAAAAATGTTAAGAGCATGGGCATTTGAAATTGAAATAGACGTCAAATTGAAGGACTCCAAAAGTAGATCAGGAGAAATAGACCTGGCAATGTTCCTCAGATAAAGATTGATTAGAACGAATTATTTGATGGAGATCGGTATCCATGAGCTCATAAGCAATGTAGACATCATTAAACGCCATCCTCTCTGGGGGTGGAATTATATCTCTAATTGCCACAACCTACATGAAAGAGGAACCAGAAATCAGTCGCAGAAAAACCCACACCTACTGTTAAAATTTAGCACTTCTTCATTGCTCAGGATCTATTTTCAAAAGAGGAAAACTAAGAACAATATAATATGTCATGCTGCATGCCAAACCTTTTTTAATTAAAATTTTCATTACGAAGTGGCATTGAGACAAAATAAGAGGATATACTGCGCCCATGTACACAAAAAAGAGAGCCACAACAAAACACAACCTCAAGTCAAGCGAAACAGACAGGATATTGTATCCATATGTAAAATCTTTACATAGCAACAAGCAAAAAAATGCTAAAAATAAGAAAATAGCTCAGTCATGAGTCATGACTTGTCCACCTAGACACACTAAAGCTACTATGTCAATCGCAGATTCCTGGTACAAAGTCCTGGAAATGTTAAGGTAACATAAAACAATGAAAATCCAACTACTATGTTAGAAAATCCAACTACTATCACTATTAGGCACCTAGCTGATCTCCGTTTTTGGATTGAGAACCAAATATGTGGTCCCAACAACAAGCTTTCTAATACTGGGCGTATTTAACCCCTTGTCGGATTTCCATCTTATCGTAGTTACCAGTAAACCTAGCTACCCTAACTTAAGGAGTGTACCAACTACCAACACATTGAAAACCATGCTTATGAACAGTTAATCATTTTATTGTTTTGTTGTTAGTTTTTACATGTAACTAATGTCAAACTAATTTGATATCATTTAAACAAAGGCGTCTAGGCAAGTTTCTTCACTCTTTTAACTGGAAACCCCACCACACATACTGACATATACAAAAGAGAGCTGGGACAAACAAGGTAGATGGAGAAATTATTTAAGTAATCAAAAAGATGCAGCTAATAAAGTACCCTAATCATATGGCAGCTAATAATGTCTCATAATTATTCTTCACGACACTATAGTAACCCTATGAATTGCAGGAACTTTTACAGCTCATACATCAAGCAGTAATCAGGAACCGATCTTGACAAATACATGTTATGCATGTATATCACCATTAAACACCATGAAAAACATTGTTAACACTAGTGCCAGATAATCACAGTTTTTGCAAAGAACACTGTTTTTCCATGTTGCTACCTATAGTTGAAGTTGTGTTCTTTCATCTAATAACCAATTTTGACAGCACATGGAAGATACCGAGTTAGATCTTCAACTTTAAACATAATTATTCAGTTGGGAGTGATCACATGGTAATCTTACAAGGAAAGATCCCGAATTAGATCTTCAACTTTAAACATAATCATAAAGTTGGGAGTGATCACATGGTATAATTTACAAGAAAGTCTAAGTACCAATAACAAAGACTAACATCAAGTGATTAACAGCGGTTGACTATCAATGACTGCATTCCTAAATCATTAAAACAGACATAATTAACGATTTAATGCTACTACTCACTGACGTTTTCATGATCCATATGCCGGAGAAGCTTGATCTCCCGAAGAGTCCTCTTCGCATCGATCCTATTATCAAACGCATTCGCAATCTTCTTAATAGCAACATGCTCATTCGTCTCCGAATTCAAAGCCGAGCTACACACAAACACACACACAAAAAAAAAATCACACAACCAAACCAACAATCTCACAAACCGATCGAAATATAGAATAAGTACCGCACCAGACTATGCCGTATGCGCCTTTGCCGATGGGCATGATAGGGGGCTTATACTTTGCAGTCACTTCGAAGATGTTACCGAAGATGTTGTACTGGATGAACCTGCCGCCGTGGCTGAGAGTCGCCGGGATGTTGTCGATTCCGGCGACGGGCGGCTGCTGCGGCGGCGGAGGAGCCGCGGCGGCGTCCGACATTTCGGTGTCGGAAGGGTGAGTTGATGGATCCATTTGAGATTTTTGGGTTTGGAAGACGATTAGAAGCCCTAATTGAATGAAATCGAGGTGGATGAAGAAGAAATTGGGGGAAAAGATGTGTTTGTTTGTGTTCTTCGTTTTGGCCTCGTGGTCGTCTTCGCCTAACACTAGTTAACTTCCGTAACCATGTGGATCATGTTTTATATATATATATATATACTAGTTGCGTGCCCGCGCGATGCAGCGGGTGCGACGCTTTTAAATACGATATTAGTGGTGCGTAAGAACCGTATGCGAATAATATTTTTTAAGAACAAAATTTAAACTTTTACTCCGAAATCATTGAGATGAATCTACTCATAATATTAGAGAACAAAGTAAATATAAGTTATGAAACCGGTAAATAAAACGATAATGAAATAAGGTAACAATCGGATCCGAGAATTCAAGTCTTGAATAACCAAAGCAGAATACGTAAAATCATGAACGTGGAGATAGTTGCATGATTAGAACAATCAATCGTACGCCTCACAGAGCTTGATGATCTCATCGATATTGTTCGACCACCATTCTTCATCCATAGGGGACCCAGGAGTATACTGTGCTTCATCGTCTTTCTCTGCCTCAGATTTATTCGTACAAATATCTTCAGTCTTTTCAACTTTGACTGGCACCTCAGTAGTTGGAGTAGGGTTAGTCACTAAGAAGAATTTTTTTTTAGATTGTTTATTGCAATTTTACAATTAGAGTTATTGGATTATAATTATGTGTAGATACTTTGAACCGAACAAAATTATAAAGATTAAGTCATACCTGGCACGTCTTCCGGGTTAATCTTTGACTCTTCCATAATAGACTTTTATGTTATCTAAAACGAATATAAATTAATTCAGTGTTAACAAATATATCATATTTAAACAGTAAAGGAAAACATTAATCGTCATAATAATTAAAAAAACAATCATGTAATCGTGTTAACAGGTCATTATAGGTATAACAACTTAAGGAAGAACATTTAACAAATACATATTCTTACATTATTGTAAACACACATTTCATAAATCGTGAAACACTTCCCGATATACAACATTCGAAGTGTATACCCCTAGTTGCTTGAAATTTTTTTCAGGATGTACTAAAACCTTGGTATTATCCCGTGATATACCCTTGATAACGCCACGTAAAGTTGACCATGGGAAAATACAGAATCAGGAAGATAAACGCCAACATTTGGAATCGTTTGACCTTGAGCATTGTTGATTGTCATGGAAAAGCTAAGTCGAATGGGAAACTGTTTTCTTTTCAACTTGAACGGGAACATGTCATCTTCAGAAAGAGTTAGTGGGATTCTTGGCAGAAAAACTCTTTTCCCGGTATGTTGACCAACAGCTATTTCAGCATCAATAACATTGCGCTGGAAACCTTTACATATCAACCTTGTGCCATTGCATAAACCATGCGATGGATCGATATTCCGTAACAATATGATGGGGCATCCAATTTTCAATCGTAGTTTATGAGGCGGTAGACCACTAATAGTTAGTGAGTTTAAGAACTCTACCGGGTAAAAGTTATGGCGGTCATCCTCAACTTCATCGAAACTGTAGTACGTCTTTTCCTCTCCTTGAAATATTTCAATCATCTGATCGTTAATCTCGTCTACACTCTCGTTTTTCGTGGATAATATTGCTCTTGATATTATATATTCCGAGGAATGTACATTGTTCTGAACAGACGGAAACACAGCATTTATCAATTCTTTTATTGCGTTTTCTTATCCGTGAATCGGATAGACATGTCTTCGGGTATGCGTATATAGTTTCCTTCGATAGTCTCTTCGGTTCCATCACCGACTCTTAAAAGAAACTCGGAAAACCACGGATCGTTCAACGCTCTCATGTTTAAGGTCAATCTCATTTTTTTGGTAACAGACCACAGAGGTGACATTCGTAGGCTGGAGTCTACGATTTGCGCACGCGTTCCTCGTTTAATGACCGGCAATACCTGTCTAAAATCACCACCCATTACCATTATTTTTCCACCAAATGGGAGACTGACACCTATAATATCCTGTAGTGTTCGGTCAACCGCCTCTATTGCCTGACGTTTTGCCATCGAGGCCTCATCCCATATGATTAGTTTGGATAACCTAATAATTTCCGCTGCCCCGCTTTGTTTTTTAATATTGCACATCGAATTATTATTAAGAGAAATTGGAATCTTGAACCTCGAGTGAGCCGTTCTGCCACCTGGCATATTATTAGCCACCGCACCCGATGAAGCGGTGGCTAGAGCGATACAACCACGTGAACGAACTTGAGCCAACAATGCTTTGTACAAAAATGTTTTTCCAGTACCACCTGGTCCATCTATAAAGAACACGCCTGGACGATCGTTATCCACATGTGTCATTATTTCATCAAACACCTTTTTTTGGTCTAAATTAAGGTTATCCTTTGCACCTAAGTGTTCAGGCTCAACAACTATCGCGTACTCCTCAACTACCTCACGAGAACATGAGTACTCGGTGCCTTCATCTGTTATGTCCGGAAAATCAAAATCTTTTATATTCCTACCCATGGATTGTAAGAACACCCTGAGTTCTGAAAGAACCATATTCTGAACTCGTTGAACACTTTGATATTGTAACTGATAATCTTCAGAAAGTGAATCGAAGTGTTCATTCCAAAGCCTACGAATGTCACCAGGTTCGCAAAATATCATTATTGTTGCGAACAACCTTCTGAGAGAGTTGGGAAACTGAAATAATGACGCCTCTTCGAGACATTGTGATAAACTGTCATCATATTCTATTAACCCAAACTCAAGTGCTGCTTTCCTAAATGTGGCGTGTTTTACACCATTAATCGTGCAAAGATCATCAAAAGAAGTAGGTCCTTTGATATTTGACAATAGTAGTTGTAAGTAGTACCTCTCTCCTTCGGCTGGATTAGCAGAAACAATACGACCTCTTTGCGGCCTAGCTGAACGATGATTCCAGCGTCGATTGGTAGAATTCCATGTAAAGTGTTTTGGAAAATCTTTATATAAATATCGTCTTGCCGTTACATCCATTCTATTTGTATCAAAAAACGCAGTAAGCATGGTTCTCTTATCTCTTTCCCTATCAACAATTTCAGACATGATATCATCATCTCTAAATCTAACCATCTGCTTATTAGGGAGATGAAGCTGTAAGGCCAAGACTGCGGGATGTATGTGAGAAAGTGGGAATGAGAAGATACGCCACATCGCCTATGGTGGTGAGACATAACGTGCATCCTGATATCTTTTTATCTCATTAATAGCAACACCTGGTTCGGCTTTAGCGATTTGAATAACCTGTTTGTCATGTCCCTTGTAAACATATTTGAAAAGATATTTCACCGACTTTATACTTGAGCAGACCTCGACATTCATATGGCAGTTGAACATCATCAAAAGTCTTGGGTTATATGGGACAACCCATCTATTGTCAAGAATTGTTCCTCGTACGTCAACATTTATTCCGTTGTTTCTTCTTCTGTATATAGGATATGAATCTTCTCCTTGTGTTGTTTGGTCATTAAATTGTCTAGGATAACGAAATCGACAGACCGGTGGATCACCCTGCATACATGGACTATTTTTCGTAAAACCCCGCAAGGACCATGAATCATGTGCTTCACAACTATCTCATGTAATCTTGGGTATCTGAGTCTGTCTGGAATCTCCGCACAAACAACTTTATCGTAATGGTCTGGATTACTGATTTTATGCTGCCCGTGCATGATAAGGAGGAAATATGCATGTGGCAATCCACGCTTTTGAAACTCGATGACGTAAACGTAAGCCTTAACCTCACCAAGTATATGTTTTTTGAAAAGAACTTCCTTCAGATGCTCGAGTCTAGCACGAAACACCCTAGCCACAAGATCCGGACGATCTTGTGCGGTTTGACCAGGCATTAAATTGTCACATATCTCAGGCCATTGAGGATTACACGTCATTGTAAGGAATAGATCTGGTTTTCCGTCATCCTGAACTAAAGTCATGGCGTCCAGAAAATGACGGCGCATATCACGAGGTCCTCCAATGAAAGATGCAGGCAATACAATTCGTTGTCCAACTCTATTTGGATTAACTTCTCCAGCATGGACACAATCCACAATACCTTGGTACAAATCAGCTCTTATCCTAGCTTGGTTGTGTTCACAATACTGTAATCTTGACGTTTCAAGCTTTATGTACACATCCACCACAAATTGCTGTAACAATCGTCCTCCAAAGAGAAGTAGGTTGTCATAAGATTGAATTTGGAACCTGTAGCAGTAGTACTCACGCATCGCCACAGTACTTCTATTACTCTGTGGGTTAGCCTCTGTATGAAAATGCATTTTATACATTACGTTATAAGGCTAGAAATCGTGCATGACCGTAAGGTAAAACGTGTTGTGACTTAAAACACATTAAAGAAAATGATACTTCCAACTTCGTCATTCACTGGCTCGTTATCATTACGAACTTCGTTGATTGATTCCCCTACTCGTGGTATGTTAGGATGCCACCCCGGCTCACCATTTGGGAAAAACAGAGGATAACATAGCGGATCATAACATCCATAGTACGGCTGAATAGTTTGACTGTATTCAGACCTACCATAGACTACGATACTTCTTTTATAAGCTGTGATATTATCATTTCCTTCAACCCAAATACCAGCAACCTACGTAAACACGAATATAATTAAGTGATATTAATAAGAATTATTATTTCTATTTAAACTTTAAATGAAGTAATAATTTTCTTATAACCTCAGACGTGGTTGGACGGTTGTATACCCTCTGGTCAAGTTCAACTGAAGCGTTAAGAGTGACTTTATAGTTGTCTAGTGGTCCCAGCTCTGCAAGACTTCTAAACGTCGTGACATAAGGGTTTGTCGACAGAACTCTGGTTAACGTCTCAGTTATATTCTTATCAAGGTTAGGCCATTGCAGTCTATGTTGTAACTCCGTATCAGGATCATAAAAATACAATTGTAAGTACCTTGGTGTTCCATCTCTTGAAACCAATTGGTCGATCTTATGATAGATACCCTTATGTGCACGAAACGTATATACACCATCTCTCATGTTGGTCAGTGTATCATCCAAAGAAACACCCATTGACGCGAAAGAAAAATTTGTGTTATACGCTCGTATGTTAGTCCTAAACATCTTTCCAATATCATCTTGCGACGTGAATAATAGGAACAACGCAGCGGGTATTTCACAAGGTGCTAATTTTGTTTTCCCAGACATGCAACAAAATGTCGGAAATTCGGATTGAAATCTTTTCGCTCCGCAAAACATACAAGGACTCTGTCCTTTTAAGCTAAGAGAATCCCTAGGTATACCAGAAAAAACATAAATCATATGGATCCTCTTGTGTGTTATGATGTTGCAGGGGCGGTTGAGACTGGACTGTGCTCAGTGGAATTTGCCTCACAATTGGATTACGACATCTACTATCATTCCTCGATCGTGCTACGTGATTGCTATTATCTTGTAAAGCAGTTAAAGGCATCCTTTGTCGTGAGTGATTAGTACCAATTGATCCCGATGAAATGACATGAGGCGTACTTCCATTCATTACCTTTGTTGTTTTCCCATTCTCCTTTTGCAAATAGTATCGTCTATTATAATTTTTTCGCTTCAAAGCTAAATTAGATGCGCTTGTGGACATAAAATCGTTAGGATCCTTTTCTTGACCGTTGCTCATCGGAAAGTTATTAAAAACCTTGTTTATAACATAATAACATTATGATTAATATTGGGTATTAGAGTAACCACTACAGATACTATAACATAACAATTAAATTACATGTTAAGAAATAAAATAATATAACTTAGATAACCTATTTGTATGAAATTTGTTTAATTTAGTAATGCAGTTCTTAGTTGTTAATTCACATGCAGCATGTTCTATTATATAGTATAGATATACAATAGGGTTGAATTATGTATAGGGTTGCAAGGTATAAGAACATAAGATAATCCACCCCATAATAAAGAAAACAATTGAAAATGATAAATTATCAAACCATCCAAAAAACATTATAATTTAAAACACATCTAACATCTATAGTAAACAAAAATATAAAGGAAATTCAAACTTGAGTCTGAACGAACATAGAATATAATAGAGAAATAACTTTTAAATATAACGGGCCTCTGGAATCTTGGGTTCAACAATAACTCGAGTGTAATTAGTTGATCGTAAAATATTTCCTATAAACGAAACATAAAATTCGTATAAGCTATAAAATACAACAAAATTCATTTAATGTATGTATGTATAAAATGTAGAGTAGCACATACTGTATGACAAACGAACCAACTTTACTCGTGATACATAGACAATAGATTTGTCTAAAATTGAACGGAAAGTTTGAAGCGTGTGAATCTCCCGTGAGTCATATAACGTTAATTGTATTATGTGACCGCTACCACATATAATATATATCATTAGAAAAACAATAGTAAATTTATCTATATCTAAAAAAATATATAAATTCAAATTGAAAGAATGCCTTACGTAAAATCTCGAAGAAACATCAAAAAATGTCCAAATCGCCGCTCACCATTGACAATTCTACCGACGACATCTACAACCAAATAATTTGATATTCATTTTATTTACTAAAAATGTTGAATACTATTTAAAGATAAGTGGGTATTGGATAAGTTATACGTACCTGTAATTATTTTTTCATAATTGTTGTCGTCTAAAAGCATTTTAATAGAAGGCACAAACGGATAAACACGAAACCCTCTTGGTATGTGTATTGATATTTTTATAATTTTAGTGAACTCGTTAAATACAATCTTGAAATCACTCCATACTAAAAGGTAGTTATCATGTTTTGGCCACTCTTTGTATTCAAATTTCTCTATCCTGAAACGGCTTAGAATAATCATGCTACCCATCAGATCAACCTCTTTGTAACCTTCCATGAAATGTGCTGGTATAAATCCAACTAATTTTTTTCTCTTCAAAGGAATTAAGATAGTGCTTTAGATATAATATATATTTTTATATTTTATAAAATTATAAAATATTAAATTTAGATCTTACGTGTTGGTCGAGAAAAACCACCAATAGTTTCTTTTCAGACTCGAATTTCAAAACGAAGTCAACCCATACAAAACTCACTGTATAGCAAATACAGTTTTGTGTGACGGATGAAAAATCTTGTAAGGCCCCGTTCCCGGGCAACTCACAGTTGGTCATTCATCGCACATAAAACGTTTTAAAACATATATTTACTTTGCAGCGGAATTTAAAACTTCTATTAATAATTAAAACATGTCATTTTATTACAATACAACATCCTTTTATTTCAAAACACAATGACATGTCAATATATGGATGCCAGCCTCAACAACTGAGTAGTCGCCCTATGCCATCCTCAGCAACATACCTGCCAACTGGAAAATACATAAAACATTAGCGTTGCTGAGTGAGTTCTAGTTTTGTAATAAAACATACTTTACTTTCCATAAAAAAACGTTCTTTTATACATACGATCATACAACATACGTACATGTAGATAATATTATTATTATCTTCATCATTCATTCATTAGCTTTCGTTCGTGCGTTTCTTACTTTCACGCATACGTTCGTTACATTCGTCTTTATGTACGTTACGTTCATTCTTACGTTCATTTCATTTATTACTACGTTCATTACTTTCATGCATCCTCTATCTATCACTTTTATCTAGGTCCAGTCACACTTTACCCTCTTCATGGCACACAGCCATGATTACTGAGGTCAAGTGACATGGATCCCAATTCATACGTTATCATTGTGTTCCTTCCGTTCATTACTATCATTCGTTCGTTCTTTAACTTTCATTCGTTCGTTCTTTAACTTTCATTCGTTAAGCATGCAAATATCTAAGGGTCACCTCCCTTCTCTGCCCTCACGGTTCATACCCATGAGCCGGCAAGGCATACTCCAACATACTGGTGCCCCTATGGCTCTCAGTCCATAGACCGACACCTAGTGCCCCTATGGCTCTCAGTCCATAGACCGACACTCTGTTACCCCTAGACCACGCAAGACTTTCTTTCATATCTCTCATTCTCATCTAGATCTTGTCTCATGCAATATCCCCGACTCATGTCCGAAGACTAGCACAGCACCGGGATACGCTACAAAGATCCCGTACGAGTCAATCACAGAGATTGAACTCCATCCGAGTCTGTTGCAACACAAAGTCGCTCACCTCATAATTATATTTGGCCTTATGCCACACCCTCGAAGTTAAACATAACTCGGGTAACAACACCCCCACCGAAATGGGTAACATCACCCCCACCGAAGTGGGTAACTACACCCCCACCGAAATGGGTAACATCACCCCCACCGAAGTGGGTAACTACACCCCCACCGAAATGGGTAACATCACCCCCACCGAAGTGGGTAACTACACCCCCACCGAAATGGGTAACATCACCCCCACCGAAGTAGGTAACTACACCCCCACCGAAATGGGTAACATCACCCCACCGAAGTGGGTAACTACACCCCCACCGAAATGGGTAACATCACCCCCACCGAAATGGGTAACATCGTACTTATCATACATACTTCACTTATATACATGCAATACTATCTCTCCCCCTCGTACATGTCAGCCCTATTTGGGCGATTGGACATACTTTAGCCGAATGGCCTTCACACGATTGAATCATGCATTAATATTTTACTTTATATTCTTTGTTAAACTTTAAACATTCTTCATCATGCCATTCCATACATAACAATATTTAAATAATAATATTGTTAACCATAATAAAATACTGATAATAATATCAGTAATAATAAGGGTTAATCATTTATCATCATTACATGCATAAAACATCATCATAATTAACCCTAGTCATTAATCATGCGAAACCCTACTGCACAAACTCTAAGAAAATTCTGTAAAAAAATTCTAAGTGTTTGGGCGTATGAGCCCAGTTCAGTCGTATGAGCCCTGCTCAGTCGTATGAGCCCTGCTCAGTCGTTTCATTCCCCAGACTTAGGAAATTTCTACTGGTCATACGACCACTGTTCAGTCGTATAACCCCATACTTAGAAAATTTCTAATAGTCATATGACCACTGTTCAGTCGTATAACCCCATACTTAGAAAATTTCTAATGGTCATACGACCACTGTTCAGTCGTATAACCCCATACTTAGAAAATTTCTAATGGTCATACGACCACTGTTCAGTCATATGACCCCCCCCCTAAAATATTTCTAAGGCAAATTTCATGGGTCGTATAAGCACTATTTAGTCATATCACCTTGTACTTGGTTTTCTAAGTCTAAGTTCAGACATATGACCACTATTTGGTCATATTAGTCGTATTAGCAGCATAATCATGCATCTAATTCATATCCCAGTCCCCAAACATCATAATACTTAGTTCTAAACATGTACCTACAATACTAAGCATGGATCATAACATAAATCACTATCATACATACACATGCACATACGGGCAACATACATAATAAGTGTAAAACATTTTTACATATATTTCCAGCCCCAAAAGTTTGTAAAACATGTGAAATACGGGGTCTAGAACTCACCTGAAACAATCTTTCAGTAGCTCACTACAAATCCGAGACTCACCTTCGAATTCTGCTCCTAAGTCCCGAGAACAGACACAAATCACCAAGAACTTCGGTTTAGAACTCGAAACCCAGCTGAAACCGAACTCATATAAAAGAAACTCACCTTTTCAACTGCTTCTTCCTCTTTCTCTCTCTAGAACCGAGAGCTTTCTCTCTCTTCTTTCTTCCTTTCAGCTGATTGAAGATGTTGAAGGAGGGATGGGCGGCCATACCCAATTCTAATATAAAATATTAGATTTTGTACTTTATACACTTTACCCCCTTCTACTTGTGACCATTATCTATTCTTTCCATTTAGTTTTCTTTAAAAGAAAAATACGGGTGTTACAAATCATCAACAATGGCATGCAATTCCATAATGAAGTTGTCCTTCATTTAAAAATAAAACATATTACTATATAATCCTTAAAATAAAGCATAACACTTTATTGTAATAACAATTGTTTCATTATTGCCAAAGTAGATCATGTACTTGAAAAATCATCTAATAGAAAAACAAACCAAGTGTCTAACAAAAAGGAAATAAACGTTAGAATGATTTAGAATCTAAAATCCAGGTGACAATATTGTTTCCGTGTAGATTGCACCGTGAATAATACCACCAAAAAGGGTAGGGTGTATAAATCCTGCCACATTGAACCTGAGATCGATTTCAAAAACCTGCCCCCAATCCGTGATCACAAGAGTTGACCCACTTAGGTTGTAATGTGTCAAAGATGTAATTGTTGGTAATGGAAGGCACACCCTGTAAGGATATGTAAATATCTTTATCCACGTACCATTATATAGCTTCCATAACTCTAACGGCCTTTCGTAGTAACCGCTGGAACAATACATATGAAGTTCTGATCGTATACTAACAAATGAACCATTAGGACCAAGACCTCCGACATTCGGATACGGTAATTCTGAAAATTAATGTGTGTTAACGTCAAAGCGAATAACTCGCCTGTTACTTGCAAGCCAATATTCCTTGACTGGGAAGTACACAGCATCTCCACAGAATGTTCCAAAACACCACCAGTAGGTATCACCATGGTACGGTCGTTTTTTTAGAAAGGGTGTAGATTTCCACGAGCCCCTACGCAAAGAATACACGAAAACTGCAAGAGTACCTCGCCGACGTTTTATGTGGATAATGTCGTAATCAAAAGTGGCGTTAACATAGAAACCAACTGCATCTTTTCTTGCGTTAAAGAATCCCTGTTTAGTAGAGTTGGACAACATTTTGGCGGCGCCAGTTACTGGATTCCACACAAGCAAATCCCACGTGTTTCGAAGGCTAACACAAAGCATCCCATCCAGACTTGATAAGAACATTAGGTTTTTTGGTTGAAAACCAAGCGGGGGAGTAACGTTCTTACTGACTAAGTAATCACTGTCATGATAATTTAACGATCTAGAAATGCATGTCGGCATACGACTTGTGGTTAGGATTTTCTGATCCAGAGATTCTCGCATGTGTTGGGAGTATGTTTTTAAAAAATCAGAGGTCGACATGTACGTTAACCATTCTTTGCAAACACACTTGCATTTAACCAGAGCTTTTGGAGGAAGTCGTGCAATTATCTCCAGCATAAGAATCAAAAACAACTGAGGAGGCATAGTCGCTTTTTATCTAAAATGAAAAGTAGAAGAATAATATTATAATATAAAAACATAAGAAATTAATTTACTAAAAATAAAAATGTTAGTAATCTAATATAATTTATATGTGAAAGTTATCATTATAAAAACGTACAGTGACAAAATATAAAAAATTATAGAGAAATATAGTAATACATAGAGCATATAATATATATAAACATAAAATACTTAGGTAATTAACCTCTAAAATAGATCGTAAGTAAAGAAAAATTGTTAAAAGCTAATTTTTTTTCTAAATGCAACAATTAAAATTGTAATATTATACAAATTTTATTTGTATAATATTGGGGTAGGTGATATTATACAAATTGTATAATATTATACAAATTATACAAAATTTATTTGTATAATTTACAATTAAAATTGTAATATTATACTAATTATATTTGTATAAAGTGTAAATTTATTTTATATAACATAGTTCAATTGGGGTAGGTGTGGGGTGGACGGTTGTATAGATACACATCGGGGATCTAGGATGTCATCCATTTTGTCTTAGGGTTTCAAGAAACCCAAACGACAACCGCTGATCCAAGAATCATCCCGGTTGATGTTGTTTCATCGGTTTATAGTTTGTGCATGTAGAGGGTTCCTCACGGTTCTTCCCGATTGTTTCACCCTTTTTCTTTCATTGTAATCTACTGTCGAATATGGTTTTCGGAACAGATGGGTTCGGGATTCAAATGCGAATCCACCCTTTGACGGTATTATACATCCATAGCGCCCAACATCATCTCGATGATTATCAACATCCGTGATTCTTTGTATTCAACAGTCGATTAGGGTTCTTGGTCCCGAGGGTTTGGGGCTTCACCTACACTCAACCCTTTGACGGTATTCTATATCGATATTGTTCAATATCGTTTGGATGTTTGTAACCATCCATGTTTAGTTGTATTCGACAGTCGATTAGGGTTTTTGGACCCTAGGGTTTCTGGATTCACCTTCACTGCACCATTTGACGGTCTTCTAGATCCACAATCTTAGAGGTATGAAAGTTCTTTATTTATCTACTTTCTCTGTGTTATTAGACATCGCTGAGTTGGTGTTGGGTTTAGGGTTAGATGTTTATGCAACTGAGATAGTAATTACATTTTATGATTTTCGTTATTAATGGTTCAGGGTTTAGTTGTGATTTGTCATTTATAAGATTGATATTGTTGGTGTTTATTTTCTTTTAAGTGTTTGTGATATCTAGCTGTTGATGTTGTTTGCGATGAGGGTTTGTGATTGAATCAGAATTATAAGTTTGAGTTTGATGGTGGTTTTATCTAGTTGATGTTCTTGTGCTTGATTAATGTTTTTTCAGAAAGCCAATTGTTTTGTTTCTGTGTTTGTTGCATTTTTCTTCTCAAGCATATTATAATTTTTTTACAGAACTACAACATTAATGCTAATCAACTTCATAAATGCAGATTGGTGGTGTGATGCAGATTCTGTATGGTTTAACCTTGAAAGATAACTAAAATGGTAACCAATCCTATGTAAGGCATCGAAACCTTTGACAATTTGCAAGTACCCTCACCGGTGTTAATACTTGGTCTATAGGTAGGTACTCTTAATTACTTGTTTATTTAATTCTGTTATAATAACATGCTTAATGAATTTTGATTTATTATGGATTATTTGTGTGGCTTGTGTGCATATTAGTAGTACTATAGAGAACAATCATACCGATTGATTAACTCCTTAGACGTGCTTGTCCGACCTTCATTAGAGAGGTTAGGAATCTGGCCTCCGTCTAAGCTTCGTTAACTATTAGTATGATTGGTTTATTATTTTGAGGATGAGTGTTTCTACAATATAACATAATACGGTTATAGTCTTAGTTTCTTTATTTGTAATTGATATTTTGATATACTTGTAATTGTACATCAAATGATTTAAACGTGCATTTTGTAGTTTTATGTGTTATTGTTAGTGTGTTGCTGATGTGTGTGTTTATGTTCTTCTGTAGTACTATAGAGAACAATCATACCGATTGATTAACTCCTTATACGTGCTTGTCCGACCTTCATTAGAGAGGTTAGGAATCTGGCCTCCGTCTAAGCTTCGTTAACTATTAGTATGATTGGTTTATTATTTTGAGGATGAGTGTTTCTACAATACAACATAATACGGTTATAGTCTTAGTTTCTTTATTTGTAATTGATATTTTGATATACTTGTAATTGCACATCAAATGATTTAAACGTGCATTTTAGTTTTATGTGTTATTGTTAGTGTGTTGCTGATGTGTGTGTTTATGTTCTTCTGTGTGTGCTTGTGTACATCTATATGTGTCTAAATATTTATGTTTATAATTGTATGTTGCTGGGTTATATGAGTTAATTATATACAATAAATACAATTATTCTAAAACTAACCTAAATATATAAGATATTTTTCATGACTTTGTTGATTAATGGTTCAGGGTGTAGTTTTGGATTTGCAAATATATGTTAGAATTTGGTGGTGATTATTTATTGGTTGATTTTGTTATGCTTGATTACTGATTTTTGAGATTTCACATTGAAATAATTAATCATGTTATTGTGCTTTGTTTAAATATTTGACATATACGGTAAAACTTTAAACCAAGGAAATTCCAAAGGTGACATGTATTTTAAAACTGTTCTATACGCGGGTACTCTTTAGTACTTTTTATTTTATTATGTTATAACAACATCCTTAATTTATTTTGATTTAAGGTGGATTATTTGTGTGTGTCTTACGTGCATATTAGTAGTACTATAGAGAACAATCATACTGAATGATTAACTCCTTAGTCGTGCTTGTCCGACCTTCATTAGAGAGGTTAGGAATCTGGCCTCTGTCTAAGCTTCGTTAACTATTAGTATGATTGGCTTATTATTTTGAGGATGAGTGTTTCTTTAATACAGATTAATACAATGATAGCCTTTGTTTCTGTATTTGTACTTGGTATTTTGATATCCTTGTAATTGTACATCAAATGATATAAACGTGCATTTTTTAGTGTTATGTGTTATCGTTGGTGTGAGTGTAATGTGTGTGTTTCTGTTCTTCTGTGTGTGCTTGTGTACTTTTACATGTGTCAAATAAGTTAATTTTATTACGGTATGTTAATGGATTATATCTTGATAAATATATACAACAATTAAAATTAGTCTCAACCTAACCTAAATGTAGTTGTAATTGTAATTATTCTGTTATAACAATTAGTATGCTTGGTTTATTATTTTGATGATGATTGTTTATATAATTCAGCCTAATACGATGATATCCTTTGTTTTTGTGTTTGTATTTGATATTTGGCTGCATTAGGAGGAACCGTAAAAACTGTTGATATGTAGTTAGAGTTTAACTGTTATTAGTATGAGAGTTATTGTGTGTGCATAGTACATGTTAAACCTAACATGAACATTTAATATTGAAAATGTCACACAGAATAATGTGTGTGTTTCTGTTCTTCTGTGTGTGCTTGTGTACTTTTACATGTGTCAAATAAGTTAATTTTATTACGGTATGTTAATGGATTATATCTTGATAAATATATACAACCATTAAAATTAGTCTCAACCTAACCTAAATATAGTTGTAATTGTAATTATTCTGTTATAACAATTAGTATGCTTGGTTTATTATTTTGATGATGATTGTTTATATAATTCAGCCTAATACGATGATATCCTTTGTTTTTGTGTTTGCATTTGATATTTGGCTGCATTAGGAGGAACTGTAAAAACTGTTGATATGTAGTTAGAGTTTAATTGTTATTAGTATGGGAGTTATTGTGTGTGCATAGTACATGTTAAACCTAACATGAACATTTAATATTGAAAATGTCACACAGAATAATGTAATCACAACATAATAAAACTAATTTACATACAAGGTTTTCTTAATAATACATATGAAATCAAAATAACTGAAACATGTAGATTTTTGAGTTTATGTGTTAATAAGAAACAAGTAAACAAATAATGCCTATGAAATCAAAATATTATTCAAAGTATCAATCAATAAAATATGAAAGATACCTTTAAGCACACGAATGTTGATTGCTAAGAATCAAAAGCTGAAATCTGAAACATGTAGATTTTTGAGTTTATGTGTTAATAAGAAACAAGTAAACAAATAATGCCTATGAAATCAAAATATTATTCACAGTAGCAATCAATAAAATATGAAAGATACCTTTAAGCACACGGATGTTGATTGCTAAGAATCAAAAGCTGAAATCTGAAACATGTAGCTTGTTGAGTTTATGTGTTAAAAAGAAATAGATAAACAAATAATGCATATGCAATCAAAAAATTATTCACAGTAGCAATCAATAAAATATGAAAAACACCTTTAAGCAGACGGATGTTGATTTCTAAGAATTCGAATCTGAAAAACTGAAAACAAAAGTATACTTTTGTTGACTAATGTTTATATATGTGAAGCATTACCGTAGATTGTCCCTTAAAAATAGGAACAACCTAAAACTCTGTTGATTTTTTATGGTTTAAATTCTTAAACTTTTAAAATATTTAAAGTGTTAAATATTATCATTAACTAACTAACTCACCTAATATTCTACTATAATCAATCTGCAATTTTATAAAGTGATTTTAGTCTAAGAAACAATACCAGATTCAAAATCCTTGTCATCCGCAAAGGTTGACACTTTTAAAATTTATGTTTGTTTTTTATTAGATGAACTGTGGACACTTTTTACTAATCTTGTCATCCGCAAAGGTTGGCACTTGAATAATAAAATTGAGCATTGTTAGTTTGCCTACCCGTATATTGTCCCTGAAATATACAAACAACTTACTAATTGACAGGAAGTAAAAACATTGATAATACTTCTACATTATATTTTTTTAGTTTTCGTAGGTGTCTTGTTGTGTTTATCTTAATCACATTTTAGGTTTGAATTTAATATACTAAACAACTTAATGATTAAGATGATATTATTAAAATATTTTGCTAAAACATTGCTGATTTACTTTCATATATAAGTTTGATATTGTTAGTGTTTATTTTCGTTTAAGTGTTTGTGATTGATTCATGATTTTATTGATTAATGGTTCAGAGTGAACCTGTTTATGGTTTTATGATTGGTTTTATCTAGCTGTTTATGTTGTTTGTGATGATGGTTTGTACTTGAATCAGAATTATAAGTTTGAGTTTGCTGGTGGCTTTATCTAGTTGATGTTGTTGTGCTTGATTAAGTTGATATTATGAAAATGTTTTCCTTAAACTTTGCTGCTTTTTTTTGTTGAAAATCTTCAACTTTCTAATTATTGAGTTAGATGCTTGAATTAACCAATAGAGCAGTATTGAATTTAATAAATAATAAGATCAATAAACATAAGCAATTTAAATAAACCCACATACTGAAAATCATAATATTAAAAAGATGATAGAATGATTTAATTACATAGCATGAGATATGCTTTTAAAACAAACTACAACTTTTTATTAAACTAATTGAACATAAATTAAAAATACGAAACAAATATAAAATATTTTCATCTAAACTTAAGTCTAAACAAGATGAGGTCTAGTTCGCTTCTGCACAGTCACACAAGGAATTTTAATTCTGATTTCATGCTTCTTGGCTGAACATGTAGTGTCTTCTAGTTCATGGTCTTTGTCAATGTTATCCGGACCATCCAACTCAATTACCTCACTCCATTTCCATTCGTCAAGCCTCTTTTTTCTCTTTTTTTGGTTTTCAAATATCTTAGCTTGTGCTTCAAACAGCCGATCCTTAAATAAAGAAATAGTTAGTATAAAGCTTATAAAATAAATATATAATAGTATTAAAAATACCTCCTCACTAAATTCACGTTGAAGATCAGATTTGTAGGGACTAAACATGGCACCACAACAAATAATCTCAACACTATTATCAAGATCAAGATCAATATCTACCTGTATACAAAATATATTAGATTGCATTTTACATCAAATTTAAAACCGAATGTAAACATAAACAAATGGAAACCATTTACCTTGATAGGCTTATGTTTATTCAATTCGTCATCAAGATCTCCAATACCCTGCACTTTATGTTCATCCATATCCTGATGTTTAAAATCAATTATTGATTAATATAAAAATTAAAAATAATATCAAATAAGCACAAAACAATCATATGTATAAATTAACATTTGACTATACACCAACCTTGTTATGAGAAACAACTTGCACAAAATACAAAATACAATTAAAATAATTACTAAATCATATACCACGTTCAATACACTTGTAATCATAAATATAACATTTTATGTTTGTACCTTTGAATTGCCGAGATCCGTATGCAGAACTTCTAAAGGTGCAACCTTAAATGGTTGGTATTCACGAATTTTTGCAGCATCCAAAGACATGGTTAGTTTTTCTCCATTTAAAAAGTTATGAACTTGTATGTATTTATAGGTTGCTTTTGGGTTTTTCAATTTTCAATTGGCGCCTGAAGAACAACCGAATTAGGCCTGCCATAAACATCTCTTTGTTTGTTAGGTTGTTGTTTCTGATAAAGCATCTTCAGGTTAAAAATTTTACCATTTTTAACCATATGGTGGAAATTTTAACCAATGTGAAGTAAAATAAAATGGGTACATCTATCTTTGATGATTATGGTTTTAATAATAATTAATGTCCATCAGGGATAATAAAAATATTTTTTTTGGATTTATATAAAAGTTTTGTATGTTATATATTACTACTTTAAATTTTTTAATAATGACATGAGAGATATGTATGTATTGTAGGCATTATTATTATTTTTAAATTTGTAATAAATTACTATATTTATAAACAAAGATTTCAGTTTTCATAAATGGCTCATGTTGTTACTGATTTTATTTAAATAAATTGTGGTATTTTTTTAAATAAAGCATCTTCTGGTCATACTGTATTGTAGGTTTTATGTAAGTAATTTATACATATGTAAGTAATTGTTTTTTTGGTTATATATAATGTAAAAAAGATGTACCCGATATTTATTATCTATACTAACATTTATTCTGATTTATTTTTTATTTTTGTTAATTTAAGTAGCATCAATTGCGGGAAATTAGGTATATACTTTATTTTTTAAATTTCTTGAATTTATTTGTGACTGAAAATTAATATACAGATATGTTACATTTCAGGTTATACAACTGAAGCAGCGGGTTACAGAATGTAACATACATTTATGTACCGTACATCAACTTTTATGTATTTGGGATGTTTTTTGTGTAATTAGGTCGCTAGTAGTATATATTCAGGACTGTTCTGGACTATTTGATGGATTTGGTATTTTTTTATTAGTTTATGTAGGTTTTGTCTACTGGTACAGCCATTGTTTTAAAAATACAAAATCCTTATTTTCATCCAATTTACTAAAATTAATATACGGATGTTTTATTTTTCAGGTTTTTGACAATTACGAATATCTCAGGTTAAAGAACAGAAGCTGCGGGTCACAGTGAGTAACATATATTTCAGTACATTACTTCAACTTTTATGTATTTGTGATGTTTTTTGAGACTTTAGGATGAAAATAGTTGGATGTAATCCGGACTGTAATGGACATTGTGATGGATTTGTTATTTTATTGTGAGTTAATGTAGGTTTTGGTCACAAGTACAACCATTTTTTTTATAAATACGAATTCCTTATTTTCAGTTTTTTTAACAGTAATGTGACTGATTTTTATGGAGTATTTTAATACCCACCAAACAAGTAGATTTGAATTGTAAAATATTGACAAATAATTTACCAAACAAGTAGATTTTACGGAGCATAAAAACAACAATATTGACAGATCAAGGGATCAAATTGTAAAATAGATTTGAATATCCATCTTTATAGGTAGGTTATAAAGTCAATATTGCCCTTGAAATTTATTTATTTTAAATTGTACATTGTGCATAAAAAGTTCAAAACTCTTACATTTGGTTGGTATCCCTCCTTCGTGTATTATAATATAGTATAGACTAGTAGCGTGCCCGCGCGATGCAGCGGGTGCGACGCTTTTAAATACGATATTAGTGGTGCGTAAGAACCGTATGCGAATAATATTTTTTAAGAACAAAATTTAAACTTTACTCCGAAAATATTGAGATGAATCTACTCATAATATTAGAGAACAAAGTAAATATAAGTTATGAAACCGGTAAATAAAACGATAATGAAATAAGGTAACAATCGGATCCGAGAATTCAAGTCTTGAATAACCAAAGCAGAATACGTAAAATCATGAACATGGAGATAGTTGCATGATTAGAACAATCAATCGTACGCCTCACAGAGCTTGATGATCTCATCAAATTGCGATAACCTATTAACTACATCCTATTGGTCTTGGTCCTACTAGAAAGATAATCCAATGGTTGTGATTAATTTGATTATTTAAAATTAAAAAAAGGATCTCATTGCACCTTCAAGGGCAAAATTGTTATTTTACTGAAAAATGACTGATATGTCTAAAAGATTGACTGATGTACTGTACCTGCTACTTTAAATATGTAATAATTTTCTTTAAATATATACTTTTCAAATTAAATAATAATACTAATAATATATTCTTTAAATATATAATATATGATATATTCTTTAAATATAAAATGCTAATTTACTACCAACATTTAATGTTTATGAAAATATATAGAGAAAACTAATTTGAAACAAAAACAATTAAATACGAAACAAAAAAGATACATAAGAAGAGATCTAAAAGAATTGATTATACATCCAAAATGAACTAAAAAAATGAACTAAAAAAATGAACTAAAAAAATGAACTAAAAGAATTGATTATAATAGAAAACACTATTGTAACATTACGGTAGTAATACATTCACGCATACTTTACACTACTAATTATACTCTTACACTACTATAACAATTATACTCTAACACTACTGTAACATTATATTACTGCATAAAATTCCTACACTACATATTCAAAAATGAACTAAAAAAATGAAAACAACACAATCCTTTGTGTTTCTTGAAAATCATAGCGCACATAATTCTCTGACCCCTTGACAAGCTTTGATCGGATCAGCCCCTTATAATCGATAACTTTGAAAGTGCTGGCCTGCGTTGGAGCTTTAGACCATTACTGCAAAAAAGAAAACTAATAAAATATGCATATGAATGTAATGAAGTTGGGTAATTATGTCATGACCAACATGTGTAACTTAGGCAGAATGTTACACTACTACTGTAACCTAATGTTACACGGCTACTGTAAAGTTTGCATAAACTTGTATAAGGGTTTTATGATACAATATAAATAGTAACAGTGAAAATTACATAAAACAATGTCCTACTACATTGAATTCAACATGCAAATGTGGTTGATGCTACACTACTGCTGAAACCTATGAAAAAAATATGGTTGTTTTAAGCAAAAAAAAATATTACATCGGTGTACGGATTGGTGTTAAAAACCATCAGATCAGTACATGAAAGCAATAAAATGAAAATTGAACCAATTAAAAAAGAAATAAATACTACAGCATTTCTGTAAGGTTGTATTTATGGACTTATAACAACACTACATCACTACTGTAAACAAAAAGTACATCAGTGTAACATATTACAACTGTACTGGCATGAATGTGAGGTGAGAAAGTAAGAGTAACCAATTAAAACTTAAATACATACTATTCAGAACTTCTGTAAATGACTACTTGTGGACATATAACAACACTACATCAGTACAGTAGGTGTGAGATGTGCTATTATGAGATCTGGGAGTTATGGAATTTTTTATTAATAAGTGTTTGAGTAGCTATGGTGATAATTGGGATAAGATTTTGGAGATTTGGTTTAGTCTGATTGAGGAGGACAGTGAGTTGGGGAGGGAGTTTGCCATCAGTGTTGGGTTGGGGAGGGATTATATTTTTCTTGTTGATTTATGTTGTGGTGGTGATTTTATTTGGTGGAATGTTTGTTTTACAAGGGTGTTTATGAAGTGGATGACCAACATATATTTTCTTTATCCTGTTTATGTTTGGGAAAAGAATTATTGGTGGTGTAAAGGTCTTCTTATTGCTTGGTTATTGCAAAATACACATTATGGTGTTATTAGTAGAAGCTGGGCTGTATGGTGTTCATTTATGTAGGAGGGGTAATGGGGGGTTTGTATTTGATTGGGTACTGCTGTATAGTGAGGAAACTACTGATGCAGGGAATAACTGATGAACAGCTGCTATCAGCTGTTTACAAATGCTGATGCACAACTACTGATGAACAGCTGTGTTCAGATGTTTAAACGACTGATCACATCAGCTGTTGCTGAGGAACAATTGTTGTCAGCTGTTTCAAACTGCTGAAGGATAAATACTGATGAACAGATGCTTTTAGTTGTTTAAAAGTACTGATTACCTCAGCTGTTTTCAAAACAACTGATGCACAACTACTGAGGACCAGATGCTTTCAGCTGTACTGGCATGAATGTGAGGTGAGAAAGTAAGAGCAACCAATTAAAAGTTAAATACATACTACTCAGAACTTTTGTAAATGACTACTTGTGGACATATAACAACACTACATCAGTACTGCAGAAACATACTACATCACTATACACTATTACAATAATACTGTAAACAGTTCAAAAGCGTAAAATTAGTTAGGTGCTAAACCGTTTGAAAACTTTGAACTTAATCCATAAAAAAAAATGGAGTAAATCTGAAGATAAAAAAAGTACACAGAAACCAACATATACAAAATAATGCTGACGTTTACCTCTACGATCAAAACCAAGGTAGCGAATACAGTAAGCAAAAAGTACATCAGTGTAACATATTACAACTGTACCGGCATGAATGTGAGGTGAGAAAGTAAGAGAACCAATTAAAACTTAAATACATACTATTCAGAAATTCTGTAAACGACTACTTCTGGACATATACCAACACTACATCAGTACTGCAAAGCAAACTACATCAGTGTACATTATTACAATAATACTGTAAACAGTTCACAAGTGTAAAATTAGTTAGGTGCTAAACCATTTAAAAACTTTGAACTTGGTTCATCAAAAAAATGGAGTAAAAGTGAAGATACAAATAATGCTGACGTTTACCTCTACGATCAAAACCAAGGTAGCGGATCAGAGAGTTCCCGGTAAGTATATCAAATGTATCATCGTACTGACCGCCATGGTTGTCGTTTTCAGACATGGGGTCGAGAATGTCTTCTTCAACAGGTGAATCAGGTAACTGACCATCACCACCACCCATTGTCTGCAAAAAAAACATAATTAGTATCGTAAACTGATTTTTAATAGATAATCAACAAAGGTAAAAGAGGTGGAAGATAGTAAACAGATACCAAGATTCTTGTGAAATGAACGACTGAAAGAGAGAACCCATAGGGATCGACGGTTTGCTTGTGGATGGTGGGATGAAAAAGGTATTACATAGAAAAAGAAAAGGAAGAAAATGATTACTGGTACCTGCGATGGGTGTGCAAAAAGTACAAAGTAGAAACTTGGGGAATGTAAAAGTTGGTAAAGATTAAGAAGTGTGAAATACCTATTTACCCCCAAAAGGGAATCTAAGGAAATGAAACGTGGCAGAATTACAGCCACATATTTGGGTTAATGGGTTATCGCAATTTTGACAGGTTATCATATGATCCGTACCCTATATATATATACACACACACACACACACACACACTAGCGGATTAGACCCGCGTTTCGTCGTAGTACGATTTTACTATATACGAGAATGTCATAATTATAAGTTTTTGGGTTATAAAACTTGAAATATTTAATCTAATAATTTATCCGTTAGTACTAACCACCCGAAAAAAAAGTTGTATACAAAACACTGATAAAAAAGTGTAATAGAAAAAAACTAAAAAAAATAAATACCTCAAAACAGATAAGAAGATAATGAATACATAAATTATGATTTTATTATAATTAACCCGTTTTATTATAAATGGTTAAAAGAATTTTGATAAAACTCGAATACTTATATATAAAACTTAAAAAAAAGTTCAGGTGATTAAATATAAATTTGACATAACTCAAAGACTTAAGTATAATTTATAAAAAATGTTCAGGTGAATAAATATAAATTTAATCTAATTTGAAGGCTTAAGTATAAAATTTTAAAAAAATTTCAGGTTATTAAATGTAAATTTGACATAACTTGAAAGCTTAAGTATAAAAATTAAAATGAAACAAAATGAGTATGTATCAATTTAAAAGAGAGAGAGAGAGAGAGAGAAAGAAAAAGAGAGAGAGAGGGGGGGAGGGAGAGAGAGAGAGTATTATATTTAGTTTCAAATAACATTTAAAGGTTTAAAAGTAAAATTATAAAAAAAACAAAATAGTTTTTTAATTAGTTTTGAGAAAAAAGTTTATTGTGGATACATCGAGAAAAGCTTTACTTTCACTGCTTATAATCTTTTCTATTTGTTATATATAGTGATATATTTGCATTAAACACAAATTATAATCTTTTCTATTTGTCGGCGGCGGCGGCGGCGGCGGCAGCGACGGCGTTATTATTATAACTATATAAATATTTAGTAGTTATATACTTAAGTTTTTAAATAAAAAATACTTCAATTAAACAATATTAAGTTATAATAATATAAATAATAAATGTATATATTTTAATATTAATTTAAAGCATAATAAATAAGATAGTATTAAAATAAATATATATTAAAGAATGTATTAATTAGGATTAATTTATTAAATATGAGAAAATTAGGAACTATGATATTATAAGTGTGTGATCCTCGTACGTTTTATATAATAGTATAGATAAAATAGATAGATTATTATTATCATCTTTAGTATTAAAATATTTAATAATTAAATAGTTAAGTACTCAAATTAGATACTACTTATTTATAAATATTATTATTATTATTATTATTATTATTATTATTATTATTATTATTATTATTATTATTATTATTATTATTATTATTGTAATAAAAGTATTAGTACTTTTATAGTTAAGTATTCAAATAAGATAGTACTTATTAATAATTTTAAATGTTAATTTAAACTATTATAAATGATAAAATATATAATATAGTGAATTAAAGAATCTCATATTATTAAATAATATATTAATAATATGAATTAATTAATTAATGTAATGATTAGAAGAAGTTTAATAAATGATGGGTAAAATAGGAATAATTGCATATAACAATTGTACCTAATGCTTAATACGTTGTGTTAGGTGTTTTAATTTTTTGTGAAATTACATTTGTGTCCCACTTTTATGCATTATATAAGTAGTGTATATATATATATATGTGTGTGTGTGTGTGTGTGTGTGTGTGTTTGTGTGTGTGTGTGTGTGTGTTTGTGTGTGTGTGTTTTTCTTTAGGTGGAGGTCTTATTTTTTAGAGAGTAGATCACACGACTGATGTGTCATTAACAAAATATGTACAATCGGGGGAGAAATGATATGCTTGCTACTAAAGTATGTATCAATGGCCTTTGAGATGTGTAATTTTGTTATTAGTTTTTTTTCTTTAATGATGATTGAAATAACTCTTGTAATAAAAAAAATAACAAACATGCTAGTAAAATATATAGTAAATTTATATTATATGTTTATAGGTAAGTCTTGTATGTGTCTTCTTTATCGCTTCATCTCCCTAATTAACAGCACCAATGATTACTCTGACACCAAACTCCTCCATCATTGTCGTTCCGCTTACAACCATCACTACTCCCCCTCGGCAATTGAAACCGTCACCACATAGCCATCTGGTCGTACCACATTGAGTTAAAGGGTTTTCATAAATACCATGAATTCTTATTATAACCATCATTGGCCTCTTTTAACCACCATGCTAGATGTATTCAAAATCAACAAGGCCATTACGGTGGGCATTTCATATCCTCAATCAAGTTGTTGTTCTTGCTGACAAGTTAGTTGGGAGGGCGGGGGAAGGCCATTATTGATCGGAGAAAAAGAATTGGCAATTATAAATTTCATTAAAGATGAAGAACTGGGTGGGTCATGGTCTTGATCATCTAAAATCCTTGATGGTGGAATCGAAAAAAAGATAGTGATGGTTGGAATCGGTTGTAGGTTGTACAAGGTGGTGATAGTGTTTGTTGTTGGTGGTTGTGGTGAGTCACTAGCCTGTGGTGGTGGTAGAGGGTGGTAAGTTTATTATCTTTGTCTAAAAATTAATAGTTTTAATAATTTGTTTATTTTAACTCTAGATAATATAACTTATATTTGAGCATGTGTAAGAACTGATTATCTTAAAGTCAAACCAACATCTTTATTGTTATTGTAAAACATGAAGCGAAAGTTGTTTTCTTTAAATTTGAAAGGAATTATTTTGTCTTAAGGTGGCAAACCTAATCTTTGAATAAAAGTGCGATTTTAATATTGTTGCGGTTTTTAATACTGCTTCTAAATATGATCTTCACTTCTATAACATGACTACCCAATCTTCACATGTAGTCTAGTATCATTATATAAACCACTTTTCATTAATCAACATTTACTAGTAGCATCACTGGAATATCAATTTTTAATACTAAGTTATGATTGACAAACCTTAGAGTTTATGAATTTTGAACTTCATGTTGGGATATAAATTTTCATCAAAATTATCTTATGCATACTTGGACCGACAGATTCCAATTAAACTTGAGTATTCTTTTTCATATATAGAAAATATTGATATCAAACGATCATCTATTTCTTTAACGGCTTTTTTTTTTCCTATGCAACTATTGCTCTTTTTGACAAATATTTTGAAACTTTAAAAAATAAGATGATAGAATAAAATCAATTAACATGACTATACAATCAAAGAAATCAATGATAAGAAGATTCTCGGGTATATGGACAAATGCCTTTACATCATTCGATCCCTAACATTCTCCTTCTCTTAAATCCAAAACCATTTTACAATTATCTTCATTTGTTCCATATTATATAGTTTTTTTAATGACAAATGTACGACCCTGCTTCGGAGGATATGTGTTATCTTAATCGGGCTCACATATCCGTTTCCTAGCTGGAACCACACCCCCAACCCCCTTAGGAGGAAGCCTATTGCTGAGAAACCCACAAACTCAACTCTAAGCATTTTACTCAGAGTGAGATTTGAACCCATGACCTCCTCTTATTTGCATGTCATGAGTACCTCATTTTAAACTCATGTGTTTTAGTTAATGAAATGACTTTACGATTTCTCCAAATATTGAAGGAAATTAAAGAAGCATTGATAATGTCTTGTCTACTTTATGAGAAGTCCCTTGAAATATCCTTAGAAAACAATTACTTTAGATCCAACTAGAAATTTTGAGTTGTTACAACTATCACAACTCAATATATCAGCTATCACAACTTAGTATATCTTTTAAAATGATATCCAAATTTTAAAATGCATGCTTATGAACCACATGTGCTTTGTCCCAAACAATCAGTATTGTTTTATATGATAAAAAGAATCCTTATTAAAGGAATAAAATTCGAGAGTGTATCGTCTAGATTCGGTTAATAACAACAACACAATTCCAGTTAAAGCAACAATTAAAACAATCTGACATTTAGAGCGTATGTTTGTAGATAACATGTTCAAAAGAAAGGATTTATCAGTTATACCATAGTCATAGATAAAAAACACATACCCTTGTGGCCGAACTCTAGATCCTAATTTTGATGGTCAAAGTCAACAAATCGGTGACCAAACTTTAAAATATTAAACTTTAATGGCAAATTCAAAAAAACAAAATATAAAATACTAAATTTTAGTGGCCAAACTCAAAAAAATAAAGCTTCATTCATATAGTTTGGTGACCGAACTCTATAATCCTAAACTTTAGCTACCAAAGTCAGAAAAACCAAACGTTAAAATTAAATGTGAAAATTTAGAATTAACATGGAAGAAATTTAAATAAAAAACAAAACAAAACAATTCATTTAGTTTGTCTATTAATATTATTATTATTATTGTCTATTAATATTATACAAGGAGTGCCCATGAGCTCAGTTATGATGTTTTTAAAAAGATACATTATGATAAATGTAATTTGTTAGAAGCTTTTACTGTCTATTTGTCATTATGACTTTAAGGTTTATGTAAGTGGTCATGAACATTTTTATTATATAAAACATTAAAACCTGATATACATATCAAATTGTGTTTTAAATTTTATGTTTGTCTAAAACCTAAAACAAACACATGTTTTAACTAGATACTTGAGGCTCAAGGTAAGTTAATCAATGTGGTTGCAAACCAAAAACGTTATGTATAACCGACCGTCACACCAAAACAGCGATTTTCAAATTATTTATTGGGCATCTTCGTAGCCTCTAAGGTTTTAAGATCGGACTAACGCGAAGAGGCAACACTAACAGATTTAATTATCCATCACCGTACTCGTTGCACGGCTCATTGTCGTCTCTTCGTACCCCCTCTCTCTAAAATGACATACACACGCATATATATATATATATATGTATGTATGTATGTATATATATATATATATGTATATATGCAAAGCGGAATGACGAATGGCCAGGCATAATCGGCCACACACAGACAGAGGCATGACAGCTAGCCGCCGGCAGCCGTCACGGCCGTTGTGCCAACTAAGAGGACCACCGCCTTCTTGGAGCACTAGCCTCTCTATTTGTATCTCTCTCTCTCTCTCTCTCAAAAGATGTATATATATATATATATGTATATAAAGAATAATGATCAGATAGTAAGTATAAAAAATCAAAAGTTTATTTGACAAAACATGAATAGAGAAAATTATCTATTCATTTCCCAGATAATTATTATTGTTCGAAAATGGGTTAGTATTTGGTAAAAGAAAATTACTGGAGTTCACAAAATATAAGGATTAATAACGGATTCTCTAGAATTAGGTACCGAAAGTATTAGGAAGGGGAAATATGTAAATGCTCCTTAAGTTTTAAACATTATTTGGTTAAATGATTAACTTAAAAAGTTATCATAAGAATAATAGACGGTTGTCTCAATCAGAGATTATGATAGTAAAGTGTTTCTCCTTTATTTAGGACATCAATAGTTCAAATCTTGCAAGTGTAGGTATAAGTGATTGATATAATAGATTAGGAGGTGTAAAATAAAGAGTTTAGAGGGCTGTTAGGTAATTGTTGTGATGTTTAGAGCTAAAGTTGGTGTTGGAATGTTATTTGAAATGAAAAAAAAGAGTTTTATTATAGAAGCATGTGTAACAACACATGTCAAAGTCTTTTTCATTAAGAATATGTAAGTTATGTTGGTTGACTTGTTGTTGTTGATATGATTTCAAAGAGTTTGAAATTGTTGCAAACATGTAATGCTTTCTTTGTACCGAATTAGTTTGAATCGTTAATCAAAGAAATTTATGTTTAATCTTGGTTTTGTAAGAATTTTGCATAAATGATACTAAAACTTAAGAGTGTTTAAGTTTCATCGTTTCTTAACATTCCTTTTTACACTAGCTACTTTTAAACTTACAATTTCTAAACCTTAATAATCTGATTTTGATCGACAAATAGCACAACAATCATTTTAAAAACACAAATCTAAACGTCATCGTAGCCCTTGATATTAAAACCAATTCTTTTTCTTGTCAACGATTTGATACAAAATAAAAAATATTCGGTTCAGTGATTCAAAATCCTAAGTTTATAAATATTAAATTAGTTGTTATAATAATGGCATCACGTTTTTATTTGTTTGATTCCATTATAGATTTTGCAATTTGACCATTGTCTTAGAGCTAGTTGTTTTATATCATAGTTACAAACCAAAGGTGACGAAAGAGCTAGTGGGCTGTATTATAGGAAAATTACCAAAATAGCTAATTTATCAAATAGTCCTTTACCAATGAATTTTAAAATCTAGCCATTATATCGTCGCGTGGCGATACCAATTCATGTGATATCTCCCACATGACTTTTATTTTTATTTTGTTTATGTTCGACAAATATCGGAAATACTTCAACCATGGTGGATCGCCTCGTAAACAAGCATGTATCTCTGACGTATTGTTGTCTGCCCATTTATGTCAAATCAAAGATGTCTTTAATTTATTGAATATAATGGAACCAATAATATTCAGACACATCAACGATACGTGGGTCAACTCGTATCGCTAACATACCTTCTCGAAAATAAGCGTATTGCTGACATATCTATGTATTTTAATTTTTTTAAATTATGTTTTATTATGTTTTTATTTATAAAAGTTATTAACAATTTTCACTTGGAATAAATACATTTTCAATATTTTCAATAATATAGTCACGTGCTCTTTGACTTTATTAATTCAAAAGAAATTTAGATGAAATTTTGAAATTAAAAAAAAACAACCTTAGATGAATTTATGGACAATAGAGTATTCATTAACTAGTAATTTATTAGGCGCGCGTTGCTGCGGTGGCGAACGTATGTGTCATGATCAAGTATAAAATACAATCAACTCATGAAACTTGTTTCCGAACTAAATTTACGTAAAACATGGAGTAACACGAATTTGTACCATCAAATGAAAACATATTTTATTTAAATCGACTATATTTCAAACACAATTTACGTTAAAACGTATAACAATTCAAAATGTACATCAAAATAAGCAAGTGCGGGAAAGACATAGGTGACATGATAAAGCATAGATTACATTCGCTCTAACACATTTTCTAGCAAAATTTATATCAAAACATAGAGTAACTCGAGTTTATACTAACGAAATAAAATTATAATATTTGACCCAACTCGTTCCAAACAAAATTTACACATAAAAATATACACGTCATATTATATAATAAAGTTTTTTAAGATAGATATAATTTGAACTACCACTACTATTATAAGAGAAACTAAAATATAAATTAATTAAGAAAGCATACAAAGTATAGTGAATGTTAGACTCGAACCCGGGTCTTATATATAGTGAAAGAGCTCACAAGTCAGCAAGCTAGATACCCTTGCATGTCTTAGTTTTGCTATATATAATATAAAAAAATAAAAATAAAAAAATCCCCACCTATATAATATATAACAAAAAAATCAAAAAATCAAAAATAAACAAAAAATAAAAAAAATCAAAACAATCCACCGACATAGTGGATTAATTAGAATAGATAATTATGATAGATATTAGTCATTAATAATAAAATTATTTAAAAATTCATTATGATTTTTTAAATTTATTATGAAATTTTTGTTATTAATTAAAATATTAACTTTAAATTATTTTTTTCTAGCGATACACAGGGGTATGTGTTTCGCTAACCAGTGATACAACTACAACTTTTAATATTTTTTTGAACGATATATATGCATGTTGTATCACTGACAAGCGATACATGTATTTTTTTTAGTTTTTCAGCGATACCTTAGCGACACCACATGCATTGGTATCGCCGGTCGGTAAAAGCTGACAAGACCATATGCATTGGTATCGTTGCAGAGATACGTGGACACGTGATACAATCTGATTCGTGAAATATTTTGGATGCTTTAAAAGTCAAAGGCTATTTTTATGAACTTATTTGATTAATTGGTTATTTTGGTAATTTTCTCTTGTTTTATTCATTGTAAGCTAATGGATGAAAATACTTTTTATCTTTCTTTATTTAATAATAACGTTACTATTAACAAAAATTTAATGAAGAAAACACATATATCATGTATGATAAATTAAAATATCAAATTTAATTCTGACTTTTCAAAAGTTACATCTACGGTTCCAACTTCCAACCGTTTACATAATCGGCTAGCCTTTAGTCTTTGAAATTGAAATGACGGACTTTTGAAAATTATATTAAAATACGTTCAAATAACCATCATCATGTATAAATTATCTTCTTACCCCTTTGATTCATTAAATTACCATATTACCAATACAAAGCTTAATCCAACTTACTCTAAACATTATAATCGTAATTACCATCTAAATTTCCTTTTTTTTTCTTTTAAATCTAGAGATAACACAAACACGACCCATTTCATCTAACCCGTCCATTTTAACACGTTTAGAGATATCGCCATTTTGATATGTTAACTATTTATATAGCTTGTTTCAATGGAAGACAGACACTACAGCAATGTATTAACCATTCACCCAATTCAACAATCTTTAAAGTTCAAAAGCAGCCAACAAGTGGAAACAAGTTCAACTCTACATAATGCTTTACAATACACATCAACCAATTCAAATCAACTCCAAAATACTGCTTCCATCCACAAAAAAAGATTGCAATCTAAGCACCAACAGATACAAAGGATAATATGTATATGTATGTATATATAGGATCGGAAATACTACGGACCGAAGGGGAAAAAAGAAACCAAGCCGAAGACAGGACAAAAGATCAAATTATACAAGGACCTCAGATATGTAACAGTGGAACGGTGTGATTAGGGTAATCATCCGGTTCCACATTTGGAGGGCTAAAATAGTCATTTCACATTGCTGCTTGGAGGACGGCCAATGAGCCTGCATTGGTCTGGAAGTAAAGATGAGACAACTTGCCCGGAGACTTGAAAAAGTTCACCATCGATTCCACACCCGTTGTGTGTGCTTTTCCCTGGTTTCAGCCTCACCGATTTGACCTGCAAAAATAAGATGTTAATGACATACATCCTCAAAATCAGTAGCAGGTAGTCTATTGGAAAACCAAAAGGTGACAGACTGAAAATACAGCAGCAAAATTGATCCATTTACAAAAAAATTGATTTAGGTTAGGTGTCATCTCTAACGTGTCAAACTAAAACAATAGCAAATGGAAATGGATCAAAATGGTTAAAAGTCATCTAGAATGTGTTTGAATATTAAAATTGTAAGAATATAATTTTTATCATAATATCTAACACAATAATTATATATAATGTTTGCGGATCAGCCCAGTTTGATCTGGCCTGTTATGATCGGCACTAGAAATTACACCGCCCGCCTATTTTGCCACTATTTTAAGTGAAAGAGTTGAATGCACTTACTGGTTGGTCAAAGTTTCTAAGGCTACTCCTGGGATCTTATTTTCAAAAAGGCTGATTTTCCCTTGGTAATTGTTTTGATTCATTACAAGCATAGTTTATGTTGAACACAACAAGATGTGTGTGTCGGGCCGATTGGGTAATGGGTCAAACAGGTTTGCTTTGAAACATGTCAAATTCCATATGAATCATATAATAGTGAGGAACCCACTCACAGTTTCTTTTTCATTTGTTACTTTTTAAAGAATTATTAACTTATGCATTTAAAGACACTCTTAGCTAAATAAATTTTGTTTGAAGCATCTAAGTAAAACACAACCTGAATCGACCCATTCATAAGTAAACGGGTTGAGAAATAGTACCTCCAGTTTTCATTTATTAGCTCACGACAATTCGATATACCATCTACAACTATAATCCAGATTTTAAATTAAAAAAGCAATGTATCATACCTTCACATATTCAACATAAGGAAGAGAGAGGTGTCGGCCCATCTGTAAAAGCAAGAAGAATCTCAACAGCTTTAGTCTTCCACTTCCATGAACCAACAATAAATCCATAGTATTATCATCATGCTCTGCTTTGGGTGCCACCACTTGAGAACTCAAACTTTGAACTGTTTTACAAGAATGGTTGCAAACCAGAATACCAAGAAACTTTCCTTTCTTAACTACCCAATTTTCTTTCATTATAACCCCAGATTCCCTCCTTTCTCCCCTTTCAACATCATCTGGCGGGCCCGGTAATTCAATTGGGTTCTCCATTTCCCAATTGGGTTCTGTGTCCCACTTTGGTTCTGCATCCCAAATTGGGCCTGGATCTGACATTGTTGATGATATATCCTCTTTATCATTCGCTCCCAAGTTTCCCCACGAAGATCTAGTAGGATCCTGTTGTCAAGTTATAATTAGATTTTATACACCAAATCAATCTCCAAATGTTATGCACCAAATTAATCAGGAAAAATATATAATTTTCCCTTGATGCTAATTAAAAAGGGTAACCAACATTCCTTGATACGAACCTGTCGCTCGACCCAGCTGTTGTGGGCAGCTCCAGCTGGGTTGTCTGGTGCAATTTGAATGAGTCAAAACAGCAGCAGATACGGTAATAACACCGTATCTGCTGCTGTTTTGACTCATTCAAACTGGACCAGACAACCCAGCTGGAGCTGCCCACACCGGCTGGGTCAACCATCGGGTTCAAATCATTCCTTTAACTTCTCATTAATATAGTAGTATCTTCTCAGTTATAAAATGAAGATACGAACTTTCAAAATGTTTTATTTAAGATAAAGAACCATATAAATTTTCTACTTTGGTCGGTGAGTGTTGCCAAAAAGGATTGTTTTCACGTCTGCATCAAATATACTTGTATGTATACCAGCTACCCAAAGTAAAAAGTAAACTGAAAGTTCCTATCTTTTTATGAGGGGAAAAGATGCTATGTTACAAGGCTATAAACTGGATCCTTGGAGGAAAGTTGAATAATTTTATACAATTAACCCTTCTTTATTATCATTATCTATAAATAATTTGTTTCCTAGATTAGTTTGTGTGTGTACAGTGTTTGTAGTCTTCATAAATCTATATGTTTGATGTATTATATGCTGCTAATTAGCTTGTATGTTCAGTAAAATAAGTTTGTAACCTGTGATGATGTCAGCCCACTCCATCCTTTATCCACCCTTGACTTCGAGCGTGTTCTTGGCCAATTTGGAGTCGATGAAAGTGGTAGCTGAGGATGAATAACTTCTGGTTCAGATGTCACGTTGCTTCTTCCGCTCGAAAGACGTTTTGACTTTGGATCAATGGCCCGTACATAATCTGATGGCTCGGTGCTACTACATGTTGTATCCATCTCGACTCCAAACCGACCTGGTGTCATTATAGAGTCAATACTTGATAAACTAGATGCTCTCGGGATGCCATCTGTATTTGATCTCTTCATGACATCTGTGTATAGATCTGACATGTCAACTACATCTTTGTCAGCTAAGGCTCGTCTTTCTAAATCGTTTCTTCCTTTGGAAGCTGGTAGATATTCCAGTTCATAGCTGTATTTTGGTAAGCACAAGAACTTGAGAACGCCAGCAACAAAATAACGTAGAGGACCAAATCGTTTCTGGTATCTTTCAGAAAGTTCTAACACTGTTTAACAGAAATTAAAACATGATAGTTATAATACTATCAATAGACAGACAATATTTATGTTGGCATACCAGTTAGCAAGTTGAGGTTACATTTGTTTGCATCCCACATTGCTGACAACAAGGTAGGTGGCAATTTCAGCCATTTATATAATACGCAGATGATGCAGGATATGTTTTATCTCCAACGGGTAAAATGTGTAAAATTTAGCAAAAAAACTTGGCTAAAAAGGGACGGGTTGAATGTCATCAACATGTGTGTTGATGTATACAACCATTTAAATTGTTGTGTTAAGAAAATAGATCAGCAAAGTTTTTGTAATCAATTTTGCACACTGTATGTTTAAAAAAGAATTAATAATATTGCGCAAAAAAACAGCTTTGGCGCATCTATTGGTGCATATTTAGGAGTAGAATTACATGGGTTTTGTTTGCCATTCTAAGAAAACAATACCATAAAGCTTCGGGAGTAACTAGTAAGAAAACAGTAAGGAATGGAAATAAAAAGTGACGGATTATGTTTCATTTAAGGTGATAGGTTTGATAATTTCCAGCAAATATTAGTTTCTCCAAACCTCCTCTTGAGACATTATTATACTTTCTCTCTCTTCCTTTTCTTTCAAACCTATACCCATTTCTGTCCCACATGCAAACCAACCAAACACCACCTTGTAATACATATCAGTGATAACATAATACACATGAAAGCATGGGTCAATAATTCATGACCAACCACCTTTTGCAAGCAAATGAAACATATATAGTGTGCCTCCATGAAAAACAATGAGATATCTAACTTCAGTCATCAGAGAGTAACAGAGCTTACCATCACTAACAAAACCAAAGTAGGACACGGTCATTCCAAAATGAATGACGCCTGTCTGAATCCATTCAACAGCAAATACATCTGTAGCAGTCAGACCTCCCTGAAAAAAGAGTTACGATACATATTAACATTAGTTTGAAGGGGAGGGGTGTTCTTTGTTTCTATTACATGTGTTTGCATATTTCCATTCTTCCTTGTGGTGTGCTTCTTCAAAATTATGTAAATTAATATCTCAGCTACTAAATTCACCTTCTAGAACACATATGAAGCCTTTTACACCAAAATAATTGAGGTAGATTAAAGATAAAACCAGAATAGATAAAGGAAATGGAAAAACGTTATTTTACTCAACCTATCATCGTTTTATTCAAAGACTTAGATACAATATACATTAAATCTAATTTAAAAAAAATGTTTGTGAGATCAACCCAACCCATTACATTTTTGTCCCATCCTAAGAGATGGCCTATTTTTAAAACCTTCCTCTTTTGACCCATTACCCAACCACTCATTGTCACCTCTAATATTACCAATAATTTCTAATTATTCATAATTCTCTTCTCTCTTGATTCTTTGGAATCTATTTCACCAAGTTAGGATCATTTAATGTTGATGTGGAGGTCCACATACCACAGATTTATATATTTTTTATAAGTGTCCTCTCTTAATTGTACTCCTTAGATAGCTGGAGTGGTTGTATTATATTACTCAGTTTATCATTAGCAATAAAAGCGAAATGGAATAACATAATTGACCTCATATCTTTATGGTCATATTTGACCTGTTTATCTGTTAATAATTAGCAGGAAAAGTGAGGCAGAAAAAACATGTTTGGCCTCGAATCTTTATGGTAATATTTTATCTCATGTTTGACTCGAACCATACTAATACCAAGCATTACCTTCACTATGGCTAGTGCAGCAGAAACTGGATCTCTAACTCCAAGAACGGTCCAGACTAAGGAATTGTCAGAGCCAGCAGGTATGATACCAATTGGGATTGAAATTGCTTCTTTCTGATTGTCTCTGCAAAGAAGACCATTTAGAACCTGTACAATGAATAAAATCATCAAATGAACTACCGATAAGAAATTTTATTTATATCCATAGCCAATATAGAACATATATGATTAAACAAAACAATACTAATAAAATAATAATCTCTTAACTTTTAAATAACATGATTTATAAGGATGTATGCATTACAAGCAAACTTGGTGCGAATTTCAACTGGCTTGAGCCATTCAAACCATGGGTTCACTTCTAATCTAATTTATATCAACACATAACTACCTGTATAAGAAACCTTTTTATGTATCTCATACATCCACAGAAGGTGTAGAATACATAACATATTCAAATAAACAATGCATAATTCTTGAAAGTTGGCCATCATGGCAATTCAAGCTTATTAGATGATAATACTCTCCGTTTGAAGATAAATATAGCATATAGCATTTCACTTGTAAGTAAGTCAACCTACAAAAACTAAAAATTAACCTCTTCACATCAATTTTGCTTTTACCAAGTACAGATATAGCTCTTCCAAATCGTATGGGAAGAAATTGATAATCAACTAAGACTTATAGTTCAATTTAAGATTTGAAATGTGACTTCAGAGTCATCTACCATTGGCAAAAAGTATAGAAATAAACATCTACTGACCTGCATTCTATTATATTTGAAGACTGCCATTGTAGATTCCTTAAAATTCAATCAAATAGAAACCTGATACTCATTCTATCCTGTGCACTTCTGTAAACTACAGTATCTCATCATTTTTCAAGCCTGATGTGGTCAACTCTCGTTTGTTGTGGGCAAGAAAGTCAACATACCTATTAGAGATCCTAAATGCTTCTCTAATAGAATCTCCTAACTCCATATTCAAGAATACTCCTTCCTATATATTTCATTCGGCTCGGTTACAAATCCATGTTTGACTTTGAGGACCAAATGAGTTGAATTTTTAATTTAAATATTAATAAGAGCTGTTTTGATTATAGATTAAAAAAATAAATTAATCAAGTTTAACCATGTATATGGATAATAAAATATTAGACAGCCTAGTTTGTAGTTAATTAAAGATAACCTAGATATCATCCGTTCAGGTGCTAACAATGAAAAAGTTACACTCCTTCAGGCTTCAGGTGCTAAAGAGGTACATTGAACTACTACTCCTGGTGCTATAAAATTTTAGTGACAAGATATCATTAAGTAAAAGATTAAGCACCAACCTCATTAACAATCCCATCGCCTCCAACACATATAATTCCTGGTATAAGGACAAAATACAAATGGCTTGAGGATTGACAGATTATTCACCAAAATATAGAACAAAAAAAAAGGCAACAATGCAAACCACCTACCATCCGGACATGTGCTAAAATCAACACTGGAAGCTAGATCTCTAGCATGGCCAGCAGATGTTGTTTTGACTACCTCCAGCTTAAACCCTGCAAGCTGAAGATATAAAAATGAAATATATTCTCATTAAATAAAACAGAGGCCAAAACGAGTTATCCAAAAACTTGTCAAATATAATACATTCTACATAATCCATAAAAGCAGAAAAAGCCCTAAAAGATCTTAGAAACGGAAACTTTATAGTAAAACTATACCAAGCCAGCAAAATGTAGAGCAAACTGTATCGCAAGCTGGATAAACTGATGTGAAAATGAGGATTTGAGTAAGAGCTTGATTATTGAAACGTTTACAAAGAAAAGAAGAACCAAAGAAAGAAACTATAGAAGTCAACTAGTATTTTTATATCTTGCTAATAGCGTTTGGTTTCTCTCAAGAATCACTATTCTCATACCTAGCCCCTTGATGGGGTTCAAGATAAGCAAAATTTGGGGATTATTCCTAATTTTGAACCCCGTACAACATATACCTATATAAGAAATCATCCCCGTTCCCTCATTCACATACCCTTCAACCAAACACACCCTAAGGTCCCATCAATTCATTGATCTTTGCAAAGGACGGGTATTACCAATAACATTCGAGAAAAATAAACCCTAAAACAAGAATGTCAATTAACTAAAATAGATATTTATAATAATGTTTCCAGAGTTTTGAGATTACAAGATACCTTAAATATCGGTTCAACCAAATTATGGAAAACTTTGCTAGAGCGACCACGTCCAGAACGAGGATTTAAGATGACAAGCATCCTAGGAGGACTTTTACTTTTAATATGTGAATAAGAAAAATCAGTAGCCAGTATCTCCAAATCCTGCTTCTTTGAAGATACCAAAGGATGAGGTGAAAAATTCACAAAACAATGCTGATCTGCAAATCCAGTAACCCATTGAAAAGCTTCGTCTGGAGTAGAAGCCAAGAAGCAAAAATCCTTCCTGCTTCTACCAGATTTCAAGAAGCAAGACAGACTGTATGAAGGCTTTTTAATAGGATATGAATGTACTATAAAATGTCTCAAACCATAGTTGTAGGACACCTGCATAAGTCATGGATTTAATAAACTAACAAGTTCCATACAACGAACCAAAGGTGTAAAATAAGTAACTTTTTATCATATTCACAGGCATGTAAAGCTATGTCAAGTCTGAAAAAGTTGATATATAGTAGAAATTCTAGTCTTGTTAGTCCACAGGAGTAATTAAAAAGGCCCACACTTAAGTATGTAGAGATTAGACAAGCCCACTTCTTTCCACTTGTAGGTGTGGAGATTCGAGCAAACTTTTCACCTTTTAACGTGCAGGATTTTAACCAGTTAATCAAGTTTTATTTAAGTGTGAAGACTTGGAAGTGACTGTTAAAGGCATATTTCTCCATGCAAATTTACAGTTCTACAAACTTCTATGTGTGTGAATGTGCCAAAAATGTGATAAGTAATTGGTTTATAGTAGTAAATATAAAAAGGCATGATAATTTTGATGTTTTTCTTTTGAGAAAACTTACAGAAATGACATCATCAAGGCTTAAAACATGAGAACCCCAGACCAAAGCCCTACTTGTTAGTTTAGCATCAACAGCATCTAAATGTGCGTTTTCTGTTGAATTTTGTACATCGGTAGCTTTAATGTTCTTCCTCTTATCCAAAACTAGCTTTCCGGAAATGACTTCATATCCCAACAGGTCAGATTTTTCATCTCCAATATCAATCCTGTGTTCCTCCCTCTTTGCTTTCTTGTTATCATCGCTGCTAGCGCTGACTTCATTTCGCCTAGAAGCCTTATTTTTTGTACGTTTTTCAGGAAACACGACTGGAGACGTTTGTTGACCCGTTGATATTTGAGAACAACAATTAAGGCGACGAAGTGATTGTTGAGGGGTTCTTAAAGACTTGCTCTTGGGAAGGCTACCACTGTTCTGCATGCCGTTCACGATTCGAATAGAAACGAATGCAAATGACAGTGGCAATTGAAATTTCGTCCTAGCTGTAAAGTTTACGAATAGTCAAAGTCAACCGTAAGAACCAGCATAAGAAAAACAAGCTGCATAAAATTTTAGAAACCAAGAAACAAGTGAGTATTAATCTATGTAATTGTTAAAGTTCATAGACAGAATAAAAAATTGTCATAAGATGCACAACAAAGTACGGGTCTGAGGACTAACAGTTACTTCCTCAGTCCCAACAAAACTGCATCATTTTTGAAGTTCACCCATAGAAGTTGCAACGATTCCTTTCTGTAATTTTCTTCAAACAAAATTACTTGTTTGACTATTGCTATTGTTGATATCGGTTTGGATTTGAAAGACTGCCCTAATTTTTTACTAAAAAAGAGTATTTAAAAGTAGCCAACAATCAAACATTTATTCAATGTGCTTGCAATTTCATTACACGACCAAAGGTTCACATCTATATAGCATTAGATTTATTGAGTATCATGCAAATTTACCTAAGGCATGTAACTTAAAGTTTATTTTTTTATCAAAATTAAAATAGCCATTTATTACACAATGTAAAGACATTCAATCCTGGCAAATAAGCACTTAGGTGGTGTTTGTTTTTCTGAAAAAGAGCTTCTGAAGCTCTTTTGTCTGCGCCAAAAAGAGGCGGGCAGATGTTTCTGGTCTGCAGAGTGTTTGTTTTTCTGAAGACATTTCATTAAGAAAGGTCTGCGTGACCTCTTCTCCAAGAAGAGGTGGACTGAATTCTTCAGAAATCTTCTCACCTCTTCTTCACATTGCAACCCTAAACCCCCAAATACCCCAACAGAACTCCAAACACCTGAACCACTTGAAACAATCATTAGCTCCTACGATCACCGCCGTTCGCCGTCGCCGGCGGCATCTGACCGTAAAACTTTGTGATGATTTCGCCGGAGATGGATATTCCGGCAGCCGTCAGTCGATTCCTAAACTCACACAACGTTGATGTCGTAGTTTTTGTAGCCTAAAACCTAACTCTAGCTTAAAACCCTATAAATGTATAATAATAATAATGATAATCTATAAGATCAAGCCATTAATTTTGCAGGTTTTTCTAACAATTTAGGCGGATTTTGGTTTTTGCACCGCTTGATTTGGCGATCTGCTGGTCAGATACGACTCACGAGTTCATGTGCTGCGTCGAGTCGGTCAAGACGGTGGCGAAGCCTCGGTTGAGACGTTTGTTTGATTTCTCGAGCTTTTTGAGAGGATCGGCGGTTGTTGATCGGTCGGTCGCCGGCGAATCGCAATGCTGCAAAGAGTCGGTTGATGAATTCGAGTCCAATTCTGTTTGTTTGGACAAAATGGTTCAGAATTTCATAGAGGAAAGCAACGAGAAGCAACCACAGGCTGTTGCCGATGGTTCAGAAGATGAGTTGGTCGGCGGTGAGGGGGCTGTCGGCGGTGAGTTGGTCGGCGATGGGGGGAGACCGGTCATGGAGGATGGGTGCTGGAGATGGGGGAGATGGTATAAGAGGTTGGAATAATAATAATAATAAAATAATAATAATAATAATAATAATAACATTTGCAGATGTTAAAAACAAACAGTCTTTTTCTTGCAGACTGCAGACGTTTGGTCCACCTCTTCTGCTACAGATGTTTGCAGATGTGGTCTGCAGACTGCAGACATTTTACCTCTTCAGAAACAAACACCACCTTAATCTCTTTGTAAAAGAAACCTACTTAGACAAAGGGGACGATAAAATGACAGAAACTAAAGTATCCTTTATTTATATTTCAATTGATTCAACTAGTCTAAATGCTAAATTCCCTCCATTATTAAATAAAAAGCCCAGATTAGACTTACCCAGTTAAAGAGCCAACATATCTTCTTTGGCCTTAATCTCACCAAACGTTATTTCATTAGTATACACCAACAAATAGAAATAGTTGAATCTATGTTGAAATCTATAGAAATGCTTTTTGGATTACTCACTTTTTTGTTTCAGTTTCATGATCCTATTGACTCATAAGCATTAGGGATATATCTATTCTCTGAAACAAAAATGTTCCTACCTATTGACTGATAAGCATTAGGGATACCTCCGAAAGAAAAATGTTCCTACATCCACCTTTGTAGGCCAATGAATGAGATGGAAAGACCAGCAACTGACAACAAGCCAACTAGAGATTATTTTTGTGTTCTAATATCCAAATTTCTGCACGAAAATGTGCCTTAGGTTCTCCATCTGATCATACCCGCATACATGCATACATTTCTTGACAAAAATCAAATACCTAATTATTATTTTTTCCTAATACCCTATAGGAAAAAACTGATGTTAAAGAAACTAGCAATTAGGCAGAGTATAAAACTGATTGCCTAACCGTTACTTACAATATCACTTGCTAACAGTCAACTTCTGAGTTCTGACAACAAAATCATATCCTAATCGTATGGCAGCCCCACTTGATTAAAGAACATTCAAATTCAAGGGTTTCTCGCAACCAGACAACATCAAAACCTCCTGCAACGTTTATTTTACTCTCTCCATCACCATTCCAACACAAGAACGGCTGAATCAACCGTCCGCAAGTTATAACACATCAACATTCCAATACAACAACGAAATTTAAACATGAATCCAAAGGAATTCAAAATTATAACGTACACAACAAGACACCATACAAAACAGCTAGAAGAAACGCTAATGAACAGATTAAATATCAGCATCCAGATTCACAATTTCATAAACATATGAAAACAGAAATTTATGAAACAATTTCACAACAACGGCATATGAACATAAATCCCTGAGGAAAGCAGATCAAGTACAAAAACACATCGTAACGGAAGAACAAAGGCGAAGAAGTACCGAATGACGCGATCGCCAGTCAATCTTCAAACAGAAAGTGATTGGCGTTCAATCGAAGCAATAATTTGATGAAATACAGAGAAAATGTAATAGGAAATCAGATAGTAGGGTTTGTGATTGTGGTCGTCGGAGGGCGGCGATTGTCAACGGTCACGGCGGCGGTAGGTGGGGACGGCGGACGGCGGTGGCGGAGAAATGACGGAGAAGAAAAGGATTGAGTGTATGTATAATGATGATGATGTTGATGGTGATGATGGTGATGGTGATGATGATGATCCAGAAAACAATTCCACCCAAAATAATATATATCTTTTATTTCCGTTATGTCTTTTTGTTATCACTGTCGTAAAGCACTTCATTCGAAAATAAAATATATATAATATAAATATGAATATAAATGATTAAATGTAGGTAAAGATTCTGCGTAACAACAACTTTATAGTCATTTTTTTTAAAAGAAATAAGGTTCTACAAATATAAAGTTTAATAATTGGTTTTGGGTTTGGTGGAGAGATGAGTTTTACGAATAAGCCATTTGAATCTTTACGTCTTTTGATATTTGAGCTCTTTTAGTTCTGGCTGATGACGTTTAGATATAGAATTTGTTATGTATCATATCATTTGATGCTGAAGATGGTGGTTATGATGAATGTCAATGATTCGGATGTTGGCAATGAGTTGTTGAGGCCACAATTATGAAACAATGTGTGTTGGTAGATGTGGTATTTGTTTCTTGTTTCACTTTGACATTCTATTTTTTTTTAATATTGTGTTTGATGTTTTTAATTCAAGTATGATCCTTTGTCAAGAAATGTTGATGTATTCTTTTTGTTCACGCGGCCTTTGAATTAGATAAGAAAGTTAGATTTCTCTTTTTTGTAACTTGGATTATGAAGAAAGTCTAAGCACTAGGAAAGGGATCAAAGATAATTTGTTGTTTTATGGACTTTGGAAATACACTATAAGTAAGAGGATTTTTGCGTATTGATTTTTGGAATTAACAAACCTGAAAAAAAGATAAAATTTTCACATGTTAAACTAGTGTTATGATCCGTTGTACCGGTACGTAAAATTATAGAAAAACTAATATTGAAACGTTGTTATGAACCCATGTTTTAATGTGATCCGTAAAATTGTGAAAAAAACACATCGCAAAATAAATTTTTCATATTGTAAAATGTATTAAGTTGTTATAAAGAAAACAAAATATATTTATATCATATTCATGGTTTTGAAAACCAGACCGGACCGGCCGGTCCGACCGGTTGGACCGGGAACCGGACTTCAATCCGGTCCGGTTCGGTGCTTAAAACCGTTTTAACGTTGAACCAATGGTCAAGCCGGTTGAACCGGTCGAACCAGCGGTCGGACCGATAACGGGGCCGGTTGAACCGGTTTTTTTATATAATTTTTTTATAACTTTTACATAAATTATAAAAAATAATTATAATTTTATCCGGTTCTTAAATACGGTTTGACGGTTAAACAGGTCCGACCAACGGACCAGTAAGATGTTCGGTTCAATGTCCGATCCGGTTTTAAAAACATTGATCATATATTTGACTTATGTGTTTGGTCGCACGTTGTGGATGTCTGGTTTTCTATAAAATTTATATTGAACAATGTACGTAGTAATGATGATGTTTCAGAAGAAACTCATACCGAAACACGGATAATTAGGCACATCGTAACAGTATATTAAAAAAATAAAAAAACATTATTTCTTAAAAATTATATTATAACAATAAAAAATATTAGATCTTTATTCAAGGAGCACTAAAAAGAGAAATTTTGATCAATAAAGGCATGAAATTATTCACGACCTACCAAAATGAAAATAACAAAACTCATCCGAAAAAAGAATATATTCAGAATTAAAAAGAATATTATATGTTATAATTTATAAGATACAAACAAAATATGTAAACAAATAAATATAAGAATAAAATATAAATATTTACTCAATGCCTCATTATATAAGGAAAAGTGGGGAACTGTGTCAAAATGTATACCTCATCTAGTAATATCATTAATTCTTTCTCTTTAAATTGCCCTCTTTATGTTTACTCATAGTAAACATAAGTTATTTTGCAAATTAAAGCCATAACTTGACTCTTAGCTCACTGGTAAGTTTGCGCTTCCATTGATATTGGTGACACGTGTTCAAAGGGATGGCAAGTGTGTGTTTTGCTTTTATTTTTTCTTAATTTTATATTTGTTTTTACTTATATAAATTTTTATATGTTTTATTCAACACTTTTTCATTGTTGCTAAATTTTTTTTTGATGAACTTGTCATTTCAATATTAGATCATGTATGTGTTGCAACATGCAAGTCATAATACTCTTTCATATCTATGTTTTGATCTTCATAACTAAGCAACTACAACTTCATAACAAAATTTATAAACACATCACATTACACAAGGTTAATTTTCTAGTTCTAGTACATCAGGTAAGTTGGTTTTTGTTGGATCGTTTGGAATTGATTAACACAAGATATTTTGTGAAAGTGATTAGTAGATGCGGAATCTATGTTAATACTAATGTCAAGCAACACAACCATAAAATACTAGAACAATGAAACAATAATACAACAATTTTCAAGTTCAAGTATATTTCACTGGATATCTTATAAGTTACAGATACAAAGCAAAATAATAAGAATGTAGCAGGTAACATCTTCACTTATACAATGGAGTGGCGGATAACCTTTTTAAACTTGCTATCATACCTGATATTTAGCCCTTCATAGCATTTTAACTGAACAACGATGGTAATTTCTTTCTTTTTGATGAATTCGTTGCTCATCCCCGCTCAAAAGTTTGCATTCTTTTATGTTCAACTATGAATTTTGAACTCGTATGGCTATTTGATTAACAATGATAAATTCTCACTTTCTAACGAACATTGCACAACAATCTTTTTAGCCATTGGTTGCGTGATACACAAGACTCCTTTAGTTGTTTTTTGCATTAAATGCAAGACTTATATCGGTTGACTTTGCGTAACACTCCTATTGCTTGCAGCAAATGCAAGGCTCTTGTCATTTGTCATTACGTAGACTCCTATGATGAAGCTTAAAATACATGAAAAACATCTATGCTTGCAACTTGCAAGACCCCTTAAGCATGCTCTATCATTCACAGTCATGTTTAGTGGGGGTAACTGTTCTCGAAATACTATTCAAGTTTCTTTGTTATTTCATATGTGAAACTATGGCCTATAGGCCTCTCTATGTTTATTTACTTTAGCTTTCTTTATCTTCGTTAATCCGTAGCTTTATTTTAATCATTTTGTACTTTAACTAATCTTTAATTGTACTGTACTTTACCACTTTAGCATACTATATTGTATAATACTTTAACACTTTATACTTTGCTTTAAAACTATACATATTATCACATATCATGTCGTTAAATTACATACGTGTAAACTATTACAGCGGCGAGTGCTTATTGAGTTACATGGACTATGCATTAGTTATGAAGGGTTTACTTTAGTTATGGAGGTGGTACACAAGTAACACATTAATCCTCGAAATTGTTTAAGAGTTAGGAGATGCAAAGGCTTTGCTTAGTTATGAAGGTTTTAGGTCACAAATGGAGGTTGTAAGTTACTTGTGTCATGTCACACCCCGACCGACGGCGGAATCATCGGAGCGGACGAGGGGATGGTTGATTGTTCACAACACATGGTCGTCTAATAGTAGAGATAATATTAAAATCAGATTACAAGATAGCATGAGTTTAACATATGCAAATACAACAGTTGAAGTCACAAAAGATATTCATTTTTTACTAAGTCCAAAAGTCCTAATTGTAAGCTTGTAGATAATCCAACTATGCAGCATGTCCTGAAATCATGTGAGAAAATAAAGTCAGCTAACGAGTTAGCTGATGAGTAATCACAGTTTGATATACATAAAGATTGATTGTTTGATTGAGAAATAATCCAATTCACAAGGTAATGTTAAGACTTATAATGCAATAGCAGAGCATATAGATAAACCGACACAATATAAACCCCTTGACTTGACATTTTGCATATAATAGACTTGCACATATACACCATAGATTGACTATCTGCATCCGGCATAATCACCACTCGACTATTCATGTGGGGTGGGTTATCCAAACCAGTAGATCTACCATTAATACCAAAATTGATTGATTGATTGTATTAGGGTTCCTACTGTCGTTCAGTTTATCGTAGTATGTTCACATAGTTGCAAGTAATAACATAACCTGTCTTGAATTGAATTTAGAATGAAATAACAATAGAATATCATGATTGAATATTGTATCACATGACTTCTCCCAAATAAGAAATAATAGAAAAAAAGGGCTATGAATACTCACCTGGATTGATAAATCGAGGTTGATTTAAACGGTTTAGACATCTAAGAAACCCTCAAGGTAAACCTAAGAAAATGGTGCTTCGAGAGTTAAAATCATAATGAATTTATAAATCAGAATTAGGTTTAGAGGTTCGAGTCGGATTTGGGTTTTGTTTAACAGTTTGAAGAAGATGTTTGCTAAATTTGAATAACTTTGTTTATAAAGATTAGGTTTAACAAGTAATTTATATTTTCAGAAATTAATAGTATTAAAACTATTAAATAGAACACTTGTTTTATTTGTTTGATTATTAATGTAAAAATAAACATTTAGATTATTAATTAAGTAATAGTTATTTTAAAATAATAAATAATTAATAGTGCATCAAGTATATGGAATAATAAGAGAACGAGAAAAGATACTACCAAAAAAAACTTCAGACGATCCTTAACATCTTGCGTCTTGAATAAAACGGCAAGGCAATTGATTGAATGAAACAATCTTTGTATCTCACAACTCTCTAATCTCTATTTGTTTTGAGATATGATGTTTTTATGATGGGGTGATCATCATCAACCAAAAACACACATATTTATAGTTCTTCATATAAAATGTGCACCACACAAATATAATGATTAACCTACTCCACTCAATTATCATGTCCACCAACTATGATAATGATTAACCCACTCCACTCAATAAAATAATGAGAAACCATTATGGAGGAGACTTTATTTGGTGAATTCAATTGTGGTGAGTCCCCCCCCCCCCACACACACACACACATATATATATATATATATATATATATATATATATATATTTACTACATTTAATTAAGTTTGTGAAACTTATTAAATAATTTGAGGAATTTGATAAACGTTATAAGGGTTTCATACAATTCATTAAACCAACAATAAAAGCGAAAACGGGATTGTTTCATTGATAATCGCCCAATCGGATTCGGTTTCACAATTCAAAACGGGTCAAATGTCACTTGTCACACCCCGACCAAAGCGGCGGAACATGCCGGGGCGCGACTATGATTATTCAAATGCATACGACACTATTAAAGTGACAATATTTAATCAACTCATTCATTTCACAACATGTTCTTACAAATACAAGAAAATAAATAGTTCTTAACTAATAACCTAACGGTCCAAAATATAATAATGTCTTTAAATCTTCAATCAACCGACAATCAAACCTGTAGCATTGCATAAAATATATTTTGTCAACATATATGTTGGTGAGCAATTCCATGACTTTATAATTATAATATAAGGCGAAATCCACAACTCAAATATGTGAAACCGTAAATAAAAGCGACAATTGAGGTATATAAATCATAAATAAATGAGTCTCCTTTCTAATAGATATAACTACCATATTACAAGGAGGAGCGTATGATCATACTTATTGAGGATGAGGACGAGGATAACCGATTAAAAGCAACAAACATTTAGCAATTAATCATATGATATATATAACATATAATTAGACAATTATTCTAAGCAACACATAAACTAAAGCTTCTGGTTTGAGGATCTAAGTGTTAAATCATTTTCGTTTGAGTAAGTATGCTTGCTACCCCTAAAGTATAGAAGAGAAAACGGGGGTGAAATTACTCACTTGAAAAAAAAGTGGCGTTGATGAACAAACTTAGAATAAAATTTTCAAGTAAGCGAGCCTGAGGGTTTAACGTGCGTGTCCTAAAGTGAAAGATCTTGAGTAAGTTTTGAGTCTTGAAGATGGAATATAAATGGTATAAAAGTTCCTAAAAAATAAGGCTTGGATTTTCGGAAGTTTTAGTTATATTTTACAAAAGTGTGTTTAAATAGAGTAAGGATGAAATGAGTTTTATAAGAAAGCGGGTCCTTGATGTTTAGGTTTACTCAACCTTTTTTAAGTTTTACACATGGGAGTTGGTTTAGTGCTAGTGTGCACGATCCCGCTAATGTAAGCATCAAGATCCGACCTACACTTTCTTAAACCCGAGTTTGAGACTTTAATAAAAATTCGCTTAAACCCGATCTTAGTATAAAATCAAGTTTGGTTCCATCATACCATAATATTAGAAATACAAGTAATATAAAGTGAGGCATAAGTTAAAAAAAAGTTAGAAAAGATTTTTGGCGGTTTGAACGGTGACTAGCTCGTTAAGACGAGAAGTTCGACTTTTACTCGGTTTTTACCCGAAACTTGGGTTCAAGCCAAGATTTGTTCTATACTTCCAAAATATTAACTAATATGAGTAATATAAAGTAAAACATAACTAAAAAGATAGGTTGAACTTTTGGTGGTTTGAACATTGACTAACTCGTTAAAACGGGTGTTCGGTTTTACTCGGTTTTTACCCGAAACTTGGGTTCAAGCCAAGATTTGTTCTATACCTCCGTATAAACCATATAATAACTAAAATATAAAGTAAAACTCAGATCTAAAGTGTTTGATGTAACATGGTTGCTTAAAAGTTATTTAAAGTGCTTAAACGAGCGTTCGGTCTGGTTCGGTACTTGACTCGGTATGAACCCGAGGATGGTTACCACATGTCCAAAACCATAGAACTAAAAATAAGATAAAAGTTCCAGATCTAAACTCAAACAAGAAAGTTAAGCGAGTAAATCTTTCGAAAACGACCTAAACGGGCATAAAATGCATAAATACGTGTTTGAATGCCCACAAGCCTTAAATGAAAATGAAAATGGTTTTGTCAACATAAAATAACTTAGAAAAACTAAAAATATTCAAAAACACATACCCGAAATGGTTTGAAATGCAAGATTCGGTTCCGTTGACTTTTTAAAGTCAAACTTAAGCAAAACTAGCTAGAACAACTTGTAAAATCAAAAATTTGGAAGAAGATGATGAAAATATGCACGTGAAATGGTTAAGAATAAGTGGTATTTATAGGGAAGGATTAGGGTTTGAGGGAATGGGTAATGCATTTGTCCGGTTGGTAAAAGTGTGCACTTTGATTCTTTTATTTAAAATAAATTTTGCTTTAAATAAATTATGACCAGGTATAAAAATATGTTTGGAGGGTTCTAGAATAATTAAGGGTTAGGTCTTGGTTGGTTTGAATGGTTAAAACACGTGTTTGGGCCTTAAACGTGCTTAAACGAACCAAAAACATTAAAAAAACTGATTTTGCTGAAACGAACTGTGGGTCACGCCACGTAGCGAGATGAGGCCAGCCCTACGCGCCAAGTGACGTGGGGGCTCTCGGACAAACTTTGATTTTTTGCAATTTTAGTCCTTGTAGTTCATTTTAGGTCGTTTTGAGCACAAAATAAGCGTTTTAAACATCGTTAAAAACTTCGGAACGAAATGGCAAGTATGAAACATGATTACAACATAAAATCCATCATTTTATTAATATCCAAAGATCCACGGGTCGGGGTATACAATACAGAATAACAAATACAAAGCTAGTCGAAAATGACGAATGTCAGAGTATTCCTTACTTTTGGAAATTTCGTCCCGAAATTAGGAAGAGGCCGCGACGAAGAGGTGCGGATACTTTTCCTTCATGGCGTCTTCTCTTTCCCATGTAAATTCGGCTTCACGTCTTGATTCCCAGCGAACTTTCACTAACTGAATACGGCTTCGTTTGGTTCGTTTCTCATTGCGGTCCATAATTTCTACGGGTCTTTCAACAAATTACATTATCTCATCGATATGTACTTCGTCGAGTGGTATATGAAGTACCCTCGGCTAAGCATTTCTTGAGGTTTGAGACATGAAAGGTAGGATGAATACCGGAAAGTTCTTTCGGTATAAGCCACTTTTCCAATCCTTTCAAGGATTTTGAATGGGCCTACGAAACGAGGAGCTAGTTTTCCTTTCTTTCCAAAACGGACTACCCCCTTCCAAGGAGATACCTTGAAAAGGACAAGGTCGTCGACGTTGAATTCCAGGGGCTTTCGTCGTTTATCGGCATAACTCTTTTGACGACTTTTAGCGGTGAGTAGATTCTTACGGATTTGATCGATACGATCGGTAGTGTCTTGAACCATTTCAGGATCGGTGATTTGAGTTTCACCAATCTCATTCCAACAAATCGGAGAACGACACTTGCGACCATAAAGAGCTTCAAACGGAGCCATACCAATGGTAGAATGGAAACTATTGTTGTATGAGAACTCAATAAGCGGAATATGAGAGTCCTAATTTCCGCTAAAGTCGAGTACGCATGATCAATGCATATCCTCAAGGGTTTGGATTGTATGCTCGGATTGGCCATCGGTTTGAGGGTGATAAGCGGTACTAAGATCAACGCGAGTTCCCAAAGCATTTTGAAGTGATTTCCAAAAATGAGACGTGAAACGAGCATCACGATCGGAGATGATGGTCACTGGTATACCATGGCGGCGCACAATTTATCGGACATAGATTTGAGCTAGTTGTTCCACGGAGTATTTTTCTCGGATCGGAATAAAGTGAGCTGATTTGGTCAATCGATCGATGATTACCCAAATACTATCATTTTGGTTTCAGGTATTTGGGAGCTTAGTGATGAAATCCATGGCAATGTCCTCCCATTTCCAAACGGGAATCGGGGGTTGCTCAAGTAAACCGAAAGGTCTTTGATGCTTGGCTTTAACCTTTGAGCATGTAAGACATTTTGAAACGTAAAGTGCCACATCCTTTTTCATACCGGGCCACCAATAAATAGAACAAAGATCGAAATACATTTTATCCGCACCGGGATGCACAGAATAACGTGACTTATAAGCCTCGTCAAGAATGAAAGTACGAAGTTTGTCACGATCGGGAACCCATAAACAATTGAGGAAGTAAAGTAAGCCATCAGGTTTTGTTTCGAGTTGAAGTTCGGCTCCATACGACATTTCGTCGTACATGTTACCTTCATCAACGGAGGTGCATTGGGCTCGATAGATGCGGTTTTGAAGATCGGTTTGGATGATGATGCTATGAAGCAGAATGGATTTGACATTAACTTTTCGACTAAGGCATCGGCCACGACATTCGCTTTACCGGGATGGTAGCGAATTTCACAATAGTAGTCACTAAGTAGTTCGGCCCATCGCCGTTGTCTCATGTTGAGATCTTTTTGGTCGAAAACGTGTTGAAGACTCTTATGATCGGTGAATACTACACATTTACCATAAAGATAGTGTCTCTAGATTTTTAAAGCGAAAATGACTGCACCAAGTTTGAGATCGTGAGTCGTGTAATTTTTCTCGTGAACTTTAAGTTGTCTTGAGGCATAAGCGATAACTTGACCTCGTTGCATGAGAACGCAACCGAGACCTTGGTTGGATGCATCACAAAATACCATAAAATCATCGTTTCCTTCAGCGAGGGCTAAGATAGGAGCATTGCAAAGCATATGCTTTAGAGTTTGGAAAGCTTCTTCTTGTTTCGGTCCCCATTCATTAGATTTTCCCTTATGAGTTTATGCGGTGAGGGGTAACGCGATTTTGGAGAAGTTTAGAATGAAACGCCAATAATACCCGGCCAAACCTAGGAAGGATCGAACTTCCGTAGGTGTGGATGGAGTCTTCCAATCTTTTACGGCCTCAATTTTAGCGGGATCAACATGAATACCTTTATCGTTAACGATGTGACCCAAAATTGAACTTCTCTTAGCCAAAATTCACATTTTGAAATTTTGGCATAAAGTTGTTCTTTTCTTAGGAGATCGAGAATGGAATGTAAATGATGTCCATGCTCGGCTTCGGTTTTGGAAAAGATGAGGATGTCGTCAATAAAGGCAATTACGAATTTATCCAAAAATGGTATGCAAACGTGGTTCATGAGGTCCATGAATACCACGGGTGCATTGGTTAATCCAAATGGCATAACCATGAACTCGTAATGTCCATACCGTGTACGAAAAGCAGTTTTGGGAATGTCATCTTCGTGAACACGCAATTGATGATAACCCGATTGAAGATTGATTTTGGAGAAGCAAGTTGCACCTTGGAGTTGATCAAAGAGGTAATCGATTCAAGGCAAAGGGTAATGATTTTTTATGGTGAGTTTATTGAGATCACGGTAGTCGATACACATGCGAAACGAACCATCTTTCTTTTTCACGAAAAGAACGGGTGCACCCCAAGGAGATGAGCTTGGACGGATAAAACCCTTATCGGAGAGTTCTTGGAGTTGGTTTGACAATTCTTGCATTTTCGAAGGAGCTAAATGATAGGGGACCTTAGCTACGAGAGTTGCTCTGGGCACAAGGTCGATTCAAAATTCTACGGGACGGATGGGTGGAAGACCGGAGATGTCGTCAGGAAAAACGTCAGGAAAATCACGAACAATAGGAATATCTTGAATTTTTCTTTCTTTGGGTTCTTTTGCCACCGCTTGAGCTAGGAATGGAACGTACTTATGGCGTACGTACTTTTGAGATTGAGAGCACGACATGAGGTTTAGCTTTTTGGGAGACGTTTTGCCAAAGATTTTAAGAGTTTTACCTTTGGCGAGTGGAATTCGAATAAACTTGTCATAGCAAACAACTTCGGCATGATGCAAGGCTAACCAATCCATGCCTACTATGATGTTAAAACTTCCCATTTGCATCGGGATGAGGTCAATCGAGAATTTACACTTGAAAAGAGTGAGGATGCAATCGCGGATGACCGAATCGATAGTGATAGAGCTACCGTTAGCGACTTCGACAGAAAAAGGTCGAGAAAGTTTAGTACGGGGTACGACAAGGGTTGATTCAAATTTAAATGAAATAAAACTCCTATCAGCTCCAGTATCAAATAAAATTGAAGCTAAATACTCATTAACTAAAAACATATCGTTCACCATGTCATTGGCAACTTGGGCTTGGTTGACATTCATCATAAATGCACGCCCTTGGTTGCCGTGGATAACTTGCGGAGCTTGCAAAAGCGGGGAGGAGGAGCTTGAATTGCTTGGAGCGGTTGAACCGGATTGAGTTCGGGACTTGAGGTTGGTAAGTTTGCAATTGGTAGGCTTGAGTTGTGTAGTAAGGCGCGAGCATGATTTGGGCTTGATTTGCAAAAGTGAGTCGGGGACAAGCATTACGGAAGTGATTCGGGTCTCCATAATGGAAACAAGCTCTCGGTTGAGGAGGAGTTTGAGCAAAAGGCATGGGTCGGTTTTGAGGATTATGCGGAACAAACCTTGGTAGAGTGGTTTGTCCACAGGAAGCTTCACGACACACATTACTAAGGTGACCGAAACGATTTCAATTTGAGCATTGGCGACAAGCGGAGTAAGATGGATGGATGGTGGCGTTGACAAGTGTTGCATAAAGGATAAGGACCGGTGTAAGGTTTTCGATTTTGGGAAGCTTGAGATTGAGATTGGATTGAGTTGGGTGAGTGACGGCAAAGTTTTGATGGTTCGGTTTATGCTTCTTTTTAGAATGGTGAGATGAGTTGGAGTAATTGATGGATTGGGGTTGGGATTCAACTTTGGAGCTTGGAGATGGATCGATGGTGGCCTTGACATTTGGTTTCTTGGAATCCTTTCGGGATAAAGTCCCCACTTTGACATGGTTCTCCGAAAGGGCGGCGACAAGAGTGATCGTATCATTGAGTGTTTGTGGCTTGCTACTCATGACGAAATCTCGGATTTGCATAGGCAAACCCGAAACGTACTTGTCGATTGCCCTCTCGAGTGGGTAACCAAATGGGGCACTAGAAGGCTAAGCTCGTGAAAGCGGTTTGAGTAAGCGGAGTTGTTACCGCTATCTTGTTTAAGATCCTAAAATTCGGCCTCCAATTTTTGAATTTCATGCTTGGGGCAAAACTTTTTGAGCACGATGTCCTTCAGTTCATCCCAATGGAGTGTCATAGCGACTTCTGCTCCCTTGGCATTCATGATGCTATTCCACCACGTTAGGGCGGTTAGCTCAAACACACTTGATGCGAAAGTGGTTCGCTTGGCCTCCGGGCATTCACAATACAAGAACACGCTTTCCATGCGTTCAAACCATTGGAGGAGCGTGGTAGCACACTCCTTACCCATAAAATTCGGTGGATTGGTGCCCGTAAACTGTTTGTAAGTAAAGGCAGCATGAGCGGGTGTGGCTTGAATAGCAACAGGTTACGATTGGATGGCTTGAATTTGAGCAACAAGAGTGGGGAGTATAGCGGCCATTTGAGTTGTAACCAATTCAGCTATCTTAAGGTCGGAGCTCTTGGGGCTACGACTTCGACGTGCTTGACGAGCTTGGCGATGAAGGGGAGGCATTCTAAAAATAATAAAAGTGAGACAATATGAGATTTTGGGTAACTAGTGCAAATATGAGGATGATTAACGTAAATAGTAGATTGTAGTGAAATATTTTGTGAACCTTATAATCATGAAAAAAACATTTTAACACATAAAAAAAATCTTTGAAATTTGAAACGCTAAGATTTGAGGCAGGAAATACATGCATGAATCACCATGACTTGTTGTCCCGACAGTAATCTTACAGAAAAAAGAGGTAATGCGAGGAGTCGAAACATTGCGTGAATCACCGCATTTTTCATGTTTCAACCAAGATCATAATAATGTGATAAAATGAGAAGTCAAAAACACTAGTCCACGTATCACTGTGGCTTTCATGGTTCAACTTAAAACAAAACGAAATCAAGGGAAAGATCAAAACACTAGTCCACGTATCACTGTGGCTTTCATATTTTAATCCAAAAATATTAATAGAGGAAACTGGAACGGTTACGACGGCTGCTTAAAGTTACCAACCCATATAACGTGCATTCGCTTTGGCTTATAAGGTCAAACACCTTGACTTGAACCTTCCAGGTAAGTAAATCACCTTTGATTCTCGGAATCGTTTTGCCAAACGTTCACATCTAGGTATTTTCCCTCTTCCAGTTAGTACGAACCCGTTATAATGTCACACTTTAAGGAGATGAGATATATCAAAAAATTTGGGACCCAAACTCAAATATTGAGATCCATAATTTATTTATTTATTTATTTATTATTTTTTTTAGGTAAGGTAAGGATACCTTGGATTTCTATGAGAGTGTGTGTGTAATGAGGGTAAATGAAACAAATAAGTAAATAAAGTCAAATAAACAATCAAGTAGGGCAACACGTCTTGGGACCCTAAAGCATAAACTATACTAGGTCGTTACGTCTAACCACCTATCCTATAGTCATAGCTCTGAGACCAATCTGTCACACCCCGACCAAAGCGGCAGAACATGCCGGGGCGCGACTATGATTGTTCAAATGCGCACGACACTATTAAAGTGACAATATTTAATCAACTTATTCATTTCACAACATGTTCTTACAAATACAAGAAAATAAATAGCTCTTAACTAATAACCTAACGGTCCAAAATATAATAATGTCTTTAAATCTTCAATTAACCGACAATCAAACCTGTAGCATTGCATAAAATATATTTTGTCAACATGTATGTTGTGAGCAATTCCATGACTTTATAATTATAATATAAGGCGAAATTCATAACTCAAATATGTGAAACCGTAAATAAAAGCGACAATTGAGGTATATAAATCATAAATAAATGAGTCTCATTTCTAATAGATATAACTATCATATTACAAGGAGGAGCGTATGATCATACTTATTAAGGATGAGGATGAGGATAACCAATTAAAAGCAATAAACATTTAGCAATTAATCATATGAGGTATATAACATACAATTGGACAATTATTCTAAGCAACACATAATCTAGAGCTTGTGGTTTGAGTATCTAAGTGTTAAATCATTTTCGTTTGAGTAAGTATGCTTGCTACCCCCAAAGTACAAAAGAGAAAACAAAGATGAAATTACTCACTTGAAAAAAAAATGGCGTTGATGAACAAACTTAGAATAAAATTCTCAAGTAAGCGAGCCCGACGGTTTAACGTGCGTGTCTTAAAGTGAAAGATCTTGAGTAAGTTTTGAGTCTTGAAGATGGAATATAAATGGTATAAAAGTTCCTAAAAAATAAGGCTTGGGTTTTCGGAAGTTTTAGTTATATTTTACAAAAGTGTGTTTAAATAGAGTAAGGTTGAAATGAGTTTTATAAGAAAACGGGTCCTTGATGTTTAGTTTTACTCAACCTTTTTTAAGTATTATACATGGGAGTTGGTTTAGTGCTAGTGTGCACGATTCCGCTAATGTAAGCATCAAGATCCGACCTACACTCTCTTAAACCTGAGTTTGAGACTTTAATAAAAAAATTCGCTTAAACCCGATCTTAGTATAAAATCAAGTTTGTTTCCGTCATACCATAATCTTAGAAATATAAGTAATATAAAGTGAGACATAAGTTAAAAAAAAGATAGGAAAGATTTTTGGTGGCTTGAACGGTGACTAGCTCGTTAAGACGAGAAGTTCGACTTTTACTCGGTTTTTACCCGAAACTTGGGTTCAAACCAAGATTTGTTCTGCACTTCCAAAATATTAAGTAATATGAGTAATATAAAGTAAAACATAACTAAAAAGATAGGTTGAACTTTTGGTGGTTTGAACATTGACTAACTCGTTAAAACGGATGTTCGGTTTTACTCGGGTTTTACCCGAAACTTGGGTTCAAGCCAAGATTTGTTCTACACCTCCATATCAACCATATAATAACTAAAATATAAAGAAAAACTCAGATCTAAAGTGTTTGATGTAACATGGTTGCTTAAAAGTTATTTAAAGTGCTTAAACGATCGTTCGGTCTGGTTCGGTCCGTGACTCGGTATGAACCCGAGGATGGTTACCACATGTCCAAAACCATAGAACTAAAAATAAGATAAAAGTTCCAGATCTAAACTCAAACAAGAAAGTTAAGCGAGTAAATCTCCCGAAAACGACCCAAACGGGCCTAAAATGCATAAATATGTGTTTGAATGACCACAAGCCTTAAATAAAGACGAAAATGGTTTTGGCAACATAAAATAACTTAGAAAAACTGAAAATATCCAAAAACACATACCCGAAATTGTTTGAAATGCAAGATTCGGTTTCGTTGACTTTTTAAAGTAAAACTTAAGCAAAACTAGCTAGAACAACTTGTAAGATCAAAAATTTGGAAGAATAAGATGAAAATGTACAGGTGAAATGGATAAAAATAAGTGGTCTTTATAGGGAAGAATTAGGGTTTGAGGGAATGGGTAATGCGTTTGTCCGGTTAGTAAAAGGGTGCAATTTGATTCTTTTATTTAAAATAAATTTTGATTTAAATAAATTATGAACAGGTATAAAAACATGTTTGGAGGGTTTTAGAATAATTAAGGGTTAGGTCTTGGTTGGTTTGAATGGTTAAAACACGAGTTCGGGCCTTAAACGAGCTTAAACGAACCGAAAACGTTAAAAAAACTAATTTTGCTGAAACGAACTGTGGGTCACGCCACGTAGCGAGTTGAGGCCAGCCCTACGCGCCAAGTGACGTGTGGGCTCCCGGACAAACTTTGATTTTTTGCAATTTTAGTCCTTGTAGTTCATTTTAGGTCGTTTTGAGCACAAAATAAGCGTTTTAAACACCGTTAAAAACTTCGGAACGAAATGGCAAGTATGAAACATGATTACAACATAAAATCCATCATTTTATTAATATCCAAAGATCCTAAGAACAAAACGGGTCGGGTTTACAATACATAATAACAAATACAAAGCTAGTCGAAAATGACGAATGTCACAACTTGTGACAGTTTTGAGTCATTTATGAAGATAGTCACTCGAAACTGCTCCCAAGTATGCTATACTATGGATGTTATGGGTGGAAGCAGGGACTCTCTTCTTTTGTGTTTATCTAAGGCTTTCCACCAGCATATGTTTAAGTCACTTATGTACTTGCAAAGACTAAGTCCGCATGCGAAGGCTATGTTCACTTGCTAAGGCTATGACTTACTATATTTTACAAGTGTTATGTGTTACAGAGGTTAAATCCCACTTATGGAGTTTATGAATCAGCTGCCACGGGTGTTTGTCGATTGCGAAGGTTCAAGTGAATAGTATGTCTTTTGTCCGTTTACTCAAACAACTTTATCATTAAATTGTTGCTTTTTAACATATAAAAATAGCTATCTTTTAGGGTTATAATAAAATATTCTTTCATGCAAGAACAATTTTACATAAACTTTTAAAACCTTAAACATGTAAACTTTACCATAAAAACTATACCCATCTTTATTAAAACTTTAGCATGTATGAATATCAACCTAAAACAATGAAAATAATGCAAAATTAAGGCATCTACAACTCATCTTTGATGATCACGCAAGCAAAACCCTAAGAAAGGTTCTTCACGCCGATATATATATATATATATATATATATATATATATATATATATATATATATATATATATATATATATATATATATATATATATATATATATATATATATATATATATATATATATATATATATAAACACATTAAGATATATATAAAACACTAAGATATCAACTTTAACACTATATATTATCTATAATCGAGTCCTAAGCATGGTTTATGCTTAGATCTAAAAAAAGGATGATAAAATCATACATTTCCTTGATTTCTTGAGCTTTCTCTCTCTACTTGTGAACTCTCTTTCTCTACTTGATATTTCAAGGTTGTATCACATGTAAAAATGGGAGAAAGAGAATAATTTTCTTTATATATGGAGAAATATTATGGTTTGGCCTTTTAAAGCATGTCTAACCCTTTATCTTTGAGTATTTTACCTTTTTGACCTAACACTCTAACTATTATCTTTCTTTTGAAAATTCGGGTCATCATAGGGATATTCTTTCCAGAATTAGAAATTAAGCTTTTAGGCTCAACAACTCTAGTCACCCCTTCTAGTGCCATACCCAAAATTTGTTATTGTCTATCCCCAAATAGCTACTCACTAACTCATCCTAGACATATTCCAGATCTAAGGCCCAATAAGAGTTTGCTAGTTACAACGTCCCCAGCCCAACTATTCTATCTCAAGCGATGCAATAGTTCTCCTAAATTCTAATGACCAACAGTGTACATGGACACTAGAGCATCATCCTATCTCGCATCCCTTTATTTCTCATATGTCTTTGTCTCATGTTCATTCTATCTTCATTAGAGATGTCAAGTTCATTCTATCTTCATTAGAGATGTCAAGTTTATCCTATCTCACCGTTCACCTAATTAAACCTATAAAATAAACAACATTCTCTTTAAACCCAACATTATTAAAATTCTCTTGCGTAAGTTTACCATCAACAACAATACTTCTATTGGATTTAACTCATATAGTTTTTCTATGAAAGATCTCAAGATGAAACTATCCTATCCCGCCACAATAACACTAAGGAACCCTACACTTTCAAGTCATCGTCAAGCAAGTTCTTCTTCATCTCGCGTGTTGATTAATGGTTCAACTAGATTGGCCAACCAGGTGAGTCTTGGATTTACTTCGAACTTGTTTTTCAACTTCTTGGAATAAGGCTACATCCATTTCATTATATCATTTGCGTCAAGTTTCTAAACACAAACGCTTACTGTTTCATGATTCCATTCATATTACATTTGCAATGTTTGATTTAATACATTTTGATCTTTGGACATCTCTTATTCTTAGTAACCAGACTATAAATATAATCGGTCTTGATTTATAATTTCACCATTGCGTGCGAGTCTAGTCGTAAAAATATGAATTCGAGACTTTTATTGATTTTTTTTAAATTTCACCGATAAATGCTTACTCAATTCCATCAAAAGATAAGATATTCTGTAAGGCCCCGCTCCCGAATAGTCCTCACGATTAGGTTTACATATCATAGCATAATTCTTAAACTAATAAAATACTTTGTTAATCATGACAATGGAATCATTCTTCATTCGACGTTAATCATAGAAACAACTTTTGTCTATTACATAATGGTAATCATCGTCAAAGACATAAAAATAAGCTCTGAAATGGAATTATAACCTTTATTTAGTCGGGTAGAACTCACCACATGCCAGTAAGAGCTCTAAAGATTTTACTTTGATTTACTTGACAAGCATACCAGAAAGTTAGTGTTGTTTGTGTTTTCTTGAAATATAAATAAACATACTTTGATAATTATATATTATGTGAGCAATAGTAACATTGATACTTTAACGTTGTGACATATCATAACCATACCATAACAAACCATATGAGACACACCTAGGCTACATGATTGTAATAGTACAAGAATCTTGTGACATGCTTGCACAAAGTAAAGCAATCCACTGACATATTTACACTCGGCAAGACTGCTGTGACATGCTTGTACTAGGCAAGACTCTACCGACATGCTTGCCTAAAAAACAATACAATGATATACTTGCGTGAGGCAAGATTTTTGTGGCACGTCAATCATACTGGTCACTTTTGTAGCATACTTAAACAACACTGAATGAACATATATTAGGCTCATGACACTTTACACATTGACATTGAATAATCTTTCACTTTCTATGATCAGTAACATACTATGACCTTTTACTTGCATTAGAAGTGTCTATCAATAAACTATTAGTAGTGCAACTAAGAAAAAAAATGACAGAATAGTGTACTATTAGATATGGATGCTTGGTCAGGGTAGTGAAAAACATTATTAAGTGTCATCACATGTAGATGAGTTAAGGTTTACATACCAATTAGTAAAGTATGTACTTTGAAATTTAGCTAACTGTCGGATACTGTGAAGTGCGGTGGAGTAAAACATTTGCATCAATTTTAATCCCACTTACGAAGTAAGAATTGAAAATACACTTAAGTTTTTGGAGTTGAGAAGGAAGGAATTAGTTATGGAGGTTTACAGCTAGTGTAAATACTAAAAAGTGACTAAGGATAGTCGATCAGGTGTGGAGGTATATCAATTGTGGAGGTGCAAGTTACATGTGAAGGTATAAATCTACGTTTTGACCAAGTATAGCTAGGTGCAAAGGTCCAGTTGCGAAGGTTATAATCACATGCGAGGTAAATAGTAAAGAATATACTATGTGTTGGGAGTTGTGCACATACTAGAGTATCTGTAGGAATTTAAATCTAATATACAAGAAAAAATGGTCTAATATAAAATACAAATAAAAACAAAATGAGTTGGATATCGCTATTGACCTGTTGTCATCATAGATTACTAACTAAGCTATTTTAAATTGTTAAATTAAATTAGATGGTGAAGCTAGTAATGATATTCATGAAAACGGAAGTCGAAGTACAACCCTCATGTGCAAATAAATAGAGAGGCTTGCATATGATCCATTAAACAAATCCCAACTTAAGGACGCGATGACAGAAGCATTACAGAAGAGGCTGCACGTAATTTTTAAAGTTCGATTGAGAGTTCGCTAAGAGAGTGAAGATCTATCATCCTGTTAATATGTATATGATGCAATACAAACGATACAGAGAGAAACTAGAGGGGGGTGGGGGTGGGGGTGGGGGAAGAGAACTCATTTCGTTGCATACACTACAAAATTGAGTTTGAAGGAACAACTTTCAACTAACTAATAAATACCCCCTATTCTAATACAAAAGTTACCCTTTAACCCCCTCAAGTATTGAACACGTATCAAATACCCTTCTTGTTTTTGCTTCTTTTCTCTTCTCTTTGTTCTCACATATCTCACACACATACTTTTAACGGCTAAAAAATAAAAGTTTAATAAAAATTACAAAATCGATTGGACGCAATGGCTGTTCCACAACTACCATTGTCAATGTGGGATTCATCATAGACGCTTCAAATTAACAACACTTTGACTAAAAATTTTAATGATTTAGTTTCCTATTTTATTACGATTTCAGGGTGGTTTTAACCTATTAAACGTGATCAAAGCTCAACTCGTTCTCACAAACAATTCACCTCACCATCGATCATGTATCTTGTTGACCTAAGGTACCAATATACTAATCTTGCTCGACAAGTAAGCAAGACAACTAAATGCTCCATTCCCAAGTTGTTTCAAGAACCTTCGTAATTTTGTTTATATTTAACATATGAAGGGGCTTCAGTGCTTAATAGTACGTCAAATGACTTAAGTGAGAAAAAACAAAAGCATATTGATCTTTTTTTGCGTGTAAACAACTTTTGAGACTTTTGTAAAATAGAACATGAAGTGTGACTGTTTTTATTTTATTTGTCTTTTTTTAATTAACCAAACATAAACACAAATACCATTAAGCTTCTTTATAGCGATCACCATTGTTTTGAAAACCGGACCGGACCGGCCGGTCGGATAGGGAATCGGACCCTAATCCGGGTGGGTTTCGGTACTCAAAATTGGTTTGGCTTTGAACCGGTGGTTGGACCGATCGAACCGGAGATCAGACTGATTGAACCAGAGATCAGATCGATCGAACCGGAGATCAGACCGATCGAACCGGTGGTCAGATTAGTTGAACCAATTTTTAATATACATATATATATATATATTTAAAATTTTTAGTATTTTTTACATATATATTCATTGAAATATTTATAATTTTATATGGTTCTCATATCCGGTCTAAACAGGTCCGACCAGCGAACCAGTAAGACGTCCGAGGATCGGTAAGGCTTCCGGTTCACTGTTTGATCTGGTTCTCAAAACATTAACGATTACATATGTCTACGTACAAACTTTTTTATCGTTATCACACACGCTCTACTAAGTGCATGTTTGACAAACTAACTTTTTAACCAACTTTTAAAAAGTTAATAAGTCAATAAGTATGCTTGGGTAACAAGTCAATAAGTTGATCTTAAATGGTTGAAAAATATATTTTGAAAAGTTAAAAATTGTTACTTTTTAGCAATCCCAAACACCCCTTAATAATATTATTAAACTACACTGTAAGGAGACGTTTGGTATGCATAAACTCAATGGAACTGGAATCTGAATTCTATTGGTCATTGTGTTTGGTTGATAGAAATTCATTGGAATTTGAATTCCATCCAGAACGTGTTTGGCTGAGAAAGGAATTAAAATTGGAATTGAGATTAATTCCCTCAAATTTCTTGAAATGAATGATTTTAAAATCCTTCAAAATATTAAAGGATTTCAAATTCCATCGACCCGCGCCTCCATCACCAACCACCACCTATCACCCCCCACAGCTACCCCAGACCACGACGACCTCGATCGCCGCCCGCCGTCGCAACTACCCGCCGACCAATGCCACTCCCCGTCGAGGACGCCCCCGACCGCCGCCGCCCCCGACCGGTATCCGTCGCCGACCACCTCAGACCCCGATCGCCACTGCCCTTGACAGCCGACTAGCGCCTGTCGCCGACAGATCGTCGCCCCCAACCGCCGCTGCCGCCGCTCACCGATCGCCATCAGCATAACTCCAACGCCGACCACCGCCGCCCACTGTTTGACCGACCACCGACCGCCACTACCCCTAACCGTTGACTGTCGCCGACCTCCATTGCCGAATCATATCTCGATGACGGGCGTTATCGTTTGGTAGCAGCAATGGGGTACGGTCGGTTTTCAGCAACGGGCGCGGTTAGGGGTAGCGGTCGATTATCAACGGTGATGGCGGCGGCGGTCGGTGGTATGTAGCGGCGATGATCGATGGTCATTGAGGTAGTGGCGGTTTGTAACGGGTTGTCACACCTTTAATTTCCACGTACGAGGTTTTACCGTCAGGCGTGTGACATAACCAGGATCTCAGATAAGCATCAGTTACACCAAACGACTCGATAATTACAAATCATATAAGTTGTTTAATTTTAATGAAACAAACCAAATATATTTAAGTTGTGCGGAAGCGAAAACAGGAAAACATTTAACAACGGTTTTTGGAACACGCAAACACGCGTCCAATCCATTACATGGAATTAAGTCCTGAAAACAGTTTGAGATGAATGCGGAATGACATGCGGTGGATGATGTGCTCCTAAACGTGCCACATTAATGTCCTGAGAGAAAACATGCAAAATCACAGTACAAGACTGGTGAGTTCACAGGTTTATCAGAAAACAGTAAGTATCAGTAATGAAATCTCCGGATTATGTAATCCGATAAGTATCAGTAATGAATTCCCGGATTATGTAATCCGATAAGTATCAATAATGAAATCCCCGGATTATGTAATCCGATAAGTATCTGTAATGAAGTCCCCGGATTATGTAATCCGATAAGTGTCAGTATTGAAATTACCGGATTATGTAATCCGATAAGTATAATGAATTCCCGGATTTAGTAATCCAATAAGTATAATGAAATTCCCGGATTATGTAATCCGATAAGTATAATGAAATTCCCGGATTTAGTAATCCGATAAGTATAATGAAATTCCCGGATTTAGTAATTAAAGCATATAATGGGTAGCTAGTCCATAATGATCACTATGTGTATGAAGTCGCGGCCGACCTGACATGTAATCAAATAATAAAACAGGCCCGGATGTGGATCACACACCACAACACTTGTAGTTAGGCTAACCGTTCACCCGTTTGACAAACATTGTGCTAGCGCGACTAGCCCGGGTGGGGTATGTCAATCTCAGTAGTACTACTAACAATTACCTCGCTAAGTCCATATTAACGGTCCGTTGGGCAAGTATAACACCATAGTATCAAGTATATGCAGTATTACAAAAATCCAATGTAATGTAACGTTTATGAAAACAACATGTTTCTCTCCCCCAAAAGAGTATATAAGTAAAAGTGGGGCTGTAAACTCACCTTGAATTGATGTAATAAAATGAACGGAAGCTTCAATGAATAATGCACGACCAAACACGATCAACACCTATTATTAATTGTAATTAAGTTTTTAAAATATGCTCAACGCGAATAATTACATTTGGTCGGATTCGGGTCGGTTCGGTTTGACGTACACGAATTGAGATACCAACAACACCATGTATTAATAATATTACCAATATTGATATTAATAATAACAATGGTATAATTATAATGAAAATAATTGTATTTGTAAATAATTTGTGAAATTATTACGTATAATTCCTACATTTATCATAATTAATCCATAATTAAAATAATATAGTATCCAATAATAAATTAATAATTTAAATTATTATTTAGAGTCCATTTTTATAAAATGGCTATTTATAAATAATATTTTATAAATATTTTTAAAGTGTTTTTAACAAATAAATTTTATAGAAATTACTTAAATACTTTTAAAATACAGGAAGTTTTTAAAACTTATTTTTATAATTTTTGGGGATTTTTATATATTTTAAAAGGCTGAGAAAAGCATTAAAAATTAAGTGTAGGGTCAAGGGTTCGAACCCTTGACCTCAAAGACTGCAAGTGACCCAAGAACCAGTGAACCAATGGCATATAGCCGCAAGAGTTCATGGTTTCCCTTTCTTTTAAACATAAATCAAACTGCTCATCCCAAACCAAGAACCCTAGGTTCGAAACCCAGCCAAATTAAAGATCAATTCGACAATGTTAACAGTTAGATTCATAGGGCTTTTATCCCTTACGATGAAACGAGTATGTAGGTATGTTCATTTACCTGTTTCGAGTTCGAATTGTTGAGAAACAGTGAGTTGCAGGTCCGCGACCAAAGGGTTTGATTGAATCGTGGGTTTGTGTGTTTTCAGACCAAATGGGACTCAATGGAAGTTTTTAAATGGTCAGACGATTGTCCACTTTCGATTAATTTAATTATAGTTGAGGTTTAGTGGTCGATTAATTGGGTGGTCGGCCGACTTTCGGTCGAGAATGGGAATCGCACTAAACCAACTACATTATTCAATTTGATGTGGCCCTCGAGTTCGATTCATGCACTATATGGTGTGGGGGGCTTTATTTGATCAAAAATCGAGGGGTTTGTGGCCTTTGGAGTCGTCGGAGGGCCGCCGGAGAGGGTGGCCGGAGAAAGAAATCGACGGGAACAGTGGGGGGGTTGGGTTTTTAGAAATTACACTTCTAGTCCCTGAGGTTTACAAGGTTTATTATTTTATGTTCAAAGTTTTTAAAACTAGTTTCATGAATTACAAAATCACCCCCTTAACTTCTTATTTTAAGTTTTAAATATTTAAAAGTTAAATAAACTTTATAAATTATTTTTATTAATAACAACATTATTATTATTATTATTATTATTATTATTTTTATTATTACTATTATTGTATTATTATCATTAATGTTATTATTAATAATAGTAATAATAATATCATTATTATTATTATAATATCAAATATATATATATTTTTAACAAAATTTTTCCGGGTTGTCACATCATCCCCCTGTTAGAGGAATTTTCGTCCCGAAAATTAAGAAGTACTGGCAACATTCTTGAACTGGTTAGGATACTTGCGCATCATTTCGTCCTCTCGTTCCCAGGTGAACTCAGGACCACGTCGGGAGTTCCACCGAACTCTGACAATCGGAATTTTGCTATGCTTTAGTTGTTTAAATTTCCTGAATATAATTTCGTGGTAAGGTGATAAGACCAACAATGATAAGAAAGGTTATCCGCCGGAATTTAAGAATCCCAAACGTCACCATATGAAACGATCTTAACGCATATCTTGTGAATATGTATTTCTCCTTTGACCAACCATCGGTCTAAGAATAATACGCTATGCGAAGATCTTGGAATGAGTTTACGACGATGGTTAAGGATATCATTAAAATCAGAAAATGAATCAACCGTTCAAAATGACATTCGATGTTTTAATGTCACACCACAGTATATAAATATTTGAAACAGATACAGATCAATTTCTCTACTCGTTATTCCATATGAGTCCATATGAGATTAGTCAATCGGTATATAATGCACCAATTGTCATCATGACCTTTAAAATAAGAAGCATTTAGTGAATGAAAAGTTAAACAGGAGATTTTACGGAAACACAGAGGTTAGGTCTTGTCATATGTGAAGGTAAGACACTTGGACACATATCAAGTTACGTCTTTTCCTTTAGGCCAAACCCATGTCTACAAGTTACGAAGGTTTATGAACCTTTATATCCACATCGCAATGAGGACAATAACGAGTCTTGTTGTTCAAATCCAAAATAGAATTTTAATGATTTTCAAGGTTAAGGATTCAAAAGCGATTCAAGAAGTGACTCGAACAATAGGAAAGATATTTGTAAACATGCTTTGCAAGGTAGCAATATCTAAGTAAGTTTACATACGCAGTTTAACAAACCATAAGCACAGCTGAGAACATTGGTATGACTAGAAAGTCATGAACACAAGTTGATAATAGCTTCAGCAGAGAGATTGTTTAGGAAGGCTACCATCGCACCATCACGTTTTGATGATAGCTCAAAACGAAAGTCGATAGATAAGGAATAAATGATTCCATATAGCTAGGTCAAATGAGGATAAAGGTAGAGAAATCAATTTAAGAAGTTAAGTGCTCCAAGCTTAGAATAAAAATCAGCCTAAAACGATTGGGTCTCCTTTCAGGTTCAGAGATCATGCTTTGGCTTGATAGGTCGAATCACCATCATTGATCCACCCTTCAAGTTACTTCATGCTTTTTGTCACTTGATTACAACCATGGTAAGTTGAAAATCAAGAAATGAGATTAGTCATCAAGGTATGGTTTTCATGCCCATCTTGATGATTGAATTTCATAACAACAAGAAAACAATCGAAGATTGTCATTTGTCACCAAAGTACGGATTTCAATCCTATTTCGGTGAGATCATGTCATTTGTGAAATGTAAGTTCCAATGAGAATAGTTGAAGTCAATCCTTAAGATAAGAAATCAACCTAAAGCCAGAGGATGAAATTTCACAAAACAAACAATTGAAAACCATTTATCGAAACGAATAGAGACTCATCAAAGTAAGGACACAACATAATTTCAGAGTCCTCTTTTAGAGACACAACAAGTGATCCATCGAATAAACACTTTCTTTCCAAGTCGTACAATCCCTTTCCAGGATAGACTTTGAGTCAAACGTGATCTCCCACATTGAATATCTAGAGGCTTTCGATGAATCACCTTCTCCTGATGGTCTATCTTGGTTTCATGCTTCGATAACCAATTTATACAGTATTAAGTCTATGTTAATGACATGATCTTCGTGTACTAATTACTACCATTGGTTATTTCTTCTGAGTAAAATGATTTCTAAGCAACTAGGGTTAATGCTAAGTTAAAGAATAATTTCAGAAGAATCAAAGCTATTATCAACCCTGGTATCAAATAGACGTGTAGCTATTGATGATAAGGTACGTGCATGTAACAATATTTGGTCTTGTCGAATGTGGCTTGCTTCAGTCGTAAATGTATGACCGCGCGATGTATTACCTTGATTTATATGACCTTTATTACCATAATTTAACTGTTCTGACTTCCTAGCTATAGCTATTTCCTAATTCTGATTGTTTCTAACTTGTCCTGGGGTCCCAATCGACTTAGGGCACACTTATGGTAATGGTTGGAACTCCAACCTTCTTTCTACTACTCACTAGATTTCCCAGTATAACATCCAAAAGTTCAATAATATATATATTTAATTAGATTTAGTGTTCAGTCGCATGCCATACGTGCGAATGAAGCTCAATCGCACGAATGACGGGCGTATGGGCTCAATCGCACGATTGAGTCGTGCGAATAAGCCAGTCGTGCGATTGAGTATGTCGGCTAAAAATGGGCATGAAGGATAAGTAGGGCGGTTAAGGGGTTGACAAGCAGATTTTATCTGCTTTAACATCCTTCCCTTGTTCCCTTCGAACCCAAACACCCTGCTCTTACCCAAATCAATCAAACTAGCTCCGTTTTGGTAAGTTTTGCCTGGTACGGATCGATTTTTGAATATGTTAAGCTGTGTGGGTGGTGGGAATTGATCCAAAAACATGTTTAAATCAGAGTTTCTATTCAATCTTTCTGTTAAACTGAAAAGTGAAGGTTCGGGCCCTAGTTTTTGGGAAGTTTGATGAAATAAAGACCCGAAATGGTTGTAAATGAAGTATATACGTTCTGTTGTGAATATGGTATAATCCAAATAGTTAAAACTCGAGTTTTTGGATCAAATATGTCAAGAACACAGCTGCTGATCCGTTTCAGGCGAATGAGCCCAGTCGCATGACCCATTCGTGCGACTGAGTCAACCGCATTGTTCAATCGTGCGACTGAAGTTCAGTCGTATGAACCAATCGCACGAATGGAGGTCATTCGCACAAACCCTGTTATAGCTCATTCGCACCTCTGTCGTATGGTCCATTTGTACGACTAAGCTCAGTCGCATGTTCAGTCGCACGAATGAGTCCAGTCGCATAGCCTTAGTCGTGTGAAGTGGTCAGCTAGGGGAAATTTGACTAGGTTAGGGTTATTATTTTAGATTTGCTTTGAGAAAGAGAAGTTTTAGCTGCCCTAGCATATTTGGATTGATAACCACTTGTTGGAAACATTAAGGTGAGTTCTAATTGCCCTTTTTATGTGATTATGCCGTTTGATAAATGTTGTTTGATAAAATCGGGCACTGGCATGCATATAAATAAATATAAATGTGAAAATGAGTTGAAAGTGGTAAATTGTGATAAATGACAAGGTGGAGGTTTGACCCACCAACTATAGACGGAGGTTTGACCCGTCAACGCGCGAGGTGGAAGTTTGACCCACCAAACTATAGACGGAGGTTTGACCCGTCAACGCGCAAGGTGGAGGTTTGACCCACCAAATTAAAATTGATAAAAAGATGTCCATAAGTACCTTGTGGGTATTCGATATGCATATCAATACTGGGATAAATAAATGGACTGATGAATGTGTGTGAATCATTCGGTGTGGTAACAGTTGATGAGTTAATGTTATTGAAATGTGGTGCATGTTAGAACTCACCAGTTTATCTAATTTTGTGTTTGTTTTCTAATGCATGCCAGGTAGTAATAGAGGTGCTCGTGATGGTCCCCCACAGAGTTAGCTTCCAGTTATGGTGTATGATACTGGCCACAAAAGTTGGTTTTTTTGGGAATGAAGTACTTAAAGTTTAACAAAGTTTTGAATGTTGGTTAAAGTCTTGTAAATATGGTTAACGATGTAAACAGTTTTTAATATATGTAAAATTCCGCTGCGTTTGTAGTCTCTGAGTTGTTATAATAACCCAACTAGTAGCACCCTCCTTATTATATTATTGTTATGAATTTTGAGGGTGTTACACCCAGTGTCCTTCCTAATTCTATTTGGTCTAATGTCATAAGGTATGACATTAGCTTTGTCAATTCAAGGAGTTCGTTAGTATAAAGAGCACGACCTAACACTACTATTGCACGATTTTAGAATTACCATACTAACTTTTGCATTTTATTAACCCTACTATTGCACGATTTTAGAATTACCATTCTAACTTTTGCATTTTATTCCTTAGGTAATAGTACTCAATCACCAAGGCTTTGAATTTATCTTAAGTCATTTGCATCAATTGAACTTATCTTGTTTGAACTTATCTTAACTTAGCTTGAACCTGGGTGTTCCAGCAGGTTAGTGCCTTGCCCTGTAGTGAACACGTGGCATACTTGATTCATCAAATCCATGAAGACAACTGGTGTGTTGGTCAACCCGAACGGCATGACCAAGAACTCATAGTGTCCATATCGAGTTCTAAACAATATTTTCGGTATGTCATCTTCATGAACCCTCAATTGATGATAGCTCGATCGAAGATCGATCTTTGAGGAGTACATTGATCTCTGCAACTGATCGAAGAGATCGTCGATCCTGGGAAGGGGGTATCAGTTCTTAACAGTCAAATTGTTTAATTCCCGATAATCTTGTCAAGTACAGAGTGTTATCCATGATCTGAGTATCAAAGATATGGTTATTAACGAAGAGTTAATTAACCGGAGTTGTACAAAGGAAACGATTGAGAAGGAATTTACTTGGTCAATGAGCGATCGAAGGAATCAATGTACAATAATCTAAAATCCGATGAAGTAGTATTATTAGAGTATGTCGCTTCTCTTGTCTACTGATGTCGTATTAGCCGGCGTTTTGTCTTTCTAGACTAAATCCAACAAGTTGTGAATAAGGGCGCATATAGCAAATGCGACATCGACAGACGTATGGAATAAAAGTTGGGTTAACAACATAAGTCCTTAAGAGAGTTCTTATAAAGCCCTTATTAATCCAAAATATAAGTCAATCAAATAATGATAGGGTGTGATTATCGAGGGTCTTCTCAAAGTACTAATATGTGATATAATGCCCACAACGTTCTTAAATAAGTATACCATAGATAGTTTGTAAGACAGGCTATGTACTCATAACCAATAATGCACTTAAAGTATTCAATCAGTTCCTTAGTTACTGAAATGCTAAGTGGAGGAATGTCTCTTAGAAGATAAAATTAATGTCATGATTGGAAATATCATGAAGGCTCTAAGTAGGACAACACTTAAGTAATAGCAAGTGTTTGTAATGTTTTGTTACCCTTAACAAGGTCTTACTAGAATTTTGATCCTAGCACCCTAGGGTATAGAATAGAAACTTGTGATACTCATGATCGTTACCTCATGGTAAGATTAGCCAGACTTTTCATGCACGACGAATTACAATTACGTGTGCACCCGTAATAGTAATTTGCCTTGCATGTTCACCCTTAGCTTCACCTACCTCAAGTTAACATCATAGTATTATCCAGATTCATCAAGCACATATGTATAGAATCAGGTATAGGGACCAGAAACAGGCCTAGGGGAACATACATGTAATATTAAATCCATAGACTTAATATACTTGACCCATTTGCCTTATAGACTTGTGTATTGACCATAGTTTATCACTCATCCCAGAAATCCCCAGGTAAGCATAACTGGTCTCACAATAAGATTTATGTGATATGCTTGCCTTAGCCCGAAGGCCTTTTGCCAGGAAATCCAGAATACCGGTGTCTATGTGTCACACAAATCATGAAGAACATTTAGGTGATATCAAATGCACACAAACCCTCCCGTGACTCACATCACAGGGATATGTTAAAGCAAAAGTTTTCAGGCAATCAAATTAAGTAAACATAGCTTAGAAATCTATGTGTGTGTAACTAATACAAATCCAGCTATAGTCTAAAATGCAATGCAAATGAGATGCAAAGTCCATTTTAGTTCGCTATAACTAATGCTCTGATACCAATCTGTCACACCCTCAATTTCCACGTACGGGGTTTTACCGTCAGGCGTGTGACATAACCAGGATCTCAGATAAACATCAGTTACACCAAACGACTCGATAATTACAAATCATATAAATTGTTTAATTTTAATGAAACAAACCAAATATATTTAAGTTGTGCGGAAGCGAAAACAGGAAAACATTTAACAACGGTTTTTGGAACACGCAAACACGCGTTCAATCCATTACATGGAATTAAGTCCTGAAAACAGTTTGAGATGAATGCGGAATGACATGCGGTGGATGCTGTGCTCCTAAACGTGCCACATCAATGTCCTGAGAGAAAACATGCAAAATCTCAGTACAAGACTGGTGAGTTCACAGGTTTATCAGAAAACAGTAAGTATCAGTACTGAAATCCTCGGATTATGTAATCCGATAAGTATCAGTAATGAATTCCCCGGATTATGTAATCCGATAAGTATCAGTAATGAAATCCCCGGATTATGTAATCCGATAAGTATCTGTAATGAAATCCCCGGATTATGTAATCCGATAAGTGTCAGTAATGAAATTCCCGGATTATGTAATCCGATAAGTATAATGAAATTCCCGGATTTAGTAATCCAATAAGTATAATGAAATTCCCGGATTATGTAATCCGATAAGTATAATGAAATTCCCGGATTTAGTAATCCGATAAGTATAAGGAAATTCCCGGATTTAGTAATTAAAGCATATAATGGGTAGCTAGTCCATAATGATCACTATGTGGATGAAGTCGCGGCCGAGCTGACATGTAATCAAATAATAAAACAGGCCCGGATGTGGATCACACACCACAACACTTGTAACTAGGCTAACCGTTCACCGTTTGACGAACGTTGTGCTAGCGCGACTAGCCCGGGTGGGGTATGTCAATCCCAGTAGTACTACTAATAATTACCTCGCTAAGTCCATATTAACGGTCCGTTGGGCAAGTATAACACCATAGTATCAAGTATATGCAGTATTACAAAAATCCAATGTAATGTAACGTTTATGAAAACAGCATGTTTCTCTCCCCCAAAAGAGTATATAAGTAAAAGTGGGGCTGTAAACTCACCTTGAATTGATGTAATAAAATGAACGGAAGCTTCAACGAATAATGCACGACCAAACACGATCAACACCTATTATTAATTGTAATTAAGTTTTTAAAATGTGCTCAACGCGAATAATTACATTTGGTCGGATTCGGGTCGGTTCGGTTTGACGTACACGATTTGATATACCAACAACACAATGTATTAATAATATTACCAATATTGATATTAATAATAACAATGGTATAATTACAATGAAAATAATTGTATTTGTAAATAATTTGTGAAATTATTACGTATAATTCCTACATTTATCATAATTAATCCATAATTAAAATAATACATTATCCAATAATAAATTAATAATTGAAATTATTATTTAGAGTCCAGTTTTATAAAAATGGCTATTTATAAATAATATTTTATAAATATTTTTAAGGTGTTTTTAACAAATAAGTTTTATAGAAAATTACTTAAATACTTTTAAAATACAGGAAGTTTTTAAAACTTATTTTTATAATTTTTGGGGATTTTTATATATTTTTAAAAGGCTGAGAAAAGCATTAAAAAATTAAGTGTAGGGTCAAGGGTTCGAACCCTTGACCTCAAAGACTGCAAGTGACCCAAGAACCAGTGAACCAATGGCATATAGCCGCAAGAGTTCATGGTTTCCCTTTCTTTTAAACATAAATCAAACTGCTCATCCCAAACCAAGAACCCTAGGTTCGAAACCCAGCCAAATTGAAGATCAATTCGACAATGTTAACAGTTAGATTCATAGGGCTTTTATCCCTTACGATGAAACGAGTATGTAGGTATGTTCATTACCTGTTTCGAGTTCGAATTGTTGAGAAACAGTGAGTTGCAGGTCCGCGACCAAAGGGTTTGATTGAATCGTGGGTTTGTGTGTTTTCAGACCAAATGGGACTCAATGGAAGTTTTTAAATGGTCAGACGATTGTCCACTTTCGATTAATTTAATTATAGTTGAGGTTTAGTGGTCGATTAATTGGGTGGTCGGCCGACTTTCGGTCGAGAATGGGAATCACACTAAACCGACTACATTATTCAATTTGATGTGGCCCCGAGTTCGATTCATGCACTATATGGTGTCGGGGTGCTTTATTTGATAAAAAATCGAGGGGTTTGTGGCCTTTGGAGTCGCCGGAGGGCCGCCGGAGAGGGTGGCCGGAGAAAGAAATCGATGGGAACAGTGGGGGGGGGGGTTGGGTTTTTAGAAATTACACTTCTAGTCCCTGAGGTTTACAAGGTTTATTATTTTATGTTCAAAGTTTTTAAAACAAGTTTCATGAATTACAAAATCACCCCCTTAACTTCTCATTTTAAGTTTTAAATATTTAAAAGTTAAATAAACTTTTATAAATTATTTTTATTAATAACAACATTATTATTATTATTATTATTATTATTATTACTATTATTGTTATTATTATCATTAATGTTATTATTAATAATAGTAATAATAATATCATTATTATTATTATAATATCAAATATATATATTTTTTTAATGAAATTTTTTCGGGTTGTCACACGGGTGATAAATTTTAATTGCTTTATAAGTGTTTTGTCACAAGAAATGCATTTGGAATTTAAATTTCATTTATAGATTTTTATTTCTTTGAATTTCAAATCCTATAAAAAATATTAAATTTCAAATATAGTTACTTCAAATTTCAATTTAAATTCTAATTCCAATTTCAACAAATTAGATTAACCAAACGCCCTTCTAAGTGGGTGTTTGGGATTGCTTTGAAAAACTCCTTTTGAATTTTTGGAGGGGTAAAAAGATAAAAATACCCTCCAAAAGTCCCAGAAGTGAAAAATTTTAGTATTTTAACTTTTAATGACTTTTAAGAGATATTTTATTTTTTTACTTCTTTAAAAAACCGGGAGCAGTTTTAGAAGGCAATCCCAAACGCCCTCTAAACTTGGAGTGCATGTCCTTCATAGTCAGCTTCTCGAGCTTCTCTTCTTCCTTTTATACTCCGTCTTTCTTTCTCCTCATAAATCCTAATCCCAATTCACCTCTCTTCATGCCTTCACATTGTGTGTCTGCTTGATTTGCTTGATGAAATTAACTGTTTATAAATCCTACATTAATCAAGCTTGTTGACCATGGCGGAAACATCTACCTTCGTTCAAAATTTGGGTAATTCGATCAAGAAATTGTCAGATAGCAGATCTTCAAGTTGGTGGTACAACCATCACATGCGTGCAGCATCTCGTGCCATTTCTCAGCGAATCCCACTTGTTGATTTTGTCCTTGAAATCAGAGATGCAAGGGTAATTTGCATCCCCTTGTGTATGCACACAAACTGTTCGATAAAATGTCTCAAACAACTTTCTTGCCAATGTTGCTTTTAAATTAATGACCTTTGTTTAAGTGTCTCAAACGATTCTATTGGCAATGTTATTATTATTATTATTATTTTTAATTACCGATCTTTATGGGTTCAAAATGTTAGATAAAATGTCTCAAATTAACTTAGGGTGATCATGGGTCAAGTGGTGGATGAAATCGAGTTGGGTGAAAAGCGAGGATCGAGGACTACATAGAGTTTGATTGTTTCGGGCTGGTCCATTATTTCTCATAGGTCGGCCAAGGAGATGCTTACCCCGAGGGTGATCATGGGCATGACCGTCTTTAAACGCGTGCATTGTGGGCGACCGCACAAGGGCCATGTTCCAAAGGGGGCCCAATTTTTTTTTTTCTTTTTTCCGTTTAGATACCATAGATAGACTAACATGTAAAAAAAATAAACTTATTTGTAATTACATGTTATAGAATAACCCAATAAGTTAAAAAACAATTTTGGGAGGCCTCAACACCTTCAATCTCTTAGTAGTTACATATTTAGAGGGGGCCCACGTTTTAGTACTGGCACAACACCCGAAACCTCGGAGACAACCCTGATCATGGGACAAGGAGCGAACCAACCCAAGACCGAAACCGAAAAAGATGAAAAACAAGGATCGAGAATTGGACCGATTTTGTGTGTTTGTGGCCTGTCAGGGTTGGTTATTGGTTTTCACGGGTCGACCTGCGAGATGCTTACCCGTAATCTTGGTCATGTTTTTATAATCACTAAGATATATGGTGCCAACTGTTTGATAAAATGTCTCGAACAACTATATTGGTCATGTTTTTTTCTAAATCACTAATGTATATGGTGCCAACTTCATGCATTATTTTCAGATTCCAGTGTCATCAGAATATGGACACATGAGATACTTCCATCTTCCTCGAGGAACATAATCATCTTGAACAAAAAGGACCTTACAAGTCACTCAAAAACTAAGGTGATAGATTCTTTTAACAATTAAATATAAGATGAACAATGTTTAATATCAATTCTTGAAGATGTTCTTATAGGAATGGATGGCTTACTTTAAGGAGCAAAATTGCATATCTTATCCTGTTAATTCTCATAACAAGGACAATATCAAAGAGGTAATTAGGAACAAATCTATTCTTTAATTGTCATCCTATGTGTCTCACATAATTACAGTAATGCTGTGATTTGCAATTCTTATGCTACGTATAACTCATCTGCTTGTAGTTTCTGAACTTTCTTCAAGCTAAAGTTAGAGACTTGAGAAGGAACACAAGTTCTAGTAACACTCAGACAACTACAATAATGCTTGTTGGAATTCCTAATGTTGGGAAATCTGCTTTTGCAAACTCCTTGCATCAAATAGGACGAATTACTGCTGCAGGTAATTAATTCGTTAACACGCACACACCACCACTACAAAGCAGGCCTCTAGCAACGGCCAAATCGTCACTAAAGGCCTTTGCGACGGTTTTAAAGAGCTGTTTTGTAGTAGTGCACATGAATGATTCATTGTGTGTTTGTGGTTGTTTCCTTGGTTTCAAAAGGCACGCCTGAAGCACGAGGCGCGCTAAGTGATCGGAAAAACACCTCAGGGGCTTGAGGCGGCCTCTTCATGTACATGTGGGTCAAAGTCAAATATACATCTGGAGGAGGTTTGGCTATGCATAAATGATCAAAGGATGAAAAGATATTAATGGTTAAACTTGATTAAAAGCCTGATATGTAGAATAGATGAGAGAGATCCAGTTTTTGGTTGCGTATGCTACTTAGTTTTACATAGAGCAACGCCTCTTGCCTCGCTCCTCAGCTTTTAGGACCTAAATGCCTCGGAGCACCTCAAGCTTCTTTATGACCAAGGTTGTTTCTAAGACTTGATATGTTTGTGTTTCAGAAAAGGGTAAGTTAAAACAAGCTAGAGTGAGTCCACATCCAGGGGAGACGAAAGATATTACTAGTTTAAAGGTATAATCCTTGTTTGCATGTTTTTTCATCAAGATATGTTTTGCAATGGTGAATATTATAAAATTTGAACTTCAGATCGCGAGCCATCCAAATATATATATCTTGGACACCCCTGGAATTTTACCTCCTGAGATTGTTGACGTTAAACGATCTTCCAAATTGGCTTTAACGGGTATTGTTTTACTCTCGAGATTCTGGTAGATTTTCCTATTGAGCAATTTCTTCAAAGGCTTATTCTTGATGATGCAGGAGCTATTGCTGACTCTTTGTTTGATCCGTCCGAGCTTGCTCAGTATTTTCTCTCTATACTCAATCTTGGTGATGAATACAAGAAATGGGAAAACATTTCAGAGTTAGATAAGAACGAGAACCAAATTATGAATGATCATACGCAGGTATAAGAATACGAGTTTATAGTGATTCTTGTTATATGCCAGTCTAACTTATTCAACAATAACATGAAAATGTAGTCTTTATTTCTTTTCTTTTGTGGAGTTCCACCTAAGACCTTGCTAACCAAGTAACCAGTGGACTCAAAAGCCGCCCAAACCAAAGCAAGTCGGTCTGTTTGAGATCCAAATAGTTCGGTTTTCACGTTTAAAGGCGGTTATGCATAGTTTGAAACTTGGAACTGGCCATTTATCCTTCATCTTAATATGTATCTATTTGTTTTTGAAACATGTTGTTAATAGTTATGCATATGTGTTATTATCATCAACCATTATTAACATCTTAAAAGCTTTAATACAATTTAGTGACTTTTGGAAGAGAAAAAAGATTGGTTCAGAACTATCCAACCATCAAAACTGAACCGTTAAACCAGTAAAACCATTCGGCTGGTTTGGTTTATAAACAAACAAACAAACAAACATACCCAGTAAATCCCACTCAAGAGCAGGGTCTGGGGGTAGGTGGTGGCGAGTCTTTCCTCTATTTGGGAGATAGAGAGACTGCTTCCGAAGAGACCCCCGACTCACTAACGAAATCAAATAACAATCGTAATCGCACACATAATATAAGGCAGACAACACACATGTATAAAACACATAAATACTTACAAAGTGCGTACATCAAATAAGCGGTTAGAATCGTGTATAATGGCAGATTTAGGAAAACAGGGGCCCCCAACAGGTCAACTTCTACCCTTCCTACCCACAAGTCCCGCTAAAAGTCCTTAATTTTAATTCTATGCCTCCACTCACTCCTATCCTCGATCATGTGCTCAGAGAGGTGCAAGTCTACCATATCTCGCCTAATTATCTCGTCCCAAGTCAACCTAGGTCTACCTCTACTCCTCCTACCCTCTACGTTGATGTTCTCTACTGTTCTAACGGGTGCTACCATCGACCTTCGCTTTACGTGTCCAAACCATCTTAATCTTCCCTCTCGTATTTTATCTGTGATACAAGCCACCTCCAGCCTCTATCGAAACACTTCGTTTCTTATTCGCTCCAATCTTGTGTGTCCACACATCCACCTCAGCATTCGCATTTCCGCGACCTCCATTTGTCTCTGGTGCGATTTCTTTATGGCCCAACAGTCTGTTCCGTATAACATAGCTGTATAGTTTTCCTTTTAATTTTGCTGCGAACCTCTTATCACACAGGATCCCTGATGCTGCTCTCCATTTGCACCATCCTGATTGCACACGGTGAGCTACATCGCTGTATCTCTCCGTCCTCCTGGACGTACGAGCCCAAGTATTTGAACCTAGACGTCTGCGGTACCGTCATACCCTGAATACTGATTTGGGTGCACTCTTCAGTCTCACCACTAAAGTTACAATGCATGTATTCAGTTTTAGAGCGACTTATCGTTAAGCCTCTGCTCTCTAGTGCTGCTCTCCACTGTTCTAGCCTCTCGTTAAGCACCGTTTTAGATTCTGATATTAGGACAATATCATCTGCAAACAACATGCATCACGGGACTAGCTCTTGTATAGACTTGGTCATCTCATCCAGCACTGTTATGAAGAGAAATGAGCTCAATGCCGATCCTTGGTGGAGTCCCACTTCCACCGGGGTGGAGTCCCACTTCCACCGGGAAGAAGTCTGTGTCTCCGACTGGTGCTCGCACACACGTTTTTGCCCCTTCATACATATCCATTATTATTTTGATATACTTCTGGTACCCTTCTGAGTCGTAAACTTTCCAAATGAATTGACGCGGCACACTGTCATATGCTTTTTCTAAGTCAATGAGTACCATATGGAGGTCCCTTTTCTTTTCTTTATATTTCTTCATTGTCCTTTTTAGGACGTGTATGGCTGGTTTGGTTTATATTTTCCCAAAATCATAGTTAGCAGTCAAATTTTGTGATGTTTTTTGCTTATAACAGAGACTCGATATGTTGATGTAGGATCTAGTTGTTCGGGCTGTTCGTCGAGCATTATTTGAGGAGATCTCAGCCTTCAAAGGTAACCTAGAAGATGAGAATGATATGGTACAACTAATTGAAGCACAGTTTGCAACACTAAGAAAAGCTTTCAATGTAAGTTCAGATTCATTTGAAGGTGCTAATAGCATAGTTGCTGGCAAGCTTATTAATCTGTATCGTACGGGTAGACTTGGCCATTATACTTTGGATAGCCTACCAAGGGTACATGTATCTTAGTTTTTTGATGAAATATATTTATTACAATTTATTATATTTTTAAGATGTCAAAATATCACCATTTTCTTTTACCTATAATCTATTACTATTACTGTTATCTTTTGTTTTGTTTTCTTTACCTATTCTTTATTTTACTAGCTCGATTTTGAACGCATATGATAACATATACTACACAACACACTTTGGATAGACAAATCTGCAAGCACTTTCTGAATTCTATTTGACATTACACTTCAAAAATGAATGCATAAATTTGCTAGAATTATATGATATGCATATTATTTGCTACTGATCTAGAAAATAAAATATATAAACTATACATTTTCAACCACTAACAGCGGAGGTGTATTTGGGTCAAAGTAATTGCAAGCCGGTTTAAAAATCTTGAAACATATAGTAACTTACAAAAACATCTCTGTAGCTTAAAAATTGGCAAGCTTCATCAACTTAGGAATAAAACTAGTTTTATACCCTTCATGTTATGATGGGAGAGCGTGTTGCAGTGGGAAAGAACAATTGAGATTCGTTATGTGATAGCTTTATTAAAGTTTAGTGGTATAAGTATAAATTGGCTGAAAAAAAAGAAAGAAAAAATAAGTTGGTTAAATTGTAAGAGATGAACTGTTAATTGATTAAATAAAGATTAAAAATAAGTTCATTTGGTGGAGGGGTGTAAATGTAAAAATAACACTTTCAATAATAATACTAAAAATACTTTAAAAATAATACTAAAAATACTTTCAACTATTAAAGCCTCCCATATCTTATGTATAAATAATAATGTGTATTAAACACTTGTAACTTATCTCTATATATAATAAACTAGCTTTAGTAAACCCGTGTATACACGGGTTGAGTAAATAAAATATCAATATAATAAAATTTAATAATTTTAAAATGATACTTTAATAATAAAACAGTAATATCAACTTTTTAAAATTTTATTTATAAACTTTTTAAATAAAATAAATATTTTGTTCTAAAAAAATTGTATAAAAATGTCATTTCTAAAAATTTTCCTATTATAACTCTCAATTTGGATTATATTTTGTTTTCAAAAAAGAATTTTTAAAAATACGAATTTTAAATATTTTATATTTTTAAAAAAGTTTTATGCTTTAGAAAAATTTATTGTTTTATAAAAAAAATATTTATTTAGAAATAAAATTAATAAATAGATTTCTTTCTTAATTTATTAAATCTAAAAAGGTGGTAAAGAAATATTATTAGTAATTAAGGTAATTATTTAATAGGAGAGATAGGCGGGAAAATTTTAGTGAGAATGATTGTGGTGTTGCCACGTGTTATCTCAAATACCTTTTTATTAGAGTAGGTAGATGAAAAAAGGTTTGGTCACGCGGCAAGATTTTAGCAAATACACTGCAACATGACATCTTCACATCATACAATTGCCACGTGGCGTTTTATTAGCAATATGCTTCTAAAAGGAAATGTTTAAATATCATTTAATTTCTTTAAAACAACTTCCAAAATTAGATTTTAAAAATTAATATTAGAAACGGAAATTTAAAAACCTTAAACTTTAAATTTAATATCCAATTCAGTCCTATATTTATCTAAAAATAACTAACTTAATTAGTTAAAATTTAAAATTTAAAACTAACAATTTGAATATTTAAATGGAGCATAAGTAATCCATAAATTTTAAATTCTAATGGTAATAATCAATCCAAGTATTTTAGGTTAATAGTTTCAAAATTTGAAATCTTCTATATTTTAACAATATCATATAATATTTATCTACATTATATAACATAATACCATTATTTATTATATATATATACAACAAATATTTTCTGTTTATTGTTATTCCACTATCAAAGATCTTTCAAAAATATAAGAAATAACTATCAAATTATCTTGCTCAACAGGACATTATCAGTATCAAAAGTAACTTTATTAAGAGATCTTGACATATCACGCCATGATTCGTATATGAAGACAGCCAATGTATAATAATAAGATAGAAACTTAGGGGGTGTTTGGTTCGTATAATTTGTTGGAATTAGAATTGGAATTGGAATTTGAATTGTAATTCAAAGGAATTGCATTTGGAATTCAATATTTTCCAAATGATTTGAAATTCAAAGGAATTGAAATCTATAAAGGGAATTTAAATTCCAAATGCATTTTCAGTACCAATACATTATAAAGGAATTGAAATTTATCACTCGTTGTAAACCGCCACCACCTCAATAACCACCGATCATCGCCGCTACGTACCACCGACCGCCGCCGCCGTCACCGTCGACAATTGATCGCGACCACAACCGCGCTCGTTGCCGAAAACCAACCGCCATCGTCGATCGACCGCCACCAGCCGATAACGCCCGTCGTCGAGACACGGTTCAGCAATGACGGTCGGTGACAATCGATGATTAGGGGTGGCGGTGGTCGGAGTCGGTGGCGGTCGGTGGGCGGCGGTGACGGCAATTGGGGTCGGTGGTGGTCGGGGTCGGCGTGGTCGGGGTTGGCGGTCGGTGACGGACGACGGCGGTCGGCGGCGGTCAGCGGACGACGACCGTGGTCAGTGATCGGGGGCGGGCAGCGGCGTCGGCGATCGAGGGCGTCACAGTCGGTTGGCGGTGGGCAGGGTGGTAGGCGGCAGTCGTTGGTTGGGGGCGGCGGGGGTTAGGGTTGGCGGGGGGTGTCGGCGGTCGGCAGTCGAGGTCGTCGGAAGTGTCGGTCGGCGGTGAGCGGGGTGGTAGATGGCGGTTAGTGGTGGAGGCAAGAGTCGGTGGAATTTGAAATCCTTCAATATTTGGAAGGATTTTGAAATCCTTTATTTGAAGGAATTTGAGGGAATTAATTCCAATTCCAATTCCAATTCCTTTTTCAACCAAACACTTGAAGAATGGAATTCAAATTTCAATTCCAACGAATTCCTACCAACAAAACACAATGATCAATGGAATTCAGATTCCAATTCCATTGAATTCCATTGAATTCCTGCATACCAAACGCCCCTTACTCTATTAGGTTTATTGTGGTTGAGGATGAGATGTTATTCAACTAATGGAATTGTTATCTTATTCCTATAATATTTATTTTATCAAACATATTTGCTATATATCCTTAATTTTTATATTTTTAATTACAGAACACTATAATGCATGAGAATATTCTAAATAGATGATTTAATAAGTTTAAGAAATTAGTCACTAAATATGATTAAAGATTTATATACAATAAAATTTTTAGATATTTATAAATATTAATATTGTTTTACTATGTATTTGATTCTTTTATTTAATTTACATGTATACATTTACTTAATCGACCTTCACATGCATAATATTACAAGCTTATTAAGAATAACTGATAATTTATGTTTCTATTTATTTTAAAGAGTAAATTACATGGATGGTTCTTGTAGTTTGATCAAAATTTTAGATTTGTTTCTTAAACTTTTAAAATTTCAAGCATAGTCCTAGTAGTTATATTTATCTTTTATCAATGATCTTTATTTTGTTAGTTCAGTTACTAATGTTAAATTTTTATTAAAATGACTATTTTACTTATAAAGATCATTAATGTAATTTACTTTTTATTTAAATAAAAAATATTTTTAAAAATTTATTTTTAGAATGTTTAGGTTTTTAAATGTTTCTCTAAAAAATTTGATTTTTTAAATCTCTCTTAAAACTTTTTGATTTTTAAAGGTACTTTTTAAAAGCATTATCCTCTTTATTAAAACCATTGATTTTTTAAATGTAATTTTTATAATTATTAATTTTCTAAATACTATTTTAAAACTATTTGTTTATTAAATGCTTAAAAAAACTAAAATGTCATTTGAAAATGAATTGTTTTTGAAAAAGATGTTTAAAATAGTGATTGTTTTTTTAAATATGATTTAAAATTAAATGGTTTAAGTAAAAATTCTTTAGAAAACAAATAGTTTTATAAAAACTTTTAAAATTTCAAACGGTTTTAAGAACAACATTTAAAAAATGGACAGTTTAAACATGTTAAAAGCGAACATTTTATAAATTATGTTATTATAAAATTTTATTCATGTATTTAAAACGTATTTTATTATATAATAAACATATTAATAATGAAATAATAAAAATATTCAATAATAAAAACTTTGAAAAAACAAGAATATAAAGCTTTCCTTAATAAAAATAATACTATAGTTTAAAAGGTAAATTAAATGGATAGTCGATGCGAGTAAAAGGTCATTTTTATAATTTTTAATATTATTAATTGTTGACTAACAGAACTTCAGACCTTAGATGAAAAATGAAAAAAATCAGGAATCATATTAAAAAATATTAAAATTTAAGTACCAAATTCAAAATTTTAACATAACATAAGGATCGTATGTTTAATTTGTTTTATTTAAAATTTAAGTTTTTCAACCCGTGTAACACACGGATGTTTAGGCTAGTATATTAATACTTCAAAGTTTGGTAGTTTTATTAACCAAGAAAGCTTGCCATTTTTTAATGTACAATAACAATAACATAATGTACCACATTAATATGCAAAATTAAAATGCTAATTACTATTATTTAAATAATACATTATGGCTTTTCAACTGTATAAAAGCACATATGAATCCTCGCCAAGTTAATTGCAAATAATATATGTTGGGTCCTAATAAATAGACACCCACATTTATAAATCGACACCCCCCTATACGCCGCGTATGGGTCCATACACAGCCCATGCCCGGCGTATAGGTATCGACCATTAATGCGACATTAATGACTGACACTCGACGTCACATCAGTTTACCTATACGGGGCGTATAGGACCATACGCCACGTACAGGTCGGTGTCGATTTAAAAAAGTATATAAGCTATACGCCGCGTATGGACCCATACGCGGCGTATAGATCCTCGGAACCCTATATCTTTTAACCTTTCTAATTTTCACACACTTCGAAAAAAAACTCTCTCGTATAGCCCTATACTACACGCATTGTTCTTCGATTTTTCTACATCCAGGTATGTATTATTGTTCCTACATCATTATTATGTTAATCGTTCACTGATTTAAACGTTAAAGTAGTGTTTATGCCTTATAATGGGTGATTTAAAAACTGGTAGATAGAACTATACGCTAGTACAGCCCCGCGTATAGGGCTATACGCAGCGTATAGTTCTATTGTTGGGGACGAAGACCCATAGGTGTGTACCCTATACGCGGCGTATAGCTCTATACGCGGCGTATAGGGGGGGTGACCATACGTGACTTGTGGCCCATACGTGGGACCCTATACGCGGCGTATAGGTCTATACGCGACGTATAGTGGCGGGGTTGACCTATACGTGGCCTATGTCATACAAATACATATACAATATACACTATACATATGTATATACACATATACAATACATATGTATATACCATATACATATACATATGTTATACACATATACATATACATATGTTTATACACATATACATATACATATGTATATACACATATACATATACATATGTATATACACATATACATATACATATGTATATACACATATACATATACATATGTATATACATATACATATACATATGTATATACACATATACATATACATATGTATATACACATATACATATACATATGTATATACACATATACATATACATATACATATGTATATACCATATACATATACATATACATATGTATATACACATATACATATACATATACATATGTATAACACATATAATATACATATTATATAACATATACATATACATATGTATATACACATATACATATACATATGTATATACACATATACATATACATATGTATATACACATATACATATACATATGTATATACACATATACAT